>JAJOZX010003439.1:50000-117500 GCA_023014485.1 Bathynomus jamesi
TTAATTACTCATTTATAAATATGCCTAAAAACTTTAAACGTAATATAAATAGTTATCAAGCTAATTAAAGATCTCTTTCTATAAGGGTGGAGGTTGGGGAAAGAGGTCGGTGTGGGGGTGTGTTTGGGTTTTGAGTTGGGTCACGTCCCGCATCCTGGTAACACAATTAGGTTTCTAATTGTGGCTGAAACTCAACAAAATATAACGAATTTATTTGCAGACGAATTCACTAATTGATTTCTATATTAGTTAGATGCTTGATATTATTTTATATGTTCAGAGAAAAGTACAGCAATTATTGTACAATTAATCAATTATACTACATTATAGCTACAGCTCTCTCTATATAATAACTTATTATATACGTTAAACACAACAAATCTCGATATATCCTAAAAATAACGAAAATGTAGACATCGCATCCCCATCCGCATCCGCGGATGTTCAAATCAAACATCCTCATCCGCATCCGCATCCGCGGATGTGAAAAAAATGACATCCGCTACATCACTAATATATATATATATATATTAAAAGTGTGTAAATGAGTAAAAACACATTCATAAATGTATTACAATAACTAAACATGGGCTGAAGGTACTTGGCATGGCGTACTGACTTGTAATTTACTTATAATTTAAAAAATGCATACAAATATCAAATCTATGATTTTATTTCGGAAGGGGGATGCTGAAGCTCCCGATATATATATATATATATATATATATATATATATATATATGCACTAAAATCACAAAATAACACGTGACCTTATTAAATAAGCATACAACCACAGGGAAAAGGAAACACAAAGTCCGAGCGCTTTCGTGATATATTCACATTATCAAGGAGGAACAGAAAATAGACGGAGATTACAAAGTAAATGAGTTAAATAGACAAGCAAAAAATTCACAATCGGCACCTCAAATTAAAGGCCTTAAAGCCCTCTAAAGATTTTTTCAATTGATAACATAATCTGTAGGCTGCTAAATTACAAATTTAAAAGAAGTATACTGTATAGATGAAATTAAACAAAAAAACAATACAGATAACAAAAATTATTATAATGGTTATTAACACTAATATTTAATTAAGCACGCAATTAATTGCAAGAATTTAATGAAAACGAATAGATACGTAGATAACAAATAGATAACATAATCTGTAGGCTGCTAAATTACTATATAGTAATTTAGCAGCCTACAGATTATGTTATCTATTTGTTATCTACGTTATCTATTCGTTTTTCATTAAATTCTTGCCAATTAATTGCGTGCTTTAATTAAATATTAGCGTTAATAACCATTATAATAATTTTTGTTCTCTGTATTGTTTTTTTTGTCTAATTTCATCTATACAGTATACTTCTTTTAAATTTGTAATTTAGCAGCCTACACATTATGTTATCAATTGAAAAAATCTTTAGAGGGCTTTAAGGCCTTTAATTTGAGGTGCCGATTGTGAATTTTTGCTTGTCTATTTAACTCATTTACTTTGTAATCTCCGTCTATTTTTCTGTTCCTCCTTGATAATGTGAATATATCACGAAAGCGCTCGGACTTTGTGTTTCCTTTTCCCTGTGGTTGTTTGCTTATATATATATATATATATATATATATATATATATATATATATATATATACACACACACACTGTATATATTTACGCGTAATGTGGATAGTTGCCTAATGTTGATGTTAGGTAACATAGTTACGCATAATGTGGAAATTTCTAATATCAACATTAGGCAATATTTTGCATAATGTCAACAGTAGGCAACTATCCACATTACGCGTAACATATATATATATAAGATGTAACATAACACACACACACACACACACACACACACACACACACATATATATATATATATATATATATAATATGTAACATAACACACACACACACACACACATTATCAAAAAACCCATTTCCCAGATAATTTGAGGTGAGAAGGCAGACATACTCGGATATAAAATAAGAAGAAGAAGAGAAAAGGTAGAAACTAAAGCATACACCGGCATCCTGGTGGAACAGTACCTCCAACACCTGAGGCGCTTCCAGGCTTTGTCAGAAATAAAAGACTCTAAGTCCGGAACTTACATACTTCTACAAACTACTCTATTCCAACCTACTTACAGACACTTCTTGTGCATCACCTAGATCAAGTTCATGCTTATTCAAGCTATTATTCAATCATATTATTCTTGGATTTCCTCTTTTACTTCTGCCTTCCCAAACACTCTTATACACTCTTTTCTCAACTATGTCATCTTCCATTCTTTCAACATGACCAACCACCTTCACACACTTCCCTCAATTTTTACTTCCACTGACTTCTGAATACCACATCTGTCCAGAACCACATGATTTCTTACTCTGTTAATCCGACACACGCCATACATACCTCTCAGGTTTTCCATCTCAACTGTTCTTACTCTTGACTTCTCCCTTTCATGCTACATCAGTATTTCACACCTATACAAAAGTGTCGGTACTAACATATCTTCATGTAAACATCTCGTAGCATCTCTACGCAATCTTCTCTTCTTCACAACCGCTTTCATCGCACCTGCCACCTTTCTTCCTTGAATCATTCCACTATTAACTTCATTCGTACTCGTACTTCTTTTGTTCAATACACATCCTAGATATTTAAAAGACCCTTCCACTTCTAGTGTTTTACCATTCACCATCACATGACAGTCCGAATTTCCCTCTCTCTCTCTCTCTCTCTCTCTCTCTCTCTCTCTCTCTCTCTCTCTCTCTCTCTCTCTCTCTCTCTCAACAATCAATCACGTGTTCTTACTTACATTCACTTTCATTAATCTCCTCTCACACACCGCCACAAAACTCAACAGCTTCTTGCATATCACACTTTCTCTGAGAAAATAACAGGGCGTCATCGGCATACAACAAATTCAACAGGCCCCACCTATTTCCATCACGCACCGGTTTCAGTCCTCTTCCTGGCAGTAGCACTTTGGCCTTTCTCATGACTCCATCCATAAAAAGAATGGACAGCCACGGAGACATCACACAGCCTTGACGCACACCAACACTTATATCAAACCATTTACTCAGTCCTTTATTTACTCTCACACATGCACTACTTCCCTCACAGAAACTCTTTACTGCATTCATGAGCCTACAACCAACCCCATATGTACCCAAAACCTATTTACTCTATCATACTCTTCCTCAAGATCCATAAAAGCCATATATACACCTTGCAAGCCTTTTCACACACTTTCTCAATCACTTATCTCACTGCAGACACTCGATTTACACATCCTCTTCCACCTCGGAACCCTCCTTATTCATCGCTTACCAAACATTCTGTAATATCACGAACTCGTTCTATCACTATTCTACTATATACTTTCCCCACCACACTCAAAAGACTTATACCTCTGTAGTTCTTACATTCTTTTACTTTTTATTTTGTACAGTGGGACAATTATTGCTTTCTTCCAGCCTTCAGGCATCCCCACTTGTCCATGCACTGTGACATATGTACCACAAGCACTCTAAGGCTTTTGAACACCCATACTTATAATTTTCCCATATATTCCATCTACACCAGCCGCTTTTCTATTTTTCATTTGCAAACCGCTATTTTCGCTTCAACCATGGTTATGTTATCCGCCATTATGTCAAATGTCCTCCTCACACTACCAAATCCCATTATATTTATACTTGCACTCCTCTCATCTCTTCCACCCATCAAACCCTCGACATACTCCTTCCACGTATTCCGTAGATCCACATCCGCTATGAGCATTCTTCCATTTTCATCCCTTATTTTCAAACTTTCTTTCTTAGTTTCATTTTTGCACTTCCGCACTTCCTTCTCGAACAATTTTCTATTTTCTACATAATTCTCATTCATCCTCTTTCAAAAGTCATTAAATATTCTCTTTCCTCTGCCGTACTAGTCTCTTCACACTTCTCTTGTTCTCTTCATACACCCGTCTTTCTTACTCGGCTTTCTTCGTTATCACAGTTATTCTGTCACAACCATTTCCTCCTTTTACCCTCAGCGTTTGGAAACGCTACTAAATTTGATCAAAAAATGCTCCATATTTGAATTAAAATCTAGAATTTGACAACAAATGTTTCTGGGATTTCCAGACTTTTCCACAGTAATATGTGTTACTGTTTATCCTCAACCACAATATAATTTTACTTATCCACATTACGCACGCGCAATATAAACAGTAACCTACAAGATTATCGGTTGACTATCTAAAAGTTTTTTTTTACAACTGTATCATGCAGGTTTATTTTTTTTTTATTGAAAATTGTTTTTAAGCTTTTTCATTCTTTGCTTAAGTACAATAGAACAGTTGTTTATAGAAATATTCTAATATAATATTGTTATGTAATGTGCTTTATAATGATAATAATGATAATGATAATGATAAGCTTTATTGACAGGATATAAATTCCATAAAATAGTACAATATTGCTGTAGGTAATAAACGATAAGATAAATGAAACAATAATAAATTTCAAAAACTAAAAATTATGCCTAAAAGAGAAATGAAAATAAAACACGTCCTGAAACAAGTAATAATAAAAACTATTCACAGCTAAGATTACAAAAAGAAAAAAGAAAAAGAAAAAGTAGGCGAAGCGACGATACCATGGTAATGATAATGATGATAATTATGATGACAATGACATTGATAACATTCATTGACAGGAGACTGATCGCATAAAATAAAAAGGTACAGTATCCATCAAGGTAATTAACAATATAACTAATTAAACAAATAAAAAAAACAAAAATGGAGTACAGTAATAAAGAAATAATAATACACGTAAAGAAACTAAAAATAATAATATTAGTAATAAGAGCTTCATAAAAATTAAAAGTATATTTAATGGCCTGGCTAATACAGGAGTTAAGTGGAGTTACAGACAAACATCTTGGAGGTAACTTAAGCAACAGTCTATAGTTATGTTGTAAGTCAAATTGAGGATTCTGCAGGAGCCTTTTTTATAATTAACCCAGACTTGCCGCTCATAAATATTAATGCATTAAAGTCCCCATTATTATGCACTGCGAATATTGTGGTTTATCTGAAAGTGACTTAATTTTATAACAAAAAATTGCTGTATTCATTTAAATTACTGTCATTGTTGTAAGGTAAATAGCAGTTCACAATTAAGAGTTATTCACTGTTTATATGAAATTCAATACCTATCAATCTTTCAGTATCGCTCGGGAGAAATCTTACATATTTTGTTCATTTTTCTGATTAAGAAACCAACTCCACCAAAGGGAGTTAGAGTAGAGCGTTAGATAAGTCTAAAGGTGAAGATGCATAGTATATAAAGTCCTCATGAATTCTAGATAAAAATTTAATTCCTGCTTAGGTAACCAGTGTTCTTACAAGAGTACCAAGTCCGCATTATTACCATTGATGTTTCTCAACTTCTAAACAGTACTGTATGTATAATTCAGCCCATAACTGCAGTAAAATGGGTAGGTTCATTCTTATACAATTGCTACATTGCGAGTGAGTTACACTGTATTTGTATATAATACCTTCGCGTTGCCTTGAACTCGTGAATACAGTACTCGTATGAAAAATAATAATGGAAATGTTGACTCGAACTTTCTATTAAACAAAAAGGCAAACTTTAATTTTAGTCAAAAGCCGATCATTTTCTGTAGGCGAAACAAAATAACACAAATACTTTTAATTCAAAGTTTTGTCGCAAATATTTATTTTTACTTCGCTTTTGTTTACTAAGCTTGAAAACTAAATAGATTATTCGAACATTCGGAAAGTGTTGGAAATTTTAAAACCGCCAAAGTTTTTCGATTTACAACTTTGTTAAAAACGTTTGGCGAAAATTTCGAAAGGATTGAAACTCTTCTACTAAGTAAACCCCCTTGACTGAGACTTAAGATAGGTTAAGTCTGTACTGGAAACATTATACACTTTTCTGAGGAATAGCTCGACCGCACTTTGAAGGGAACATTATTATTATTATTAGATTTTTGAAAGTTAATCTCATTTTAACTTTATTTTTCACTCCCACACTCTTTCACTCATTCTCTTACTCTCCTCCTTTTGAAAATTAACCGTTCAAAAATACGAAATCCATAAAGTATAAAATCTTGTCCACCATAAAACTAAATAAACTGAGATTCGTCCATGTAACGCTTAACAACGTATGTTTAAAGTCTATAGAAATAATAATAATTATATAATTAATGAGTTTTTATACTGAAAGTCGCTTCCAAATGTGATTAAATATAGTCTTACGTGCCATCCGTGCTAACAGGCAGAGTCATGTAACAAAGGGAACCTACTGATCAACATAAAATCGGAACCAAGGATCGCTACATCATCTGAATGCATTGAATGATTATCCATTCAATTACTGAACACACTAATGTCGCTTAACTTTGTTGATCTACCAGGAGGCAGTATTACGACGTGGACCTATGGATATTTCGTTGACTGGGAGTTTCATTGACACTATAAACTTAACCTAACCTACCCTAACCTAACCTAACCAAGCCTAACCTAACTAAGCTTAAACTAACCCATGTTAACCTAGCCCAACTTAATGTAACCAAAAATACTTGTTGATAAAATGTCACATGAAAGAATTGTCGTTATCCCGATATTGGGTTTTTGAAAAAACTACAGGCAATGCACAAAATTTGATTTTTAGATCTACTCTTTCCAGGAAAGTTTTAGAACTTTGCAAATTTGCATGTCCTGATTGTACTCAACAAAATGCTATATTTAGTTTAAACAAAGAATTTGTTTGGACGTTAGACGAAGAAAACAATATGTTCACCAAATTATGAAGCTCAGTTTTGTTCAAATTGAACTAAATAAATGTTGTCACTTACTTCAAAATAGATTTTGTTTAGATTAAACATATATAAAACTATATTTACTTGGAATTGGGTTTGATGTCATGTATGATGTGTGGAATTTAAAAATGATTAATATGAAGTACATATAATCGTGTATACGTATTATGCTCAATCTAAACCTTATTTATGAAAATAAAAACCCACTCTAATCGACAGAGTTTATTTCCACAACAGTTTCGACGCCCACTGGCATCCTCCTCGTTTTTCTGTATCCACCCGAGGAGGATGCCAGTGGGCGTCGAAACTGTTGTGGGTGGAAATAAACTCTGTCGATTAGAGTGGGTTTTTATTTTCATATTTTGACCTTCACGTAGAAAAAAGTGAAGTTTTTTGCATTTACTAAACCTTATTTATTTTCAAGTAACAACATTTATTTAGTTAATTTTTTTACAAAATTGGTCCTGATAATTTTGAACACGTACTTTGTCTAAAAAAAAAAAAAAAAAAATTCCTTAAAAAAAAAAAAAAAATTCCTTGTTTAAATTAACTACAAAGCTATTTTGTGCGTGTCTATTTGTTTTCAGAGGGTTTAAAATTCCGAATGCGTAGAGTACGAAACTATTGGCGCACCAAATTTCTCAATTCCTCATAGAACAGTCTCAATCAGCAGAAAAGTTTCCATTCCGAATAAAAAAAAAAAAAAGGTACCCGCAAGAAAATAGTAATTCTTGGCGAAAATCTTAGACCTTCGCAGTTCTGAATTATTGGTTCAGTAACCGTTCTGCTGTCCTTTAATTCTCTCTCAGATCCGCTCCAATAACAGTAGCGTAAAGTTTTAATGAAATAGAAAGGAAAAATGTTCTGAATGTTAATAATTTTTTTTTATTAAAGCTTTACTAATAATAATATAAATAAAATAATCAAAAAACATTTTTATAGCTGATATTAACCCTATTAATTAATTAACCCTATTAATTAGTTAACTCTATTAATTAATTAACCCTATTAATTAATTAACCCTTTATTGTAAACAAAATATTCATAATCTGTACATCAAATTCTGTTTCTGCTTAAAGTTTAAACGCAGAAAGAACATAGAACGTGCGTTGTCTGAAAAGAACATTTTTCTATCCATCCTGCAGAAGAACCCATCATTTCATTTCGAAAAAACCTTCGTGCCACATTTAGGTAGTAATATTGAGTTTGAGTAGTAGTTAAATGGGTACTCGTCTTCTGCGTCCAGATGATGTAATGACCCATGGTAAGTTCCCTACGCTAGATGACCTTTGCTGTTACGAAGGAAGTTAAACAGCCCCATTAAACACCACTTGAATGAGGAGGATTATGCATTACGAATCACTGTGTTATGACCCTCTTCGGGGATATAAAAGGGCAGACACGTTTCAAATGAGCTAATGATACCACTATTTGGTCGCATCCAGTAACTGCTCGCAAGATATTTGTTCGAGAAAATAAACATCTTCAGCGATATAGATTGAGACTTTATATAAACACCCTGTATTTGTTGGGTTTTCTTTATGAAAACAAAAAGCTTACCTTGGTTTATAACGTAGAACTAGAAAATAGTTGATTATCATGTAAACTGAAAATCATTAGTGAGACTTGCTTTTATTTACTAAAGTTATGCCATTTTCCATTATTCTTATAACTAGGATAATAACATTTATCACCCTCATTTGCTCATATATATATATATATACAGGGTGCCTCCCCCCCCCCAAACAAAAAGCTAACTGATTTTCGTGATATCTCAGAAACAAAGAATTCCGTGCGCGGCATTCAAAAGAGGAAACTCTGTAGGATCTTTATTTCCATACTCAACTTGCTCCAACCAATATTAATAGAGATATCGGCATTTGAAAATAACGATGTCCATTTTTGTGTACGAGCGCTATAAATTATCAGTAGCGGGGAGTTTTATATACTCTTATTTGAATAGAAATAGACCCGAGGAGTTAATTCAAGAAGAGGTGAGAGGGAACCAGGAGCTAAACATAGATGTTAGACCACCAAGTAAGGCTGAAATCCGGAGGGCTATCAAGGAGTTAAAAGGAACAAAGGCGCCAGGGATGGATGGTGTAGAGCCAGAACTGTTGAAGGTGGACACAGGGATGATGACAGACGAATTACATGGACTCTTCGGTATAATATGGGAAACCGAGAAGTTTCCCAAGGAATGGAGAGAGGGTTTGCTGGTGAAAATACCAAAGAAAGGAGATCTCTCGCGATGTGACAATTGGAGGGGAATCACACTGTTGTCTTACCTAGTAAGGTGCTAACATATTATTTCAAAAGAATAAGGAGGGAGGTGGATGCTAAGTTAAAAAGAGAACAGGCAGGATTTAGAGAGACCCGATCCTGTGCCGATCAGATCAATACACTGAGAATTATTGTGGAGCAGAGCTTTGAATGGCAGTCCAGCCTGTATTTGGTGTTTGTAGACTTTGAAAAAGCTTTTGATAGTGTGGATAGAGGCTGTATGTGGACAGTGATGGAAAACTATGGAATACCGGAGAAGATTATTAATATCGTTGAAGAATCATACAGAGGATTTTCTTCCAGAGTGGAACATAACGGGAAGTTTACAGTGCCTTTTGAGGTGACAACAGGAGTGAGACAGGGTTGTCTGTTGTTACCAGTGATATTTTTGTTAATGCTGGATACTGTAATGAGGAGAGTGGTTGAGGTAGGTAGGAGGGGTATTGATTGGGGATTGCTGGATGTTTTAGAGGACTTGGATTATGCCGACGATTTGTGCCTTTTGTCACAGAGGCGTGAGAATATGGTAGTGAAGCTGGAGGATCTGGAAAGAGAGGGAAGAAAGTTAGGATTAGAAATTAATAAAGGAAAAACTAAGACAATGAGATTAAATGGCAGAGATGGAGCCTTCAGAGTAGGGGAGGTTGAGATGGGAGAGGTTGACGAGTTTGTCTACTTGGGTAGTGTAGTGGCAAAGGATGGAGGAGCGGAGGAGGATGTTAGAAGAAGGTTAACTAAGGCTGCAGGTGCTTTTGCGCTGCTAAACCCAGTATGAAGATCAAACCAGTTGTCGAGGAGAGTTAAAATAAGAATATTTAACAATGTTAAATCAGTCGCCCTGTATGGTAGTTGTAATAATTTTTGGTCTTCCTTAAATTCTGAACCGTGTTTTATTTGTGAAGTATAATCCAATACAGTTATACATGTATTTAATACTATAGAGAATGTGTAATTTATCAAAATTAACGTATTCTATATCCTCTATGTTTTGCAGGTTTAAGTAATTTTCAGGTGAAAATTAATAAAATGATAAATATAAAAACATAATAAAAGTTTCATAAATAATAATGAATAAAAGAGCATCTTGATAAAATCATTGATATTATAATAGTTCTTTGGTACGTATAAGTATTATTCTTTGGTATAGCGCTCTAACTTAATGATACTGATTGATTTACTAAAGTATTTCTTGAATGTACCTTTAATGCTAAGATAACTCAATTCTTTGTATTTGTACTATTATTTATTTAATTAACGTAGTTCTTATGTTTTCTTTTGCAGTTGTGTCAAAGATGTTAGCGGTATTTTTAGTTGATTAAAACCTAAGTTGAGCTGTTTTCATTTTGGGTCCTACTCATTTCAGTAGTGAATCAATGAAGGTAACAAAAGAGCTGACAAAGAAGGTGCAAGTGTTTGTGTATCGATGTCTGAGAAGGATTATGGGAATTAGATGGCCAGATAGAATTTCAAATGAAAGACCATGGAAGATCACAAATCAGGAAAGGATAGAAGAGCAAATTACGAGAAGGAAGTGGCGATGGGTTGGACTTGCTTTGAGGAGAGAAGAGGGAGAAATGGCTAAGACGGCTTTGGAATGGAATCCGCAAGGAAGAAGGAAGAAGTGTAGGCCGGCGATGACTTGGAGGAGATCCTTACTGATAGAAACTAAGAGAATTGGAAGAACCTGGCCAGAAGTTAAAACCCAAGCAGGCAACTGTACCCGATGGCGAAGCGCAGTTGACGCCCTATGCTCCACGTAGGAGTGAAGAGAACATAAGTAATACAACGGCATTGTAAGACAACTTGAGCGCGGATTTCGAAATTAAGGCAAAAAGCTGTATATTTACTAACTGGCAACATTTCCACTCAAGTTACAGCATATGAATACGCTGGCGACGTGCGTGAATTACTGTACTTTGTTTTTCGCCTTCTGTTACCTTAGTAATCGATTGTTAAAATGGTGTTTTCAAGTGAAGAAAAAGCCGTCATAAAATATTATTATTTGCATAAAGACTATGGTGCGAGAAAGATTATAAAGAAGCTTTCTGAGGTGTATCCTCATTGGAAACTATGTGCAGTGCATAGGCTAATTAACCCGTTTGCTGCGCAACCCGTAATATCACGGGCTCTCGCTTCTGACCATTTCTGCTCAGCCCCGTATATACACGGGTTTAAACTTTAAAATGAGATACCTCTTTGCGTAGCTCGTGTTTTTGGCTCGACTCGTAACTGGGCGCTCGCGCAGTTAACGGGTTAAAAAAATGAAAAACACAGGTTCCGTTTAACGTAAGCGTGGCAGCGGTAGACCAAGACCTGCTCGAACTGAAGACAATATTGACTAAGTTGCTGACCTAAGCTGTAGCCAAGAACAGCAACCAGGCACTGGCTTAAACGTCAGGGAAATTTCACGATCTATTCAAGTTTCAAAGAGTTC
This sequence comes from Bathynomus jamesi, assembly GCA_023014485.1. Taxonomy (NCBI): domain Eukaryota; kingdom Metazoa; phylum Arthropoda; class Malacostraca; order Isopoda; family Cirolanidae; genus Bathynomus; species Bathynomus jamesi. The sequence goes on from JAJOZX010003439.1 coordinate 61,568, forward strand.
GATACATAGAATGATAAAGGATGACTTGCATCGTAAGTGCTACAAGCGAATGTCTGTACAAGAACTCACTGATGCCTGCAAGAAAAAGCGCAACCAATGTTGCAGGAGATTATTAGAACAATATCGTGTACCAGACATTAATCGAATGTTTGTTTTCCGATGAAAAGGTGTTTTATATCAAGTCACCTCGTAATTCACAAAACAATAAACTCTATTGAAATCTCCCCAAGAAGCAGCAAATTTCCGCAAATAGGCTACTGTATGGAAAGACCAAATTCCCCAAATCGTAATGGTTTCAGGGGCTATTTCAAAATTTGGCAAAACGCGTCTCGTTTTTATTGAAGGGCATTCGATTTAATAGTGAGGCATATTAAATTGATGTGTTGGCAAATGGATTAATTCCTGAAATGGGAACCAAAAGTAAAAATGTGTGGTATATTTTTCAACAAGACGAAGCAAGCACGATACCATACGTCTGAAAGTGTCCTAAGATTTTTTCATGATAATGTGCCCAATTCATTGGTAAAAATGAATGGCCTCTCAATAGTCCGGACTGCAACCCAATGGACAAAGATTTTCCCAGGCGGTGGAAGAATTAAAACACTTACTGGTCAAAGCCTGAAATAACATCTCACAGGAACAAGTTGACAAAGCAATTAATCAGTTTCTTGTCGCTGCGTTGTTGTGTGCGAGTAAAAGGGGGACATGTTGAACAAAGTATTCAAAAGTTTGACAAAATTTATTAAAGGTAAGTTACTTAGCCTTAGTTACGTTCAATAGTTTATCACCATGCCTGGAGCTCAGCGGTATTGGTAATTTATAATTTATAGCGCTCGTACACACAAAAATCGACATCGTTATTTTCAAACGCCGATATCTCTATTAATATTGGTTGGAACAAGTTGAGTATGGAAATGAATATCCTACAGAATTTCCTCATTTTTTGAATGCCGCACACGGAATTCATCTAACGTTCTTTGTTTTTGAGATGTCACGAAAATCATTGTGTTAGCTTTTTCGGGGGGGGGGGGACACCCTGTGTGTATATATATATATAATATTATATATAATATATATATATATATATATATATATATATATATATATATAGAGAGAGAGAGAGAGAGAGAGAGAGAGAGAACATAATTGTTTAAAATTATTTCAGTTTGCTTAATAGGACTATACGCGAATGAAATAAATTCAGAGCTGTAAAAGTTTTTCTTTTGTGATATTTAGACTTCTAAATTCTAATCGTAAACAGCAGTTGGAACTAAATATTTCTATTTCGTACCAGCGTCCGTAGCTCAGTGAGTAACACTAACACTTTCCCTATAGTTCTCAAACCGTAGGTGGTTCTGCAAGTTTCTAAGTCGCCGCATCAGACTTAAGTATTCCAGTCTGGAGAGGCTTTAAGGAAGCTGCGTGACTGACTCCTTTCACCGTGACCAAATGTAAGTAGGACACTTTATTTCTGCTGAAAACGTTTAGCTAAAGTTCGTCATTTGGAGACGTGAATATGTTCTATAAATGGTTAAATGATTTAATAATCACTAAAGAGAGCTTGAATGCATCCAATAAAAAAACAAAAAAGACCATTTCGCAGACTCCCACGAGTGTCTGAACTTCTTTCATTCCGTTCTGCTTTTTCGTGTAACTTTTCAAAACTAAAAATACGTTGACAACCTTTGATTTGAAACACTTTTTTTTTTAACCAAGGAGGAGTTGAACTTGAAGTAATGTTACTTATTTTCTATTAAATTTTCTATTTTCTGTTAAAGGTATGATAAAGAACTTCCTAGCTCGGTCTCTGTAATTATTATTATTATTATTATTATTATTAATGGTGTGCTATTCTTCACAGCTGGCTTATCATTTTCTTCATTTTCTAAGTAATCATTGTATATACTGAGAAAATTAAAATATAAAGGTATTTATTATTAAAACAACACCTCATTAGAGCAACGGTAAGTAAACTCTAAGACCAGCATGTAAATAATACTTCCCATTAGTTTCAGAGTAATCAAGGATTGTTTTTTAGGCATTTCCATAATGAAACGTGAGACTTAAACTTAGACCATTAAAACTAGGTTCAAACAAAATCCATCTGTTCACGATGCTTCAGTTTTTTATTGTTGTTTTTTTTAAGCTTGTTTTTCTTTCAACAAAGCGAGAAATGACATTTTCAAGAATTTAATTGGTTCTAAACTTCAAGCTGCAAGTTACAGTAAAATGGGGGAGAAATGGAAACAAATCTTTAATTTTCCAATAAGGAGATCAAATCTAGAAGTGAATGTATTTGTTTTAAATCTTACATTATTAGGCCAATTCACGGGAAAAATCTCACCTAAAATTTTAACGTTCATTTTGCCTATATATATTACAAATAATTTAGGGTTGGCAGATTTTGACAAAAAAAATTCTGAGGTTTTTTAACCCTTTCATGCCGTATGGGCGCAAATGAGACCATCAAATTTTATGAGATTTTAGTCATTCTGGAGATATAACAAGTGGTTTTTTGTGGCATGAAAAGTAAACGAAAATCAGGTATGAAAGGGTTAAAGACCAATTTTTTTCATATTGAAACTACATTTCTTCAACGGTTACAACAAACAAAATTAGAAAAATTTTCTTAAAACAATGCTTAATAATGCTTGATTTTTTGATCAAATGCAGGATTGTCTCGCAGAATGCGGGACGTCTGGCAACTCTAAATTTACAATCCTTTAAAAATTATTTCCAACAATGAAAATCATCTTGTTTCGGACAGTGATTCTTTTCATATTGAAAACAAAGGACAAAGAATTAATGACTGTCAGTTGTTGTTTTTTCTTGTAATGAAACAGTAAAATGGTTAATTCGTGTTTTACAGTTCTCTCCAAACAGATAAATGAATTGTTACAGTTTGCTTTAGTTTCGAAATATGGTAATTTACTTAACGAATTATGTAACGTTAGAAGGATACCGATAAGAAATACAAATATTAGAATATGGTATACGTTGTGGTTGTGGTTGTGGTTGTGGTTGTTTAATCTCCTTCGTAACGGCAAATATCACGTAACAAAGGGGACCTACAGATTGAACACTTAACTATATTCCTGAAGCCTAAAGTAGTCAATGAAACTAGCTAAATTTTGTATAAATACGCTTTGACAAGACTTGAATTGTGGTTGTGAAATTATGATAAAATCGCCTATATGTTAAAAAATCCCATAAATTACACGTTCTACTGTCAATATTTACTACTACTACTACTACTACCTACTAGTAATAATAATAATAATAATAATAATTAAATCTGGTTCATTTTTAGCTTAAATTGGAGAATAAAGGATGGAAGGGGGAGTTTTTTTCTTTAAAAAGTATTACAGGCTTGCTTTACGTTAATGATTGCGCGCATACTATTAATTCGCTGATTGTTATATCATCGCGTTTATATATTTGGCTTCATATAAATGACATATTTTATTAAGTTCGTAAAATACGTGAAAGCTATGAATTTACAGTGATAAATTGTTTCATATATTTCCTTGGAAAAAAAAGTTTATGGCAGCGGTGTTGTTCCAAAAAGCGAAATTGCTGATCATTTTGTCATCAAGTTATTATGCTGATTAAAATTTTGTAATCAGAACTCTCATTCTCGCGAATCCAATTTCAGAAGGTAAAAAACTGGGTATGAAAAAAGGAAGTCTCTATTGGAAATTCTCTTTAAGTAATTTCAACTATTTTTAGTAAATACTGACGATAAAAATTTTGAATCAAACTCGGAATAAAGTTTTGCAGTAACAAGTTTCAAAATATTCAAGTGTTTGATTTAATTACTAACAAATTTAAAATGGCGAAATTCATGTTCGTAAGCGAAATATAATAAATAAATAAATAAACAAATAAATAAAAAAAAACGATATTACGAAAATATCTCGAATTTCTGTGCCTTCGTTTTCTGTACAGATTAAATTTAATTAAAACGTAGTTTTCTCCGTTTTTATAAACGCGTCTATATATATATATATATATATATATATATATATATATATATATATATATATATATATATATATATATATATATACAGGGTGTCCCGTAAGTCTGGACCCATAGGGAAAAATAATAAAATTACAAAATAGTCCAAAATTTATTTATAATATATATATATATTTTTTTTATTATTATTTTTATTATTTTTTTATTATGATCTTACTCCGCTGGAGTTTTATTTGTGGGGCCACTTGAAAGCCAAAGTGTACGAGGTCAAACTTCAGAACATTTTCCACCTTAAAGCACGCATTGTGGAGGCGTGTCAAGAAATTTCTGCGACTGTGATTCAGAAAGTGCTGTCGCAGTGGAGATTGCGTCTTCAACTATGTGTGCGACACAACGGCGGACACTTTGAACAGATTATGTAATAAATTTTTGGACTATTTTGTAATTTTATTATTTTTCCCTATGGGTCCAGACTTACGGGACACCCTGTATATATAAATAAAACGGAGTCGAACCAGAAAAAAAAAAACGTGCAATTTACCAATTTCGTTAATTTGTTTCGCACGAAATCTTAACAAAATTGAATCACTATTTTTTGCAACGCTAATGTTTTCTTCGGCATGAAAAATACTCTCTTAAAACGAACACAGAACACGTTCAAAAGTCTTCAACTTTCGAACAGCTTTTCTACGAACCTCATGAAGAAAAATAAATTTTGTATCATATGTTCAAGATTCAGCAGCAGTTCAGTTAAATTTTCCTATAGAACTGCTATAACTGTAAGGTCTTCATCCGTGAAGTTGATGGTCAAGTTGTTTCAAGTGTTTATGGAGAAATTTGCAGCCTCGTTTTGTTTCTTGGAGCGAGTGAGAGTTTCGGAAGTATAAGATTTGGCCAAATCGTTTTACGGCATATGTTTATTTAACTGCAAAACATCATGTCGGAACAATGAGAAAGGATGATTTGCGAGAACAGATATCTATTCACTTGAATTTAAACGTCTCTCGATGACTGTAAAGTTCAGTTTTCCAAATTGCTGTCCATATAATATTAGAATATAAAACCACTGTGTTGAATTGTGATCTGCAAATAGAATTCCTGAGAAGTTCTTTGAGCATTCTTCAAAGCCATGTGCATTCACTCGACACAAACTGATTAAACAGACCTTCATATTCTCCCTGGTTTGTGTAACATCACGGGGGCTTATCAATTTTCGCTTTATAATGACGGCTGTAAGGGACGCTTACTCCCTTGCTGACAAAATAAAAATATGTCGTTTACAGAGAATGGCGTACGTTAGATTTTAAATTCATTCATCATTTGTTAGGGTAGGTTAGGTTAGGTTAGGTTAGATTAGGCTAGTATGGCTTAGGTTACATTTGGTTAGGTTAATTTAAGTTAATTTAAAACGAGCCCAGCATAAACCGTTGTCGAGACTGACACTTATTGACAATTTTTTTTCCTCGGCCAATGGATATTGCTCCGCTACAAGTTTTCGACTTTTCGCGAGCCACACACTCACTGTCGCCCATTTTATGCAAACAACGTTGAACGATTTGTTGTGAAAAGTAACACTATTTACGATGTGTACAAGCTTTTGCGGAGATTGGACCCAAACATGGCGTGGAAGGGCCCTCTGTAATCCTTCATGTCTATCTTCGTCGATGGACAAAATTTTCGTGTGTCTGACGAAACTTTGCGGATCTGTTATGAGGTGCTCAGATTGCCAGCTCATAATTTTGAACATCTGCTTCTTACTTTAACCACAGTTTTATTGTCTGCTCGCAATTCCAAATTACAAGAGTGAATCATCCGAAGCATTTTTTAACGATCTGCAAACTGTTTTCATTTCGCGACACGTTCTGTTTGTAATCTAAACACGGGCCTTGCATTTATAAACTCGGCTGTTCCAATACCTTTTTTTCTCTGGGTGCTCATTTTACTTTAGCAAAGTTCTGTATTATATATATATTATATATATATCGTAAAGAACGACGTTTGTATAGGAGATATTCCGCGCAAGACGAGAGAGAAAGAACGAAACAAATGAAAAAATGAGGTAACCACCCGGGAATCGAACCCGGGAACTTCCGATTGCCGGTCAGATGCGATACCCGGAAGTTCCCGGGTTCGATTCCCGGGTGGTTACCTCATTTTTTCATTTGTTTCGTTCTTTCTCTCTCGTCTTGCGCGGAATATCTCCTATACAAGCGTCGTTCTTTACGTTATTTATACTGCGTGTTCTTTGCAGTTGAATGTGTATATATATATATATATATATATATATATAGGGTGATCCAGAGAAATGGGACCCAAAAGAAACCCCTGTAACTCTTAAAGTATAAGTCGTTTTATAAAATCATACGCATCATTCGAAAGAGGATAGTTACAAGTTTGTACAGGATTGTATAGGTTTTGACAATACAAGACAAGATAAGATACAAAAAAAATAAAAGTGTTAGTTAAAACTAACCCTTCAAGATGACTGCATGGACTGTGGAACAGCTGCGTTTCATAACTGAGCAATATTATGAGCATGGAAGAAGTGTAGTTTCAGCTCAAAGATCTTTCAAGACAAATTTTCAGATGTCAAAATCACCTTCTAAGAAAGTAATCCGTCGGTGTGTCAGAAATTTTAACTGGCAGCATTGGAAAAAGAAAACCAACTGGAAGAGTGCGCACAGCAAGGATAGACGAGATCATTAACAGAACTCATGAAATTGTACAGGATAATCCTAACATAAGCATCAGACGTGCTTCTCAGCTGTTAGGAGTTGGATATGGAACAACAACACACCGTATATTCAAGCAAAATTTAATGCTCTTTCCATATAAAATTCAAACAGTGCAACAACTAAACGATGGAGATTTCGCACGAAGACGACAATTCTGTCAATGGATCCAACAGAAGGTAAATGACACCACCAATTTTCTAGCAACTTTGATTATGTCAGACGAAGCCCATTTTCACTTGAATGGAACTGTAAACAAACAAATTGTCGTTTCTGGGCAACAGAAAATCCATTGAATATTACCGAAGTCCGTTGCATAGTCAGCGTGTAACTGTTTGGTGTGGTCTTATTGCATCTCAGGTCATAGGGCCGTACTTTTTCGAGGATTCCACCGGAAACACGGTCACTGTAAATGGTGATCGCTACGAAAAAATGTTGACCGATTTCCTTATTCCTAAATTAAGAGATCTTTGTCTAGAAAACCACTGGTTCCAACAAGACGGAGCTACCTGCCATACCACGAGGAACTGCATGGCAGTTTTGCGTCAAACGTTTCCAGGCGAGTTAATCTCAAGATTTGGAGACGTTGAATGGCCCGCAAGGTCTCCGGATTTTTCTCCCTTAGATTATTATTATCTCTGGGATATTTAAAGAGTAGGGTCTACAGAAATAACCCAACGACCTAGCAAGAATTGAAGGCTGCCATCACAAATGAGATACAGGCCATACCACCGCACACTCTTGCAAAAGTGGTGCAGAACTTACAAGCGAGAACACTGGAATGCTTGGCAACTAATGGAGCACATTTGAAAGGAGTCATTTTTAAAAAATAAATATTTCATAATAAACTTGTAACTCTACTCTTTCGAATGATATATAGTTTTTATGAAAGGAATTAAATATTAAGAATATTTGGCTTTTTTTTATGAGTCCCATTTATCTGGATCACCCAGTATATATGTGTGTGTGTGTGTGTGTGTGTGTGTGTGTGAACATATATTGTACAACCGGGCAAAATACTTTTTACTCAGTATTTTCAAAGGAAAAAAATCAAACATTTTAATTAAAGCACTCGGATTGACCGAGAACGAGAACAACAAATCCAATAACAATACTTAACACAACCGTAACAACTATACACGAACAACTGTATCAATAACAACAACAAAAACAACAAAAACAACAACAACGATGACACAACACAACCCGATTCTAATTAAGTTTTATATTAAAAACTAATTATCGAAATTAAAAACATGAAAAGAGTCCACAGCTGGTGCGTCCCCACAATGCGCAGATGCGCCTGGCAAAATGTCAGAATAAAATATAAAAAATAAAAAATTTTATGCTACTCTGACTCTTTGTAATTGTGCTAATGAGAAAATTTTAATAAATAAAGCATGTTCATTTGAAGGTTTTATAATTGCTCATTTTGTTGTTCTCAAATTTTGAACCATATTTCAAAACCACTCCTTTTTTTACTCTTCTGAAAGTAATGACCTTTTTATTAAAGAACCCTTTTCATACTTCGAAATTTTCCTCTTTGGATTTAAGCGTGATAAACGAAGAGGAATATTTTACATACACACATTGAATTTAACCAAAATCTACCATTTAACCTTAAACCGATTAAGTAAATGTCCGTTATTCAATTTTAAGGTGAGAGTTAACCAGTTTCAGTTAAAATTCACCGCCACGGAAATTATTTACTTCCGAAACGCGGATATCGATTCTATCCGCTTTTACTTTTTATCCTCTTCCTTAATAATATAAACAAGCGGACGTTACTTTGGGAATAATTTGAAAGAAATACCGCGCTTTCAGGACTAATAGGGACGATAAATGGTTTCATAGAACGATAAAAAAACACCGATTTACAAAAAAAAAATTCTGAGGAGTATTTAAATGGATGAAGTCCATATAATTTAGTGAAAATTTAACTCACTGTAAATTTTATCTTTTTAATAAAAGTAATAAATATGTATGATTACAATGTCGCTTTAAGGACATCAAATTCTTTCCATTGTAAAGTAATTTCATAAAATAAATATAATACGATTTTATGCCAAATTTTTAGAACAAAATCTTGACGGGTTCCATTTGGAAATAATATAAAATCATACTTCAGATAATAAGATACTGAAGTGTACTCTATAAATGACCTTATGAGTTATTAACTAAAATTCAAGAGGTGTTTCCCTTATAAAGAGAAAGGATCCTACACATATACCGTTATTTTAAAAATCTCTCTCTCTCTCTCTCTCTCTCTCTCTCTCTCTCTCTGTCCTTCCTTTACTTTACAGTATATATATATATATATATATATATATATATATATATATACAGTATATATATAAATAATAAAATTAAGGAAAACTTTTTATGTGGATAAAGTTGCTAAATTTGGAAGGACTGGAGAGAGAGAGGAGAGAGAGAGAGAGAGAGAGAGAGAGAGAGAGAAAAAACCTTTTTAGATTTATGATACAGTATGAGTGGTAAAACAAGAACTCAAGACCCGAGAATCCCCAGAGTGGTGTCTAAACTGCAAAAATTATCCGGAAAATAGTGGGAAAGGAGAGGAGTAGAGGCGAGTGTTCGGCGCTTTTATTTTCTATTTCACCTCCTCTCCCATTTTTGACGCATAGCTTCTCTTCCATCTTGCATTTCGTCGGTCACATCCGTTGTTACTTTTTAGGGAGCCTGGCATTCTTATTGAGTTAGTAGGTCCCGGGGTTCGAATCCCCAAACCTACAAAAAGAGCTTGCTTTTCACGCCCGCGGTAGGACACACACACACACACACACAATGTGTGTGTGGGGGGGGCGTACACATAAACATTTAATTTCATATTAAACTTTGCAAACTTTAGTTATGAAACAAAATTTCCTCTAATTTCTATAAATTAATATTCATATTTGTTACGACTTTTATAAAAAAAAAAGTTAAAATTTCCAGTTGCAAATTTCTAGAATTTTGTTTGATGTTTATAGTATTATAAGTTGGCTTTTAGTAATTATTGAACAGTTTTATTTGAAACATTTCAAAATTAACACACACACACACACACACACACACACACACACACACACACACACACACAACAGTAACAGCAGTCACAAGCAATTACAATTGAATTAAATACGTAAGTATAATGACGCCCAAGAATAAAGTGTCAAGTTATAGTGTATTCAGTAGGTAAAACATATTAACTATTTTGTTGCTATAATGTTGGTACACTAGATTCGAATCTCACATAACAATTAGATTGGTCTGGCAAATGGGAAAAAAATTGACTACATTTGTACATTCCATTGGTACTTTTCAATAAACTGTTTCATTTATGTGTTTGGTGTTTGTATTATCCATTAAATGGAAACATTTCAAGCCACACAACATAAAAAATATACTAAATTTGAGCCTCTTTTCATCATTATTAACTAATTATAAGTTCTATGAATGGAAAAGTTCAACTTAGCCTGAATTTTTATAATTAACAGCAGTATTTGAAAAAACCCACTGAAGTGGGCAAACAGGTGGGTTTTTTCAAGTGATTTAAAAACAAAAACCCTGGTGGGGAAAAGTGGGTTACTCACTTTGGTGCTAAACCTATCTCCGCATAAGGGAGGTACTGACTAACTTTTTGAAATGGATACGCTCAACCTCTCGTCTATTGTTAATTTCGCAGTCATCCCCTACCTAAAAGAAAAAAATAATATAATCAACACTGAAAATTCATATGATGCGCGACTTTTGCACCACCCTGTATATCTAAAAATAATTAACCAAACCTAGTTTAACCTAACCCAACCTTGGTGCTATCGAACAGAGACTGGCGTGATAAGTATTTCGTAAGCAACTGATTGCTCGAAGGATGTTTTCTGTTAAGTCATTAAATAGTGAGGTATTCGTTAATCTAGCCTAAGCTAACCTAACCTAATCAGGAGTAACTTTTTTCGATATAAAAATGTTTCTAAGATTTTTTATACAAATTTTTCTAATGTTCCAAGGTACCAAAAGTGTTACCTCACAAAAATAATTACCCCGCTACATCCGTAACTTATTACACACTCGATCTCACTTATGGCCAGTTGTTTATGCACACACTTACGCAAAAATCCAATCGGTTAATTTGGGAGTTAGTAGAGGAGGACAATCGGCGTTTCGTCTTTTGTTTTCCCTTCCCGGTTTATCAAGTTTTTTCTGACATATAACTGTAGGAATGGATGAAAATGTTGACTTTCTATTACTGGCACCTATTTGCCATGTTTATAGGGACCCCTGCTGGCATCCTTCTAGGGTTAGTAGGCTCCGGCTGGGTTCAGATCCTCAAATTTACAGAGAGAACCCCCGTATGCACAATACACATCCGCTCAAAAGATTGGAATCGCAGGTTGATCTTAAACCGTCATTCAAAACCACCTAAAGGTAACGTAAGGTGTATATATATATATACACCATGTGGTCCATAATTCAGGAACCATAGGAATAATTGTTTTTTTTTTAATAATTCTTGTACTTTCTAATAATGTTTTTTTCCTTTTTTTCTTTTTGATGAAAAAAATCGAGTGGAGTGATATTTGGTGACCTGGGTGGCCATTCATTCGATAGGACCTCTTCGGTCAATTCATCTGTTGGGGAACGTTTTATCAAGGTATTTGCGAACTTGCATGGCAAAATGAGGAGGTGCACCGTCTTGCTGAAAAAACATGCTACGTCGTTTGTTTATACGTACGTCATCCAGGTAATTCATCAAAAAGAAAATAAAGAAATTTTTTTTTTAGAAAGTACAAGAATTATTAGGAAAAAAATACACTTATTACCGCTGAAAAGTTTGGAAGCGCCTTTAGGTTTCTCGTTCATGTTTCACAGTTAATAATAAAGCAGCATATCCTGTATGAAATCGATGTATGGTCCTTATTATCATATATCTACAATACTTAATATTTTAATACGCTAAGGTTATTTTTTGCTTTACAGTCAGAATAATTATAAAAATGTTTCTCAGGAGAGATTTAAATTACCTTAAAATGGGCATGCCATAGAGGGGTCCGTTTAGATGTTGTCTTAGTGAGCAAAGTCACCGAGATTGCCTATTTCAAGAGAACTATATATATATATATATATATATTTTAACTGCAAACAACACACAGTATAATTAACGTAAAGAACGACGCTTGTATAGAAGAACGTTCCGCGCAAGATGAGGAGGGAGAAAGAACAAATAAAAAAATGAGGTAACCACTCGGGAATCGAACCCGGGATCTTCCGATTGCCGGTCAGATATGATAACCACTACACCATGGGCCTCACTCAATCAGAAGTCGTAATTCTCCTACATACGAGCAGAAACCAATGCCCTGAGGGGGCACCTCTCGCATGCCGCACATATATACATTTTAACTGCAAACAACACAAAGTATAATTAACGTAAAGAACGACGCTTGTATAGAAGAACGTTCTCCCTCCTCATCTTGCGCGGAACGTTCTTCTATACAAGCGTCTTCTTTACGTTAATTATACTGTGTGTTGTTTGCAGTTAAAATGTATATATGTGCGGCATGCGAGGGTGCCTCCTCAGGGCATTGGTTTCTGCTCGTATGTAGGAGAATTACGACTTCTGATTGAGTGAGGCCCATGGTGTAGTGGTTATCATATCTGACCGGCAATCGGAAGATCCCGGGTTCAATTCCCGAGTGGTTACCTCATTTTTTCATTTGTTCGTTCTCCCTCCTCATCTTGCGCGGAACGTTCTTCTATACAAGCGTCGTTCTTTACGTTAATATATATATATATCCTCTGAGTTTATGATATCATGAACAGCAATATAAAAGATACAACCAAGCATAATAGAATGAACACAAAGCAATATTGACGAAATGAATTGTAAATCGGGAATGGAAGAAAAATGCATCAAAAATTATTCAGAGGTTAATTAACAGTAGTTTGTAACGACGATCATGCACTGTCGAAGTTAAAATAACTAGAAGAGAACGGAACAAAAAAGATTTGATGCTGTAAACTTCTAGTAATAACGAGAGGAGACTTGACGAAACAATATTGTCACAATTCGTGACAATATTGTTTCGTCAAGTCTCCTCTCGTTATTGTGTTTATTTGATGCAATTTAAATTTTGTTATTGGCCTCCTTGGTGTATACCCCTCAAGGGCGGATCTAGACATTTCAGTAAGAGGGGGGGGTCCAAAGAAAAAAGGGCACCCCCTAAAATAAAAAGGGCACAGTACTAAAAATTGTTTCTTGAAACAGACCATCAATGAGCGAGTGTAAAATCAATTGCTTTGTTTTATTAGATAAGTCTCATTCAATATGATACAAAATAAAAATCTAATTTGGGTACAACAAATTATCACAGAAAATTTTTCAAACAATTACAAACTGTCTTGCCAATTAAAAGAACTATCCAGTCCCGTAACCAGGACTTCCCAATGGGGTGGGGGTGGGGGCGAAATTGTAGAAAGGCGGACCTTTTGGTGCAACGACCTAGTTACTGCGGAGGGGGTTTAGAATAGTTTAGAGAAGTTTGTGAAGTTTCAAAAGAAAATGCAAAAAAAATGCAAGCGTTTATTTACTAAATGATGTTATATATTATAATATCACATCATAAGTTATAACTATGGTTACAAAAGTGGGCCTTTCCTGTGAAGAGGCCTGGCTACGGGTCTGCTATCAGAATAAGATGAAGATAAAAATAGTGATATGGCTGCACCAGTACTAAGGGCACCTATGAAAATCACTGCAATTACAAATTTGGAAGTACACTATCTACAGATAAAGACTCAAAATAGAATTTGAATAAAATAAAATAGCCATGATCTCTTTACAAAAACAAAATTTGTTTTCAGAGGCATACACATAATTTAAATACGGCACTTGTAAGAAATTGAGGGGGGGTCTGGGCGTCGCCGCCCCCCCCCCTCTAGATCCGCCCTTGCCCCTGCACATTATTCTCTGTTGAAACACGGACAATCTCGGCGACTGAAGCACAAGCCAAACGAAGTCCCCCTAATATCATGTCCATTTTGGCCTCACTCACATTTTTTTTTAAAGGCTATTTTTATATATTTGCTCGGAAAAAAAACAAAAATAAACCTCAGCATATTAAACTATTAAGTGCTGCAGATATAATACAGATTCATAGATCGATTTCATACAGGATATAACGCCTTATCATCAAGTGTGAAACATCAACGAGAAACCTACAGACGCTTTCAAACTTTTGAGTTGTAGTGTTGATATATATATATATATATATATATATATATATATATACAACACACATACATACATATATATATATATATACACACACACACACACACACACACGTTACCTTACCTTTAGATGGTTTTGAACGATAGTTCAGGATCGACCTGCGATCGATCCCTATATATACCGTATACATATATATCGATAAAAATAGTTTATTCGTTATATTTTAAATTTTTTTATTTTATTTTATTTTTTGTCCGTATGAGAAAGATTTTTTAATTTTTATTTTAAACCACTTCAGAAATTCTAAACTTTAGGTTAGAAAATATGTCACAAATTAATTTTCCTGTTCAATGTTCAAAAAACAAGTTTCTAAGTTTTAAAAATAAAAGTATTTTTACATTCATTATTCATTATAACAAATGGAAAATAAAAATTTCAAAAACTGAAATGGTATTTTTTTATATATAAAGAGAAACTGATAGACCATATGACACTAAATATTGTGACTTTCAAAATTATGGTACAGGTGGTGCTTTGCTTCGCGGGGTATAAATATATAACCTTGGCTAACCTTGGTTTTGCTTCCGCTGGTCAGTGGTCATATATATATATATATATATATATATATATATATATATATATATATATATTATATATATATATATATATATATATATATGTGTGTGTGTGTGTGTGTGTGTGTGTGCTATCAAAATACTAGAACAAACTTCTCACCACCGCTATCGGAATGTTCCAGATATAAATTGCTTTGTAGCGGAGAGCAGTGTAGGCACAGTGAGCTAGTTTGCTACTTGTTACACTCGGTATTCCTAAGTATGATATGTCGACCAGAACTGTCAGAGTTTGAACGTGACAATATAGTTGGATGTTTTATTGTATAAACCTGCGTAGGATTGTGGAGACTTTAAAGTTTCCAAAGTCAACTGTAGAAAATATTATATGAAAAGGTTGGGGGGCGAAAGTTGAAACGTATGGCGAAGGAAGACCGGCTGTGTAGTCCATAATCCATCACCCAGAAGGTTATTGTACGTAAAGGATTTTCGGCGTGTGTCTATTGTAAGTAGAGAACTCCATGCGGAAGGACTGTATGGAAAAGCAGCTGTTCACAATCCATAGATCACAGCTATGAATGCAAATAAACGGATGCAGTGGTGCTGAGCTTATCCAAACTGGGAAACAGAATAGTGGAAACGCGTCCTATGGAATAATGGTTCCCGTTACACAATCTTTGGAACCTATGACAGTCTTGATGTGGCAACATTCCGGAGAACGCTTTCATCCTCAGTGCGTTGTCCAACCTAAACCTAAAAAATAGTCTTTTATTGTATAAAAAACAAATATAACAAAATAAATTAGTTACCAATAAATAATAATAAAAAATATAGTGTACAAATGTAACAAAAACATAATTTGATGTATTAACTTAATGTAATATCGTAATTACCGTGTTCTGTAAAATAATTTAGAAGTTTGTTTTGAAGGTACAAAAATTTCTTTGAGGTTTAAAATTTCTTTGACTTTTTTTATTGACGCATATTATGATAAGTGGTGGAATGATACCACTGCTATCATTCACTGAATGTGGTAATGTAAAGTGTCTGAAACCTGGAACAGTATTATAATTTCTTACCTTCTTGGACAAGGAAACACATTTAAATTGTTGAGGAAAGTAAATTTGGTATTCGAAAGTAATTAAAGTTAAGGGATCTTATAAACAAAACAAAAACATTCTTCAAGGCGAGAACTTGTTGCTAAAATTTATTTTTGGATGTCATTAAAAAAGTTTACTTGTTTGGGATTTAAGTTTTGTTGTTTGTTTTACTTTTAGCAGTGAAAGTTATTTATTAGATTCCAAAAGTGTTATATATTTATATATATATATACATACACACCGTATATACAGTATATATAATTAGAAATTTAACACCAAAAATTTAAACTTATAAAATACGAAAAATTGGGGAAATAAAACCTATGGATTACTATGCCCAAAATGAGCATGAAATCCTGAGAAACTCTAAAGCAAAAGACTTAGGGGGTACGATACGAAAATTTAGACACAAAACAATACAGTAATAACTAAAGCAAAAAGAATAACTGGCAGATACTGAGAACCTTTAAAAGAAAGGCCAATAATGCAATTGTTTCTTTGCTGAAAACACTGATCATACCAAAACTGGAATATTGCTCCGTCCAAACGTCCCCATATAAATGAAGAAATTGCTGAATTAGCCTAAGTCAGGTGGATTCAAATAACTAGATTACTAGGGAAGCTCACGTAAATTGAACCTATATTCGTTGGAAAAGAAAGCAAGAGAGGTGCACCACGTTTTGACTATTTAACCAGTTGTTGAAAAAAATTTGGAACGCGAACAAACAGGGTGGGTTGGTGTAGAACTATTTAAAAGGACAACCCCAGGTGAACCGGGTGTACTTGGTCATAGAAACCATGTAAGATGCAAAACTAGGGAAAACTACTCTCTCTTTCATCAAAACATTTATGGGGCAGGATCACAAATTGATACACGAAACTTCTACCATGTTACCATATATATATAGCCAGATAGTACGGTTGATGGATCGACCGTAAATGCATGGTTATAATTGAAATGAGGTTGATGTAACTCAGTTTGCAAATTAATATTGATGTAATGTTGATGTAGCAATATGTTTATAAAATAAAGTACAGTCAGTGATGACGAAATATTTTTTCGTAAAAGTAGGGCGCATAATTTTATTTCTTTATTTACTGAAGAGAGAATTTTTCTCAGGACTCAGTTCCAACCCTGATACTACACTCTAAAAAAAAAAATGTCCTTTGTCTGTCCGCATAATAATAATAAAGGACATTCATTGTACTTATAGGTTTTCTTTCATTGTCACGTAAATTTTAAAGTATTATCGCAGGACACTAACCATTTATCAAGTATTTCAAAGGAGAGGAATTTCAAAATATGTCCTTTGAAAGTTCTCTTCCCTTATATGAAACACGAATACAATCAAAGAATTCCTTAGATTATGAGGCGGATGCTGCTTATAAATAAACTTAAAGAGACATGATATAACAGAGCCTATTAACCTTTAATAGGAAAACATGGGTCAGAAATGAATTGCGTGTTGGGTCTGTGAGACCCGTGAATTCCTTCCTATCCAGGGTTAAACTAAGACCTTTTTCTTCATTCGTTACAGTAGTGTATGACTGAGTTGTATGACTGAGTTATTAATTATGCGTCCGTCATTTATGCCACACCGTGGTTGCGTAGAATGTTTTTATTTTATAGCTCTCGTCACTTCACAAAAAACAAATAAATGTATAACTAAATGTACCTAAATGTATAACTTAAAATGTAGAGTAAAGACGTAGCGTAATACCGTAATTATTATGTATTTTACAATAATTTGCAGTTGTATTCCAAAATTTTTGAAAAACGAAGACCTTTTCCGTTCTATGAGCACCATTAAAATGAGAGAAATTAATATTTTTTAAACTTATTTTAACTTTTTATTAATAATAATTAGTACATTTTGAATAGGAGAAATTTAATTTATTTAATTTAACAGCTATGAACATAAAAAAATAAAAATATTTGTCGTTTCTTCAAAAATTTGACGATAATTTGCGTTGAAAATTGAACGTAGGCTGTAGGTCATCTTATTCTTAGTTCGAATCATTTTTTAATTTACCTATTAATCTAGGTTTGGGATTTAATTTATTGACTGCCCGGTTAGGTCAACTCTACGCCCTTGACGATCGGTTTGGTTAAGTCTTGGTATTTTCGTTTAAACTAGAAAATATCACGACTTAACCTAACCAATCATCAAGGGCGTACAGATGACCTAACCAAGCATTCAATTGACCTAACCGGGTATTCAGTTGACCTAACCGGGCATTCAATTAACCTAACATAGTGTAGAAAGTTAAAATCAGTTAAAAAAATATTAATTTCTCTCACTTCAATGGTGCCAATAGAACGGAAAAGGTCCAAAAACGAGATGGTCGGATCACCTGAAGGTCAGGGCCCCCAGTCTTCGTTATTTAGCCTTATAAGGCTAACTAACGAAAATATCACGACTTAACCTAACCAATCGTTAGGTCAACTGTACGCTCTTGACGATTGGTTAGGTTAAGTTGTGATATTTTCGTTAGTTAGCCTTATAAGGCTAACTAACGAAGGTTGGGGGCCCTGATCTTCAGGTGGTCCGATGGTCTACCCTGTATAGAAGAGTATGCACTGTACAGAATGTTTCGTTTAAATGGAACCATAGGAGTAATAAAGATTGGAAAGGATACTGGTACCTTTATTCATAATATTTGTTTGATGTGTTCGCTATTATTATTTATTCATGCATGTTTGTAATCTGTTTATCCAATTACGGTGAACTCACAGATCACCATCACAGATTACCATCACAGATTACCATCACAGATCCAGTCATTTTAAATTTCGATACGCAACTGTAATTAATGGGTTCACGATTTGGATTGGCTTCGTTAAAGTCTGCAGCTGTCTGCCTCGCGGAACGTGACTCACACATATGATAATAAAAACCTACTCTAATAGACAGAGTTTGTTTCCACAACAGTTTCGATGCCCACTGGCATCCCATTCGTTTTCTGTATCCACCCGAAGAGGATGCCAGTGGACATCGAAACTGTTGTGGAAATAAACTCTGTCTATTAGAGTGGGTTTTTATTATCATAGTTTGACCTTCACGTAGAAAAGTGAAGTTTTTGGCGTGAACCACACATTAAGATGATTTTCACTCTTTCGTCTTTGGATAACCGCGTTCTCTTCACTTAACCCACACAAATCGGAAAAAAAGACATTATTAATTACTCCCTATGGTTCCATTTAAACGGAACACCCTGTAGATGTAAGTATGTTTTCCAAGGTTGGCTAATTTAAAAATCACTTTTTTTTTATGTTCTGATAACTCGGGAGTAAAGTTCTCTCGCTATTTCCAATTACTTTCAAAAGACATTCTTTTAGAATATGTATTATCTGATCAATATTCCAATAATATTTTACGTTGTTTAATGTTTAATAATTAAGAAATATATTATTTTGCAACTTGGTAAATAATATTAGCTAAATGTTTTAGTTATTAGGTTTTAAACATACTGTTTGTCGTGTCCATATCAATATCGACATTTGTCTCTTTTACATTAATAATTCGGAGATGCCAATTGCCAGGTCACTGTCATGGCAACCATGAGATGTTGATTCATCGCTATTTCTTCATCATTACATTGATATAAATGTAGTACCTCGGTATATATATATATATATATATATATATATATATATATATATATATATATATATATATATATCGTGTAAGAAAAAGGTTCATACTAACAAGTTCTAGCTCGTTATAAAGATCACATTTGTTTTAACGAAAGAAGGATTCCATGATTCCATGAAACAAATACTGTACAAAATCATCGTATCTGTGGTAAAAAAAATTAACCGAGTTTTCATGCATTTTTTTTAAGTGGCTTCTAACGTTGTTACAAACCAATGTAACGTTTTCGAAACCTCACGAAAACATTAGCCATGTTTGCGCAAAAAGTGAAGTCACAGTTTATATTCAAAATCATTTGAGTTTCTGTTCAGAAGTTTTATTATGCCAAAATGTAAACAATTTGAGAAGGTGTTCTTGCGTAAGAATGAAAAATGTGCGTAGATGGTCACTGGAATAATTTAGTCTAATGTGAAAAAGTTTGCTCGCGTTTGTGTCATTAAATGTGTCATTTTCTTTACCGAAAACGTTCATTTCCTCTGAAATGAAAAACTTATTTGAAATTTATGTCGAATTCGCTTGGAATGAAGTGCAAATGTGCAGATCTGAATTGTAATAAATTTAGTAAATGGCACCGAGAGAGTTTTTGAAATAACGATTATTTATTTATATTTTTTCTAGAAATATTTCTAATTGAACATTTGGATCACCTGAAGATCAGAGCCCCCAGCCTTCTATAGTTAGCTTTATAAGGCTCACTAACGAAAATATCACGACCTAACCTAACCAATCGTCAAGGGTGTACAGTTGACCTAACGACTGGTTAGGTTAGGTCGTGATATTTTCGTTAGTTAGCCTTATAAGGCTAACTAAAAAGGCTGGGGGGCCTTGATCTTTAGGTGATCCTAGAACTTTTTAATATAACTTTTTTTGTACATAGTTGTTTAGGGAAGATAAATTAAACAAGTTTGTTTGAATGTAGCTCTTAAAGACTGTAACGGTTTTTATACTTTTTTGTGGTCGGTGTTTCTGTTGGAAAGTGGGGAGAAGGGGCTGCTCCTTGGGGTGAGGGAAATTGGAGGAAAACCTTTTACAAGGGTGCCATAAGACCCTGTATACCCAGAGTTGAATTGTATAGGATGGCCACAAAGTCCCGTTACCCCCTGCCCATAGCATTGTTATACGATTCATTTCTCTAGAGGGTAACGGGACTTGTGGCCACCCTGTAGATTTTATTCCGTCAGGATCACGGGTTTTTGGGGGCTCTCGAAATTTTGTAAGTATAGCTTGTCAGTTTATTGTTAGTAGCAAATTACCAGACTCTCTCTCTCGGTGCTGTTTAACGTAATAACGTTTGTCCTTACGCTGAAGAGGCGAATCTTTAAATAAATTATAGTTATTTTAATAAATATAAAATCCAACCTTAAATTATTTTGTTTCGTTAAGGTTGTGTCAGTGGAAAGTCGGCCAGTAAGGTTTGACAAATATTCATTTACTTGTACTATTAATAGATAGGCTAAATAGAACATATAATAAATAAATCACTAGAAAAAGGAAGTTCTCTGCATCCTATTCTTTTTAGTAAATGCTCAAACCAAATGGAAATCTTAATCCAATAGAGACAAATCAGTTGCATCACCTTTTGCTAGAAAAATTTAAGCTGAAAAGATAAAGCAATAATAATAATTATTTATCAGCTATAAGTATTGTGTAAAATGTATACCTAAAATTTGAGTATTAATAATACTGATAATACTTACATCTGATAAATTATTATTATTAGTATTAGGGTACTGCAGATATCGGGATGGGCACTGCATCTATGCACATCCCACATTATGTAACACACATTACACGAGAGGATATTGCAAATTTGAAAAAAATGCAAGTTCCACCATCTTATTGTCTGCAACACCTATGCAAGATATGGGAGGTGCAAATACGGACAAAAATACCGTTACCACCACCCTCAAAGGAACCAGACAGGTGAGCAGACGAAACCAGCAACAAAGAGGCCTACCAATTTTTTAGATGTAGCCCACACAATTCAACTATTGAATAGTATCCAACAAATACAAAGCCAACTGACAAATACAGGGATCCGAGAGCCGTACAAAAGGCATACAAAAAGACATTACATGCGATATCGGGACAACGGTTATCGAAAGAGATAAAGAGAGGAAAATTCTCGGAGGATCACAAGGCAACGAAACCGGCACCGCCATTGGAAAATGAATCGGAACACAAGTATGTAAAAACGAAAGGGAAAAAATAAAAATAATCCTAGCCAACATTCAGGGCCTTAAATCAAATCATTCCCCGGATAAAATTTTATACCTGAAAGGACTCATGCAAGAAACCGGAGAAGATTTTGCATGCCTCACGGAAACCCATCTAAAGGACTGCCAGGCGAACTGTGAAAACTGTGAGTTCTGTATCGACAAAAAAGAAATACAAATTGACAACTATAAAAACCTCCGAGCCGACAGAACAGTAAGACGTAAAGGAGGATGTGCTATTTACACACGCGAAAGGCATATGGCAGAAATGACTATAAGTACCTCAAACAGCTACGTAGAATGTGTAGCAGCAAAAGTTGAAAAATTAAATATGGTACTAATTGTAATGTACAGAACACGCCAACCTCAAAATTCTCAGATTCCATTACAGAGGTAAGAAACTGGGTAAAAGATTTACACTCTCCAACCCCAAATATTTTTCTCTGTGGTGATTTTAATTTCCCATTCATGCAATATAAAAGGATATGAAAAAATATATGTATACACCAGGACAAGGGGGGTACACGGGAAGACCAGGAGCAGGTAAAAATGCTACTAGCTCTAGCTGATCAATTTGTTAACACAAGAAATAACAGAAAACACAAGAAAAAACAACTGCCTAGATTTGGTATTCACAAACAACAGCAACCTAATTGATAATGTAGAAATATCCCCAACTATAATATCGGATCACAATATTATTGAAATAACAACCAATATAAAAGCAACAGGAAAGGAAAGAACACGAACAACAGAAAGAAGCAAATTAGAAATTTTTTATTTTCACTCCAAAGCTATAAACTGTGAAGGTGTTGCATTCAGCATGGAAGTAATAGATTGGAAAACCATTTCGAGGCCAAGACAACGGAAGAGATGCTAATGACCTTAGAAGAGAAGACGCTGGAAATTGTGGAAAGACATGTCCAAAAAGTACAACAAAGAGGAAAGAGAAGCAGGTTCGAGAGACAAAAAGGTTTTTGTTCCGAAAGGGAAAAAGAGTGACTGCAAAATTAAGTAACTGTAAAGATAACATCAGAAAAATATTAAATGATAAACTTCAGAGTATCGATTGCATCATACAGGAACTAATTGAGAAACATACAGAAAAAGAAGACGACGCTATAGAAGCGATAAAGATTAACTCTACTATAATTTTGCAAAAAGGAAGTCGAAAAACCATATGACTATCGGACCTTTGAAAAACCGAAGACAGTGCTTTATCTGATGATCTAACAGAAGTATCTGAAATATTAAGAGCTCAGTACGAATCATCCTTCAGTATCCCAAAAACTGACAAACTGATATGGGATGGAAACGTGTTCTTTGAAGAAGAACTACAAGGGGAAAGTATGACGGACTTCGACTTTACGACAGATGATATTACACAAGATATATGAAAACTAAAAGCACACTCAGCGGCAGGACCGGACAGATGGCATGCTCGGTCCTAACATCCCCATATAAAAAAGGAAGACATTAGACAGATAGAAGGGATTCAGAGAGGCTTCACAGCCAAGATGAATGGGTGCAAAGACCTAAATTACTGGGAAAGGTTACGCGAACTAAACCTATATTCACTGGAAAGGAGGAGAGAGAGAGATACGCCATTATTTACACTTGGAAAATAATGGAGAAACTAGTCCCAAATCTTACTCTGAACCCTGTAACTCCCCAAACAACAGTTGAAAGTAGAAAATGAAGACTGTGTCGTGTTCACAAATTAAAGGCGAGACAGGGAACATCCTTAACCCTGAAAGAAAATAGTTTTGTTGTGAGAGGACCAAGACTGTTTAATCAGCTGCCCAAAGACCTAGGAATATGAATGGTGTTGCAGTAGAAATCTTCAAAAGAAGATTAGACGCCTGGCTCAGAACAATCCCCGATGAGCCGGGCGGACCTGGCTCTGTGAGGTGGAAAGTACAAGAAAGCAACTCACTACTTCACCAGGCCAACTCGAGAGGACGGGCGAGAAGCTTGACCTTCGTGAAATGAGGAATCATCGCACGAAACATTTGAGAGGTTGAAAGGTATTAGTATTAATTAGTATTATAGATATCTCAACATGTTTAAAACGTGCGTGAATTACTTTTCTGCTGTCTTCGTTGTTCTCAATATAAACGGACCCACACTTCGAGAGGACGTCATTCACACCAGACTGTAATTTTGGAGCGGAAAGATCACTACTCAGTGAGATAATGAGGGTTTGACTCCTAATCATGGTAGTAATGACAACTGTGACGTTTCACAAATGACCCAAGATAAAAGACAGCTTCACCATTAGTTCATTGTCATCATCCATCAATGCATCCATTTCCTCAACAAGCTTCTGGAAGCAATGGGGTTTCCATGGTCGGCACTACGATTTCAAGGTCGTCTGAACTATTAAGCCAGTTTTAGTCTTGATCTGCCTTACGGATGGCCTTGGATTCCGTGCTAAAACATTCTAAACTAAAGCAATGTTTTCATCCGAATGATGTATGGATGGTCGGCCACTATTTGACATATTAGCAGCACTTCCAGAGTGCAGAGCCTTCCTTTATACGGGTCATCTTAAATGTATTGGCTGGAAAAGTCGAATGTCGATCATAAGTTTGCCTATACCAACGAGGCTGAACCTGAAGTGGGTTCTTCCAAACTTCATAACGTGCAGCTACGAGTATTTGAAAGCGTTCTTTTAGTGAAATTTGTCTCGCTACAATAAACCCCAATTAATATGAATACTGTCGTCAAAATTCTTAGCATCTCTATATTTAACTGAAACGCTTCGTTTCATCCCAATAACATTTTCAGTGCAATTAAACTACATAGAATAAAATAAGAATTAAAAATTATAATTATTAAAATTATAATTAAAAAGAACCAAGTTAAGCAAAAAAAGAACAGACATACAAAATGATATATAAAAATCGTATTATAAACGGTATGGGGAAAAAGGTGTTTTTTTCTTTGTTTTTTCCTATAATATTTATAATATGATTTTTATATATTATTTTGTAATTATGTTCGGGTTTTTTTTTTTGTTTTTACTTCGTTCTTTCAATTATAATTTTAATAATTATAATTTTTTATTTATATTTCATTCTATGCAGCTTAATTCCACTGAAAATGTTACTGGGATCGAACGAAATGTTTGGATTAATTGAAGAGAGTCTTCATATTCCTCATCATTATATATATTAGGGTGTCACTAGGTAATAGGGGGAAAATTAAACGATGGATATTTTCCTATGACACCCCCTAAAATTGTTCCATTTGGTGTAAAACATACGAAAGAGAAATTTGGTCCTGATTGGTCATCATTTAAAGGTCGCCCTCGTCACTGAAAACAAGACCCATTTGTTGACGTCAACAAGCTGTTCAGTGTTCACAGCTTGGGCCGAACCAGATAATAAAAAACAAGGCAATTTGGTGAAATAACGAAAGTAAGACACTTAAAAACGCAAAGAATACAAACAGTTTATTATATAATCA
This sequence comes from Bathynomus jamesi, assembly GCA_023014485.1. Lineage (NCBI taxonomy): Eukaryota > Metazoa > Arthropoda > Malacostraca > Isopoda > Cirolanidae > Bathynomus > Bathynomus jamesi. The sequence goes on from JAJOZX010003439.1 coordinate 86,527, forward strand.
AAATAGAAGACATAATTTGGCGAATAATGGTACAAAATGGAGAAGCAACAAAAGCAAAACTTGAGAAATAAAATACATATACAGTAGCAGAATAATTGGTGCTCATACGCTGATCATGATTAGTTCTTTCGCGTCCTCACTAATGCTGATTTGTTCGGAGCTGGGTGTTGCTTTCTGTGGTCAGTGACAACTTGAACGAGGAACTGGAGCTGTTCTTCTTTCACTGTCAACTTTCCGTTCAGCTCCTTCACCAGAGCCACGGCCCGTTCTGCTCTGTCGTTCACCACTGCAAGTTTGGAGACCACATCCCGAGCTTGCACGTATTCAGAGTTTGACGTCCATGAACTGGGATGGTGGAGCAGAAAGCAATCTGGCAACTGAAGTTTTGAGAAGAATCCTCGGGTGTTCTTTGTGATCAGTTGCTCCAGTCCTTTGCTGTCACTGAGGAAATAGTATCAAGAACCAAAGGTCGTTTTGGCGGCATGTGAGGGGCTCTTGATCTAACGCTGCAACCATGCTGCACTTCACTTCCATCGATATCCTCTCATCAAAGAACGCCAGACCCACTGCCTCCTCCGAATGGTACCACAGGTGCGCAGACAGCTTCTTGGTGGTACCATCAGAGATCTTCTTGTGCGGGTATCAAAGGAGCGTCCTCATCAATTCCCAATCATTCAGCGGAGCTTCGATGGACAGATGAGCTGTTGCCCACGCTTTCATGTAAACTAGAACAGAAAAGAGGCAGATATCTCGAATTCCGCGTTCCTCAGAGTTCGTCAGTTTAAACTGTCTTCGGAAGAGCCAGATCTTGATGGCATAGAGCCCCTTAGCCATCCATCTCGCCCGGTGCATAGCACCAGGGGCGGGAAGTTTAGTCCCTTGTATGGAACTCCTCCAAGAAGATGACGGAAAGATCGAGGAATTCCTGATAGTCATCACGAACTTGAAGTGCTTGTGATTTTGCAAACTCAATGAGCTCCGTTCTATGCTTAAAAATAGCTGCTTTGGTGAACGCATCTGTGTCCGCAGTTTGGAACTGTTGCTGGTCAATGCGGGTCCAATAATCATGGAAGCGCTTGAAAAGCAGAATTTCTGGACCGGTGATACTGAATCTAGCGATGCTGCGAATGCCGCCTGTAGCACCAACTCCAGTACATGGTGTCTGCACGCGCAGTGTAACAGGTCACGTCCAACTTTTCTTCCAGAAGAACACAAGTTCCTCCACGTGGCCTGTGTTTGTCGCGGTTGTGTCGACACATAGATTTGACATGATCGGTCACTCCCCATTCATTCAGGCAATCTATGATGGCATTTGTTTGTGCCAGCGCGGTTCCTGACAGAAGTTTTGGCACCCCGAGGAGCTGCTCTGTCCCGGAGCCAGATACAAGAATAGGTAAGCGGTCAACATATTCTCGTGACGTCAGATCTTGCATGAGTTTCCGTCCCAGTGAACAGTCAACGGACTATTGCCTTGGAACTCGCTCTTCAGTTGCCGAGCCTTAAGGGTACGGAATTTTTCACGCTGACGATGAATGGATCCACGATTGATGTTGTAGTCGCTAGCATCATGCCCTAAGCTGGAAGCTGCCTCAAACAGCAGATATGTGGCCTTTCTTGACGAGAGTTGCGTGCGATCAAGCGCTGCCGCCAATTCCGATGTCATGATGTTCTTCGTTGCTCTTTGTTTAGACGCTAACGAACCATCACATGCTCCTTTTTCTTCGCTATCATCTGAGCTGGAGGATGAGGACTCCAAACCGCTTCGTTGGATACTGCCTCCATTTCAGCTGCTGATCGCTTTCTTCGTTTCTCCTCTTCCTCCCGACGTCGAGTACAATCTTTGACTTGGCGCTGATGGGTCATGTCCAAACCTGCCATTGAACCTGGACGTCCTTTCTGGCGCTGCTGCTGAAGGAACTCCCAATCCTCTGGGTACTTGACCAATTTCTCACAATCAGCGTGGGCGATGTCAAAGAGACGATCGAGGCGTTCAATGAATTCTTTTTCTTTCGTCTTGTGTGAATCGCTCGTCCTTGAGGCGTGTTTTTTGAGTCCTTTCCACTCCTCGAAGACTTTATCCAGTTTGCTGACGCAGTGTGTCTCGAGTCTGGTTGGAATGTGAGCTTTCTCCCAGAAGGACATCACTGCTCGAAGTGACTTCCTCAACGCGTCACGTATTATCATTTTCTTTTCATGGTGAAGGTAAAGGAAGTAACCGAATGCTTGCCTGTAGGAAGGAAGCTTGCATCCTTTCACCTCATCAACCGCTGCCCCTAATAGGTATATACACTTCCGGGTTTCCATCACCAGAAATCACGTAGCTGAAATGAGAAACGGTGAATCGTTAAGTATTGTTCACTTATTTCTCAGATATTCAGACACACACAGACACACACACACATATATAGAGATATATAGATATCTAATGAACGATTATGGAGACGCCGCGCAAGCATTAAACTTTGGAAGGCGGGGGCGACCTTTTATAGTTATTCAAATAAAAAGATTTTTCAGTCACCATGTTTTTTTTACCAATGGAATAGATTCGCGGGGTGTCAGCATGAAAATTTCAAACTTTGCATTAAGTGACACCCTAATATATATATATATATATATATATATAATAGCGAAAGGGATAATATTCTGTTCGGTAGTCTTATGTGCAATTGAAACCAATATCATTATATTCATTCGGCTTTCTGATTCTAGGTTTTAATTTGAAAGCGCGAATTATAAAAACTTTTGTTATTTATAAAGCTGAATTTCCCCACAATTAAATTGTCAAGCTTCGCTGACCAGAAAACTGTCTATGTTTATTCACACACACACACACACACACACACACACACACACACACTATACACACACACACACACTATACACACACACACACACACACACACACACACTATACACATATATATAGGGATGTCTCAGAGTCCTAATCTATTTCTTGTTCACCCGCTACAAAAAGAGACTGGAAACTTTTGGGACAATATACAGAATTAGGACATAAAAGGAGAAGGAAAGCGGTAGAGATCGGAGGTATCTTTGTTATTTGGCGAAAGATTCTCGTAAATACAGTAAAAGTAAATGAAAAAACTAAGTTTGTCTTTGAAATTCTTCGTAAAGAGAATTCGTGCACCATTTTTTAAGCTTTTTCTTTAATTCACACGATTCTAAGACGAAGACGAAACGATTAAGAAGAATTTTGAAATTTTTTTTTGAAGAATTCTTTTTCTCTTTTTTATAAAAGAATTTTGATTTTGTAGTAACTTCGTGGTTCACATTTTGAACCTCTTGTTCAATGGGCTCAGAGTCGAATCCTGGGCTGGTTACTCGATGTTTAGGTAATTATTATTATTATTATTATTATTATTTTTATTATTATCAGGCTCTCTCAGAGGTCCAGAGAGGCCCGGGCTACTTTCAGCTTTTGAGGCCGATAGCTAAACCCAATTATTATTATCACTGCAAAACATTATATTCAAACCTGAAAGTTTCTAAATTTGAGCCCCCCCCTTAAGCTTGAGGCCCAGGCCAAATGGCACTCCCAGCCCCCCCCCCTCTGCTAGGCCCTGAATATATATATATATATATATATATATATATATATATATATATATATATATACACAGGGTGGGCCGTAAGTTTCCATACATAGGAAAAATAAACATTTTTTTATGGACAACCATTTTTATTTATATAATATGCTCTACATGGTTGCCATTGTTTTGAAAACACATTTCAATACGTGTTCCCCACTGTTGATGAACACGCATTAGCACAGTTGACGTTATGCTTGTAATGGCGTTGGTGATACGTTCCTTTAGATGATTTATGTCTCGTATCTTTTCCTGATACACCATGGCCTTCAAGTGCCCCCAAAGATAGAAATCAAGGGGGTGAGATCTGGGGATCTGGGAGGCCACTCCACAGGACCACGCCGACCAATCCAAGCATCCGGAAACTGCTGCTGATCCAAATACCGACGCACGTGAAGACCATAATGAGGTGGAGCTCCATCTTGCTGGAAGTAAACTGGGAAGTTACCTTCCTCGTTTAGCAGGGATGGGAAAATCTCTTCTTGCAACATGTTAAGATACCTTTCGGCATTAAGATTTCCACTGACAAAAATTGGTCCAATAATTCTGTCACCCCATATCCCGGCCCACACCATCACTTTACCGGCACCTTGCATCTTCGTCGGACTCAGCCAGTTAGGGTTAGCATTACTCCAATAACGTATGTTTTGCCGATTAACCTCTCCATTGACGTAAAAATTTGCTTCATCAGTAAACAAGATCTTACGTCAAACGCATATTCTTAGGGTATCTGAAACATAAAAACAAACGTTTAATTTTTCCTATGTATGGAAACTTACGGCCCACCCTGTATATATATATATCAATAATTTTTTTTCCTTATTTTTTAGGAGAGGTTTTTTCCCTTCGTATATGTAATGTTTAGCTCGCCCCCACCCCACGAAACCCTTCCCAGTCCAAAACTTTAAAAATACAGTAATTACCTAATGCTGTTTTGTCTCTTTGGAACAGATAGATTGTTCAGCTGCAGTTCGACTCATTACAGCAACATCTAAGACCATTGACGGAGGGGATCTACGGCTTTACGTCGGATCCGAGCCACGGGTCGCTTTATCATCTGAACGCGGAGGACGGTCATCCATCCAACTACTGATCAAAACCAACGTCGCTTAACATCGCTGATTTAACGGGAAGTGGTGTTCTCACGTGGCCATGACGTAAAAGGAAGAAAGTGTACTGATTTAGTTCCATTTTTCATTAAGTATATTGTGTGTGTATACACATATATATATATATATATATATATATATATATATAGGGTGAACCAAATGTAGGTGGACAGTAAATGATAACGTTTATTTTGAGAATACATATTTAATTTTTTTGTATACTATAATACAAAATAAAATTTAAATAAATTTAGTTATAATATTTAATATAATATAACACAAACACCATAGTTATAATGAACACCATAGTTATAATATAATATAACACAAACCGTATTCAACCTACTGTCCACCTACTTTTGGTTCACCGTGTATATATATATATATATATATATGTAAAGAACGACGCTTGTGTAGAAGAACGTTCCGCACAAGATGAGGAGGAAGAACGAACAAATGAAAAATGAGGTTACCACCCGGGAATCGAACCCGGGATCTTCCGATTGCCGGTCAGATATGCTATCCACTACACCATGGGCCTCGATTAATCAAATGTCTTAATTCTCCTACATACGAGCAGAAACCAATGCCCTGAGGGGGCACCTTCGCATGCCGTACATATATCGTAGGAGAATTACGACATTTGATTAATCGAGGCCCATGGTGTAGTGGATAGCATATCTGACCGGCAATCGGAAGATCCCGGGTTCGATTCCCGGGTGGTAACCTCATTTTTCATTTGTTCGTTCTTCCTCCTCATCTTGTGCGGAACGTTCTTCTACACAAGCGTCGTTCTTTACATTAATTATACTGTGTGTTGTTTGAAGTTAAAATGTATACACATATATATATATATATATATATATATATATATATATATATATATATATATATATATATATATATGTATTAACGAACATCGTATTTAAGAATTTAATTTGTTTTTTTAGAACGAATCTTTAAGAACTGTCAACTGACCAATCATTCAACGTTATTATCCTGGTTCATTATCAAGATTTGATGAAGGAGAGAGTTAGTCTCGTTTCTCATTTCGCATCTGCTGTAACCTGCCACGCAATTTGGTTCAGAAGTTTATCAACAAGAATTTTCACTGTAATGCTATCCATATTTTGAAGAGTTATCAATTCCCTTCGCAGGAGAGTTTGTCATCTTTCTCTCGAACGCCTCCTGTCAATTTATTTTTGGAGTGATACATCTTCTCCCCTTATAAAAGCGATCGTTCCAAAATGTTTATATTATATCATAGTTTGGGAAAGACTGATTTTTTTTTTTTTTTTTCTGACAAATATTGTTCATGCTCTCTCCACATCGATTTTAACTTCAAAGCTATTCATCTTAATTGGAGAAAGTTTATGGTGAAATTCCACTATAATATGTATAAATTATTATTATTAATATTATTATTATTATTATTATTATTATTATTATTATTATTGTTATTATTTGCGCATGCGCAAACTAAAGCGCACTTGATTGATTTGTAATTGATGGAAAAGAAAATGAATTCGAAGTTCATGAAAAATATATTTTAAAGTAAAAAAAAGGATTAATTGAAGTTAATTACTGCAATTAACTGTTGTAATTAATTATTAATTAATAATTATCTGAATACTGATAAAAATTATTCTCCAACTTGTTTATATTTTCCCTAATCAATTGTACAGTTTTTTTTTGTTTTTTTTTATAATTTCTATTAATAATTATTCATTTTTCGTAAGTCCTGTATTTTTGCGAGATTTGTCTCTAATCTGCGGATATGTCAATAGAGGTGCACAGAAAACAAAGACTTCCCGCAACCTTCTATAGGGCCTACATAGAAATATTATCTTCTATTGCCTCAAATCACTTAAAAAGAAGTGTTTAAGACTATTTCTTCTATCTAAAGAAGTTATGTATCATTAAAAGGAGTTATTGTATCATCTGACAAAAAGTTTTGATGTCCAAAAGAAGGAAAAACTTCCCCCCATAGAATGCACCCTCAAAAAGAAGTTATAAGTTCTAAATTTAGAAGGTTTTATTTTGAGTCATGAACAGACTTTAATTTCCTGAAAATCAAACTTTCATTTCATTTTTAAGCAAACAAGATGCATTTCTAAATACTGAAAGACCTCCAAATGCTAAATACTATTTACTTTCTTTGATCTTTTTGTATTATGAACAACTTTGCCTCCAATGGCTTTCCTCTTCACAGAAATTTAAATAAAGATTTTATAAAATATTTTTTTGTCAGAATCGCCGGAACATATTTTGATTTAGTTGAGTTTTGTATTTCTGGAAAAGAGAATACCTCAAAATTTTAATGCTTTCAAATAATTAATTAACATGGTTGCGTTTGTCATTTCTAATTACGAAATTGTCAGAATATGGAGCCAGGGACCTTTGATTGCGAGAAAGGTTCCAAGTGCCACGGGGATTATTTGACGGTTTGTGACGGCGTTTCTCTTCATAGATTAACTTCCTTGTTTTTAATTAATAAATTATTTTATTTTCTTTATTGTACTTTATTAAACCTCTGATAATTCAGTCTGTCTTTGACAACCGGTTTCAACATCAGTCAGCCATTGTGTACTCGTAGTATATACCCAAATAGTAAACTTCTTTGAATCTGCTTTTTTTCTAAAGTTCTGCTTTTTATAATAAGAAAAGGAGATAAGATTTACTTTCAGGGTTCACACACAATAAGGTAATTTATACAGTAAAAAAAAATATATATACAGGGTGGCGCAAAAGCCGCCGCGCATCATAGGAATTTTCAGTGTTGACTATAATATAGGGCCTATATTTTTTTTTCTTTTAGGTAGGGGATGACTGCGAAAGTAACAATTAACGAGAGGGTGAGCTTGGTTTTAATGTATGGAATACCAGGTACAACAAATCGATGAATCGGTACAACATTATTGATGCACTTGAAAGTAATGAAAACTATGATGTAATATACACAGACTTTGCCAAAGCGTTCGACAAGTGTGACCATGGAATCATAATACATAAATTGAAGTATATGGGAATAACAGGAAAAGTAGAGAAATGGATATATAATTTCCTTAGTGAGCGGCGGCAAGTCGTTACAGTACGAGGAGTATCTTCATCAGAATCAGAGGTCCTCAGCTCAGTACCACAAGGAACAGTATTAGCTCCATTACTCTTCATAATCATGCTAACTGACATAGATGAGGACGTTACCAGAGACAGCACAATAACATCCTTTGCTGATGACACAAAGATCAGTAGAAAAATAAGAAACCCAGAAGATATAGGATCTCTACAAACCGACATGAACAGAATCTACAAGTGGACGGAAGACAACAATATGAAGTTTAACACTGAAAAATTTCAGCTGTTACGGTATAGAAAAAGAGAAGACCTAAAATCCATGGAATATTATACCCCAAATGGACAGGAAATTCAAAGAAATTCTAGAGCAAAAGATTTAGGGGTTGTAATGACAGATGATGCGAAATTTGAAACACAAAATAAGATAGCAGTAAACAGAGCAAAGAGAATAACGGGGCAGATACTGAGAACCTTTAAACGAAGGGATAGGAATGTAATGATTCCTCTACTGAAAAAACTGATCATACCCAAATTGGAATACTGCTTGGTTCTAACATCCCCATATAAAAAAGAAGACATTAGACAGCTAGAAGGGATTCAGAGAAGCTTCACAGCCAAGATCAAAGGGTGCAAAGAACTAAATTACTGGGAAAGGTTACGCGAACTAAACCTATATTCACTGGAAAGGAGAAGAGAGAGATACACCATTATTTATACTTGGAAAATAATGGAGAAACTAGTCCCTAATCTTACTCTGAACCCTGTAACTCCCCAAACAACAGTGGAAAGTAGAGAAAGAAGACTGTGTCGTGTTCCCAAATTAAAGGCGAGGCAGGGAACATCCTTAACCCTGAAAAAAAATAGTTTTGTTGTGAGAGGACCAAAACTGTTTAATCAGCTACCCAAAGACCTAAGGAACACGAATAGTGTTGCAGTAGAAATCTTCAAAAGAAGATTAGACGCCTGGCTCAGAAGAATCCCCGATGAGCCGGGTGTACCTAGCTATGTGAGGTGGAGAGTACAAGAAACTTACTACTTCACCAGGCCAACTCGAGAGGAGGGGCAACAAGCTTGACCTTCGTGAAATGAGGAATCATCGCGCGGAACCTTTGAAAGGTTGAACGGTATATATGAATGGTTTCTATGCAAAAAGCTATTTAACTTTTCATACTTCCATTTAAATTATGAATGTTTCGATGAATATACAGTATATAAACGGTACACACACACACACACACACACACACGAGTATATCTCACTCGTTATAAATTCTTTTCACTTCTGAAATTTGGCCATCAAAAGTCGAAAAAAAATTTTACAAGTTGAAAGTGGTGTATAAAGATGTTTCCATTTTGACCTGCAACGATCCAATATTTTATTGCCATGAAAAGTGCTCCTCGATACCATTTTTATTATTACTTTTAACCATTTCGTTCGTTTTTTTTTTTTTTTTTTCTTTATTCATTTTTAAAACATCTGAATTTTTCTTCCTTCGATTCGTAATAGCTTATTTTTGTTTATTGAACTAAAATTGAATGTTCAGGGTTTGTTTGTTTATATATATATATTATATATATAATATATATATATAATATATATATATAATATTATATATTATATATATATATACATATACAGGGTGTCCCGTAAGTCTGGACCCATAGGGAAAAATAATAAAATTACAAAATAGTCCAAAAATTTATTTATAATATATTTTTTTATTATTTTTATTATTATTTTTATTATTTTTTTATTATGATCTTACTCCACTGGAGTTTTATTTGTGGGGCCACTTGAAAGCCAAAGTGTACGAGGTCAAACTTCAGAACATTTTCCACCTTAAAGCACGCATTGTGGAGGCGTGTCAAGAAATTTCTGCGACTGTGATTCAGAAAGTGCTGTCGCAGTGGAGATTGCGTCTTCAACTATGTGTGCGACACAACGGCGGACACTTTGAACAGATTATGTAATAAATTTTTGGACTATTTTGTAATTTTATTATTTTTCCCTATGGGTCCAGACTTACGGGACACCCTGTATATATATATATATATACACGAATATATAAAGTTTTTCCCTCCATACTCCAGATAAAGTTCGGAGCAAAACAATCAAGTGAAACTGATTGTAGCAAACCAAGAACTTCAAATAAAAACCATTTTCCCCTCCCAAACAAATGTACGTATAGATAATAATAATAATAATAATAATAATAATAATAATAATAATAATAATAATTTCTTTTTTAACTAAATTACAGATGCATCAAAGTTAAAAGGAAGTGAATTTAACTCATAATTTTCGTCCCAATTGCACTGAGGGTAATTTTGCGAATAAAAGGGGCCGGAAATTAAAGAAATGCGGAAACCGTGGCTGCTGTGAAGTCGTCCGCAGAGAAAGAAAAAAAAGAAGAAAAAAAGAGTATTTTTAAACACCGCAAGTCCAAAATATGTAAAAATATGGAACTAGTACTATGACGTCATCGACACACAATCTCGGCTTTTAATAGTGAAAAAATACAATAAATTTTAGGATTGTCCGTGTAATTACTTATAATGTACACACACACACACACTATATATATATATATATATATATATATATATATATATATATATATATATATATATATATATATATATATATATAATTCTGATCATTACAACGAGTGCAGGAAGTTTAACACGTAAAATACCTCTGGACATGAAGGCGTTATGTGTTTCCTTGGTTGTTTAAATACACTGTATGTCAGGTTGTGTTAACTTTTATCCAGTCGTAGTGGCTAGCGCCTTCACCTTCTTTTCAAGAGATGATGGGTTCGGATCCTACTGAGGGCATTTTTTGCATATTATATATAATATATATATATATATATATATATATGCGCCTCGGTGGTGTAGTGGTTAGCGTCGCTGACTACGAATCCATCGGCCCCGGGATCGAGACCCAGTGATGGCAGCCGGCTCGCGGCAAAACCAAGCTATTCATCCTTCCACACAATAAAGAAAGTGGTTGGTAGGTAAATGGGTACCCTGGGTGACCTAGTGGTTAAGACGCTCGGCTGCTGGTGGGGCGTGGTTCAGATTCCACGTTAAACTGTAGGTTTAAGGTGGAGGGAAAAGCTTGACCTTCGTTAGAATGAACAATTCGGAGGGAAGCTAACCAAAGGTTATATAGAAACCCGATATGTATATTAGAAACCCGATAAATGTTTTATACACAAATATTCAAGGCCTATACACGGACCATGCAGGCTGCAAATTACAATACTTACAGAATTTAGCTACCGAAGCCAGCATAGATATCATGGTGCTTCTGTAGTATGCGGTCTACCTACGATTGGTTAGGTTTAATCATGATATTTTCGTTAAAACTAACGAAAATATCATGACTAAACCTAACCAATCGTCAAGGGCGATTGACAATGGGATGTAAACAAACAATTAGTGAACAAGATAAGAAGCTATAATTAAAAGGTAGACCGCCGAATCGTAGGTAGACCGCATACTACAGTACTACAGTAGCACCGATATCATATGCCTAACGGAAACACACTTGCATAAATGTGAAAAAGGCTGTGAAAACTGCATCGAGGATAATGAATATAATTGCTGGACTACAACATACACAGAGCAGATAGAGTGGCTAGACGAGGGGGAGGGTGTTGCATCTACGTGAAAAACACATACACATGTGAAGTGAAGGTAAACAAATCAAACAGCACAATCGAAGTTATTATATTAGAAGTAAAAGAACTGAACCTAACCATTATGAACATCTACAGACCACCAAACACCGCAAATAGTGAATTCCAATTTGCTACAAATGAAATAGAAAACATATTAAAATTACTTGAAACTCCAGCAACAAATATTCTAATTTTCGAAGATTTTAATTTCCCATTCATAGCATGGAAGAAAAATAACGAAGTTATATATGTCGAGAAGTTTCATGGCAACATTACAAAAGATGATAGAACCCAAGCAACAATGCTATTAGATATTATGGAACATTACGCCCTTACCCAGGAAATCGGTGAAGCCACCAGAAAAGAGAACATTTTGGATTTAATCTCGAAAATAACAACGAGATAATAATAAATTAAAAGGTAACAAAGTTCTCCGACCATAACCTCATCGATATATAATTGAAGTTAGCACCCAGAGGTCCGAAAACGCATCCCAGAGAGTCAGAAGAAATATTTGAAGGATTAAACATAAATTCAAAGGTAGTAAATTGGGAAAATGTAAATAAAGATTTAAAGGAAGTAAATTGGGAATTGCTACTTCACGAGAAGACTCCACAAGAAATACTATGTATAATAGAAACTGAAACCAAACCTATAATACTGAAATAAAATTCCAAGGGGACAGAAAAGGAAACGTAGCAAGCTGGAGAGGAAAATCAGGACACTATTCAGGCAACGAAGACAAACCGTAAAACATCTCCACAGATGCAGAACTGATGCAAAGAGACTCAAACTAGAGAGGAAACTTGGCGAAATAGAAATGGACCTAAAGCAAACATTTATACATAAGACAAACGAGGAGGAAAACAAGGTAGCAGAAAATATAAAAAATAATCGAAAGTACTTCTACACGTTTGCGAAAAGGAAAATGAACTGTAAGGAGAGTATTGGTCCGTTGATAGACGGGGAAGCAAAATACACAAATAACCTGAAAAAAATAAGCGAACTGCTTAGGGAACAATTTAACTCTGTGTTTAGCACCCCCTAAGTCCGACATGGAAATAGAAAATCCAGACGAATTTTTCGACATAGATACAAATCAGCCAAGAACAAATTCCGGCACAAACTTATTAATGGACTTCGAGTTCACGGAAGGAGATGTAATTAAGGCTTTATCACAGATGCGAGACAATTCAGCGCCAGGGAGTGCCATATTTCTGAAGAAATGTAAAGAGAGAATTGCCAAACCGCTATACCTACTATGGAGGAAATCACTCGACACAGGACAAATTCCACTCCCATTGAAGAACGCGAACATTGCCCCCTTATTTAAAGGTGGTAACAGAGCAATGCCTAAGAATCATCGGCCAGTGGCTCTCACCTCACACATCATAAAGTGCTTTGAACATATAATTAAAGGCAAAACTGCCTACTACCTACAAGAAAAAGACTTATACAACTCAAATCAACATACCTTCAGGGCTGGAAGATCATGCCTATCACAGCTACTAGACCACCAGGAGAAAATATGTTAAACATTGTGTCGAGGACAAAACATTGATGTAATATATACTGACTTTGCTAAAGCCTTGATAAATGTAACCCTGGAATCATAGCACACAACCTTAAGAATACAGGAATTACTGGAAAGCTGGGAAGATGGATATTTAATTTTTTGACGCAAAGAACACAAAAAGTGGTGGTAAACGACGTTAAATCGGAGTTTCGGAAGTCGTGAGCTCTGTCCCACAAGGGACAGTATTAGCTCCCTTGCTGTTCATAATAATGAGTGCAGATATTTATGCAGATATTAAAGATAGTACTGTATCATGTTTCGCAGATGACACAAAGATATGTAAAGAAATAGTGAACGAAGGTGACATAGGAAAATTACAAAACGACATTGAAACATTATTCCAATGGGCAGAAGACAACAATATGAAGTTCAACGAAGAAAAATTGCAACTTCTAAGATATGGTAATAACAAGGAGCTGCAGAATAACAGGTACAAAACTCTGCAAGCCAAACAGATAACACCAAATCCACAAGTCAGTGATCTTGGAGTAATAATTTCGTCGGATACAAAATTCAGAGAACACTACAATATCAAAATTACAACAGCTAGAAAAATAATGGGAATCATCTGGAGAAGCTTCAGCAGCAGAAAAGCAAACATCATGTTCAAATTATGGAAGAGTCTAGTCCTACCAATAATTGAGTATTGCTCAGTACTCACAAGCCCATTCAGAAGACGAGACATTGCGAACATTGAAGCTATACAAAGAACTTTTACATCTAAGATAGAAGAAATGGAAGGAAGGTAAAGACTACTTACTCTACTGGTCTCGACTACAATCCCTGAAACTCTACTTTCTCGAAAGAAGGCGCGAGCGGTACACAATAAATAAATATGGAAAATACTTGAGGGCTTTGTCCCTAACCTTAGAAATGAAATAGAAACAAACTGGAATGAGAGAAGAGGGAGATTTTGAACAGTTCCAGCTGCTGTGGGACAGGGGGCCATGAAAACGAGGACGGAAAATAAATACCATCAGAATACGAGGCCCAAAGCTTTTCAATGCCCTACCGAGAGAAGTAAGGAATCTCCAGCACACCGACCCGAATAACTTCAACAACCAGTTGGACAGATTCCTGCGCAAAGTCCCTGACCAGCCATGAGTGGGTGGCTACGAGGGCAGGAGGAGATCAGACAGCAATTCCCTCCTCCACCAAATCCCGTAAATAAGGTGGGATGTTGCAGAGGGGTCGACCGCAGGTCGATCCCGAACCGTCGTTCGAACTCGCATAAAGTAACACAAACATATATATATATATATATATATATATATATATATACACACACTGTATATTTGAAGACGAGAAAGTTGAGTGAAATTAAAACCTAAAAACTAAATTCAAAACTAAAAAGTAAAAGTAGATAATAAACGTTTCGAGAAATTTCCGCTTTCATCTTTCAGGTCTGTTACAATTACACTGAAAAAGGAGGAAAATAGGCACAGAAATGAGAAAAGGTCACGAACGCGCGATAAAACAAATTAATACGGTTGTTATCGAAGTTAAGCAATTGTTTACGAATATATATATATATATATATATATATATAATATATATATATATATAATATATATATATATATATACAGTATACAGTATATATATGCTCATTTTCAAAACTCTCCAAAATTTTTAATTAGTATTACTTTAAACAAAATTTATTTTGAATAAAATTTTTAAAAAACTTTTTATTTTGAATAAAATTTAAAAAAAGTAATCTACAAACTTTTGTGAAATTTTGTTTTTGACGGCGCTTTTATTTCTTTAACTGTACCTCAAGTGGTACATCTGGTAAGACCAAAATTTCCATTACAAACCATTACAAACCTTACAAACCTTTTCCATTCCTCTGTTTCTCGTTAATTCTCGGGCCACATTTATATGAACTGCGCGTTTACTCAGACATTTTCTATTATATACAATACATCCTTCCATCTTTTACGAGATCTTCCTCTACTTCTCATACCTACGCACTCGCTATCCTACACCTTTTTCATATTTCTTTCATTATCCATTCTGTTCACATAACCACATCAGCACAATATACTTTCCTCTATTCTCATACTCAGTGATTTCTTTTCCACACCTTTCCAGAATATCCTCATTTTTCATACAGTTAATTCGTTTCACTTCCAGTCACGTCTCTCAAGTTATTCATCTCATCCGCTCTCACTTTTGACAGCGAATCATCATGCTAAACGAGCCTCTCACACTCATACGCCAGTGTTGGCACTAATACGTACTTCATGGGCTTCTATCATTGCAACTACCATCAAATATTTCTTTACGTCCATAACTTGTTCACCGTAAATGCAAAAAACTTCACTTTTTTCTACGTGAAGGTCAAAATATGATAATAAAAACCCACTCTAATAGACAGAGTTTATTTCCACAACAGTTTCGATGCCTACTGGCATCCTCTTCGTTTTTCTGTATCCACCCGAAGAGGATGCCAGTGGGCATCGAAACTGTTGTGGAAATAAACTCTGTCTATTAGAGTGGGTTTCTATTATCTTGTTCACCGTGCTGCACTCTGTTTTCAACTTTCATTGTACTTGCACTTCTCTTGTCAATTGAAGACCGAATACTTAAATTCTTTCACGGCTTACAGTACATTATGGACCATATCAGACGCAGATAACTCACCGAAATACATACGTTTACTCAATCACACGATAAGAGGCTTGTCCATTCGCATCAATATTCTCCCGAAACATTTCGTCCAGGTTCGCCACCCACTTCTACGGCTCGTTACCCAACTTTTTCCCAAGATTTTCTTTGCCGCACGAATCCCTGAGATTGTTTTTGGGCTCACCTGTGAGAACACCACCTTGAACTGGAGAAACATTGCGGCATTGAGCAGCGTACAGTCGGGGCTTTGGCTTAATTACAACAGAAATAAACACCCACGTCAATGTACTGCACGTACTTGAAAAGCAAGTTTTACTAATGTCCCACCAGCTCCCAATCACAAATAACGTCATTTTTTGAGAGTCCGCATTTTAAGAAATAAGCTCACAAAACATTGACAAAAACACGATATTGGTTCCAAACGTGTTCCAGCCATAAGCTGTACTCCCTAGAAGCATTCTGAAAAAAGTGTGAAAGGAAAGTTTCCAAGAAAAACGTTATGGCCGTCGAAGTTACCTGCATTTAGTGTGGGTTCATACTGTATTTCTCCATTGCCCACAATATTATACGCTGATTCTCTTTCAATCTCAACGACAAGACTCTTACATCTGTTTACATTCACTGTGATTATTCTCACCTCATACATGTTGCCAAATCTTGTTATTGTTTATTTATCTGACAAGGGTACTATGTACCAACCGAACGTTGAAGGGTTAAATGACACAATATAAACATGAAACAAATATCAATAGTAAGTGAGAACTGACAGATATTAAAAGGAATCAACAATCAAGAAGGTCTAAAGATTTACATAAATTTGAACAAAAACGTTATTACAATTCAAATTACGTCCTTATCAACTATGGGCCATTGAAAGGACTTTTGTTGAATCGTCATTCTGTAACCAGTTAATAGCGAAAAACCAAAGGTACGCTATATGAATACCTATTTTATTCTTACTTAATGGAAGATAGAAAAAATGAAATCTGAATAAAATGACATAGAATAATTGGTATACGATGAGTAAAACTACACTGGGGCACCGCTATAACGTAGTCCGCTATAGCGCGGAACTCGGTATAACGCGGGTCCCTTTTGAACCCCAAAATTTTAATTTAAGTTTATGTATTTATGTTTACATAAATCACGTTTACTGATTTACGAAAGAGCAAAGCTTCATGGATTTGTACAGTTTTATTTTGGTTATTAAAATCTGTAAAAAAAAAAAAAAATTTAACCTACATATTTGAATTGATTGTCTTCATTTTGGTAATGAAAGTCTGTTTGTTTATCTGTAGTTCGTCATTACTCTGGCTACTGGCTTGGCGCTTTTAAAAGGACTTCGTTATAACGCGGTCTCACCTATAATGCGGTATCGTGATATGAACCCCGTGGACCGCGTTATAGCGGGGCCCTAGGGTACGATTGTAGAATAATAAATTCGATGAAAAACTTCAGAGAGAGAGAGAGAGAGAGAGGAATTATTTTTGCATCTTCACTTAACTGGATCCATTAATCACTTTTATGAGACAGGGGATTAATATTAGGAAGACCGAATAGTAATTCACACCATTTGCATGAGCAAATGGTGAATTGAGAACTTTAATGAAAACAGATCCATCTTCTCTTTTATCGTGTTAAACAATTAACCGAACTGCTCATCTTGGTACGATAGTCACGTCATGCATATTCATGTATCGAATTATGGCAAATGCGTTTGAAACCAAGAAACTGATATGTAGATTCTCGCGTACGCAAAATTTTGAACAATAAAATTACTCCAATTACAATTCGTAGCGAATTTAATTACGTCAAACATTATGAAACGAACGCGTGTAACTAGTCAAAATATCCGTTATGAAGGGCTAAAAAGGGTGTGAAATAAAGTTGGCAACAATATCTCGTATAATGATTAGGTTTAAAGTGACATGATAGGACGTTATTTCAATTAAGGCAAATTGAAATGCACTAAAATCATTCATTTTTGATGAAACAGGATAAAATTTGTCTCATTTTTTTCTTTTTTTGAAAGCTAAACATAATTTTAAACGTATTTAACCATTATATTATACACGGTGAACCAAAAGTAGGGGACAGTAGGTTGAATACGGTTTGTGTTATATTATATTATAACTATGGTGTTCATTATAACTATGGTGTTTGTGTTTTATTATATTAAATATTATAACTAAATTTATTTAAATTTTATTTTGTATTATAGTATACAAAAAATTAAATATGTATTCTCAAAATAAACGTTATCATTTACTGTCCACCTACATTTGGTTCACCCTATATATATATATATATATAATATATATATGTACTGTATATATATATTATATAATATATATATATATATATATATATATATATATATATATATATACATATCCGGTGGGCAAAAAAAAAAGGGAGACCTATTTCAGTATTTTTTTCACACCCCACAACTAAGTAAATTTTCTGTACGATGAGCGGATTTCAAAGAAAACTAATGAAAATTACGGATTTATTGAACATTTCTTTATGCCACTGGAAATCCTCCATTTACACTACTACTGCATTGTATGTGCAGATAAAAAGTTACAAGGTACTCACATATGGTGCTACTTTGATGTTAAAAAAATGCTCGATATGTTTACCACGAACTTCTACAACCATTTTTCAATCTAGGACGGAACTCATCTATGGCTTTATTGATTTGTTCTTGTGGTAGCTCATCCCATTTTTCCAGAAGAAGCTGTCGTAAATGAGCAACATTTCTTACTTTGACCCGATAAATTCTCTGTGACAAATTTTCCCAAAGGCCGTAATCGACAGAATTTAAATCAGGACTGTTTGGTGGCCAAATTTAATACCACTACCTGGTATCTTTTGATATCTCCTTTTATTGATTTTCTTGAGAAGCTTGTCCAAACCTCCTGCAGTTGGCTTACGTTAATTAAAATCGCTTTAATTATCAACTTGAACCTATGATTAGCAAAATTTTCTGGAATATTCGCCATAAATCCAATTTCTCAGCTAAAATGCTAAAAGATGGCATACAAACCATAAAATTACCTAGTACTAACATAATAAAATTTCATGGTTCTATGTACCATATTTGCCGAGATATGAAGGATTTAAAAGGTCTCCCTTTTTTTTGCCGACCCGACAATGCAGTAGTAGTGTAAATGGAGAATTTCCAGTAGCATAAAGAAATGTTCAGTAAATCCGTAATTTTCATTAGTTTTCTTTGAAATCGCTAACCATATAGGAAATTTACTTAGTTCTTGGGTGTGAAAAAAATATTGAAATCCGACCATAACTTTGGATTTTACAGCCAAAGTTCGAGGTCTCCCTTTTTTTTTTTGCCCACCCGATATATATATTTCAAGAACCAATTGGATAGGTTCTTGTGGAAACTCCCTGCCCTAGAACTGTGGTTCTAGGAAAACAAAAGTAAACTCTCTCTCTCTCTCTCTCTCTCTCTCTCTCTCTTATATATATATATATATATATATATATATATATATATATATATATATATATATATATATATATATAATACTAATAATAATAACAATTGAAGTTTTAAATATGTTTTTAGAAATGATAATTAATTTTCGATATTGAATAAAGGTGAACCCTTTACAGTTCAATGAGAATATTTCAAGAGCAGATGATCTTCGCTTTATTGGAAAACTTGGTAAATATATAAGATATCGTTCATCATATATTGTATAAGATATATAATATTATATTCTAGGAAGAGATCCGTGAAAAAAAAGTTGGCGTAGCACACCCAGTATTCGAAAGGTTTGACACATGGACACGCTTCCTACTGCCTTAGGAACTATTTCAACCCTGTTGTACTAAAGAATTGCGGTATAGATCATTTTGTATAAAAGGCCTTGCATTATATACTACTGTGTCAAATGAGAGCATTGTATTTAAAAGGTAGGGTTTAATTAATACATCATAAATTCTTTAATAGTTCATCCGTCTCCATCATATTTGTCACACGTATGGACAATCCAGTAATATACGTATAAATAACGAGTTTTTATTGCGTATGCAAACTTTATTTACGCGTATAAATTAATGTATTTATTTGAATATTTCAGATAAAAATGGACACTGAGGAATCTGACGAGGAGGCCGCTTTGCATCTCTTAGCTGAGAAACGAACAAAGAGGACAGACTGGACAGCGCCGGGCTTAGGATATTTCGGGCCCTGTGCAGAGTATACTGTACGGGCCCCCCATGACACAAGTCAAATTGTTTTTTATTGCTAATCATTTTATTTTAGTAGATTGTTAACAAGTACAAGAAGTAAAATTTAACTCTACAAGTGCACCTGTAACAGAATACCAACAGACCAACAGCCTTTACTATTATTACTACTTATTACTTTATTATTATCAAATATTTAAACTATCATAAGAGGTTTCAACCAGCGCCGGCTTAGGATATTTAATTAGGAATAGGATAATTCAATTAATTAGGATATTCAACAAAAGTAAATACACAAAATAAAGTTTGTAATATACAAAAAAGAAAATAACTTAATCAACTACAAATGAATATTTGTCAATTGTAATATAAGAATACTAAAACATAAAAGAATTAACTAGATTTAATAAAAATAAACATAAACCAATTGCAGGTGTATATAAGTAACAAAATCTTTTCATTAAAATCTATCTACTGTTTTAAATGACTGAGAAGAAAAGAAAAATCAAGCTAATACACAAATATACAGGGCGTCCCAAAAAAATGTATACACAATTTAAATAATTATAAAGGCAGTGTTTATTAAAATACATTTCATTTTGAAAATGTAATAGAATCTACAGACATTATTTAATTGTTTTGTCAACGCCTGTTTTCAAACTGACGTCCGTTCTGGTCCAGGCACTGCTGATAACGCGAAGCAATGGAATCGCAAACATCACGAAACATTTCGTTTGGTATTTGTGTGCATTCTCGTTCAATGGCTGCTCTCAATTCAGCGACTGTTGCAGGTTTTATAGCGTAGACTTTGTCTTTTAAGTATCCCCATAAAAAAAGTCTAGTGGTGTGAGGTCTGGTGAACGCGGAGGGTGTTCTACGAAACCCCTTCGTCCAATCCACATCCACATCGTGCCAAGTACCACTCGCAATACTCCACTCTTCGTCCGGATCATCTTCATTAATAGCATGAACTAATCTTGGAATTTAACTTTTCCATTGACAGCGCTTCAAAATGCGTTGGACAGACGATTCTGAAATTCCTACCTCACGACTCGCTTGCCGCACAGATTTTCTTGGACTTTGGTGATACGTTTCCAGTACTCTTTCTTGCTTTGTGGGGCTTGTCGATGTCCGTGGTCTTCCGGAACGCTTCTTGTGGACATTCTGAACAGTTCCATCGGCTTCAAACTTATCTCTAATTCGAGTGATGGTAAGTCGCGTTGGTGGATCTGTTTGAAACTCCCTCCTAAACTGTCTTTGCACTTCAACTGCGTTTTCACACTTCCAGTAGCATTTTAGAATGAATTTCCTTTGTTCAAAGCTTAGTCTGACTGCCATTATTAATTCTAATGGGTTTAACTTGGAAAGAAAGAAACATCAATTGAGCTATCAGCTGTTAAAGTGTGTATACATTTTTTTGGGACGCCCTGTATATTACACAATATTACACAAATAAATTACATTAATTTACACCAATTTTGGCACTCTGACGTCGATGGTAAATTTCTGTGAAATTTTCGGGCCCCCCTAAGTTGCGGGCCCTGTGCGACCGCACGGTTCGCACACCCCTAAGGCCGGCACTGGACTGGAATAAATGTTTAATATGTCTTAAGCAGACACCAATGAAACTGTAAGTAGATCATCTGAAACGAGCATATCAGAATTTATCGGGGCTACAAAATACATAGAACAGGGGTTCCCGAATGGGGGTACGCGACATCCTGCTTTGGAACTAACTTCCACATGGAAAAGTACTCTCAAAAGACGGTGTATTGGCTACCCGTCTTTT
Organism: Bathynomus jamesi; assembly: GCA_023014485.1. Taxonomy (NCBI): domain Eukaryota; kingdom Metazoa; phylum Arthropoda; class Malacostraca; order Isopoda; family Cirolanidae; genus Bathynomus; species Bathynomus jamesi. The sequence goes on from JAJOZX010003439.1 coordinate 108,214, forward strand.
GGGTAATTTTGAGTAGGGGTTGTGGTACGGGGCACTTGCCGAAGTCATCGAGGGGTACGCAGCCAAAAAAAAAGGTTGAGAACCTCTGACATAGAAGATGAAGATTTAGACAATTTCACCAAGCTCTACATTGTTTGGCAGAGAAATTGTTATGCCAAATATACAAGTTCGCGTTACTTGAAGTTCACTAAGCGATCCATGACCCCCATCTCCAGTTCCTATGGATGACGAAAGTAGAAAAGAAGATGAATTCACAACACCAAGATCTTCAAGGTCACTCATACTAAACATTGACTGGTTCTTGTGTATATTTTGCCAGAAGGTTATTCATAAAAAAGTAAAAAAGTTCTTATCAGTTGCAACATTCTCAGCTTGCAATAAAATCCTAGAGGCAGCATAGAAATGATTTTGTTATGCTAATTAGAATACAAGAGGTTGGCCTAATAGCTGCATAAACCAAGTACCACCAAGTGTGCAAAGTTCAGCATGTTGCAAGAAGAAGGGTAGAGTTCAAGTCATACAAAGAACCAGAAAATGAAACTATGTTCTCTAAAGCATTCCAAGATCTGGTCGCAGAGATACATCGAGGAATATTGGACAATAAAGCGTATGCTATGAATTTCCTGTTAACACGGCACAAATATTATCTAGAGAAAAGAGGTGTACCAGCAGACAAATATCGATCTGAAAGACTGATGTAGCAGTATTGAGCGTACAGTATATGTATACAACAAATTCCATTGTTTTGAGTTGTGATTTCGCTCTTGAACAAGAAATAAACTAGATACAATCCTATCCACGATATTGCAAGTAGCCTTGGACCATATATGTGATCTGCTCTTCCAAGATTATACACTTTCGCTGGGTGTGATAACACAAGTTCATTCTGTGATATTCGAAAGAAGTGCCTAAAAATGGTAAGAGCGTCAGCAGACTACCAAAAAACTTTGTCCCAACTCGGAAAAAGTGTTGAATTGTCCGCAGATATTGTGATGAACTGCGAGAAGCTTGTTTGTGTATTGCATGAGGGCCACTCAATATATTTTGCCCCACCTTTTTTTTCCCCAAGTTTCCTTGTAAGTTCCAGGAATTTTGTACACAAGTAGTTACATACCTTTTTTACAAGTTTTTATTTTTTCACATAGTCTCCATCCTTTTCTACGGCTTTCCTCCACCTCGAAACAAGGGCCTTTATTTCTTGCTGGTAAAAGTTCCTTGGGTTCCACTGGAGCCACCTCTTAACCTCCTCAACAACCTCATCGTCACTCCGAAACTTTCTTCCACGAATAGCATCCTTCATTGGCCCAAACAAATGGAAGTCTGAAGGTGCCAGATCCGGGCTGTATGGAGGGTGCGGTAACACGGTGAAGCGCATTTTTGTGATGGCCTCTCTTGTTTGCAAACTGTTGTGTGGTCTTGCGTTATCGTGCAAAAGAAGGACGTCTTCCAGTTTTCTCCCCGGTCGAACTCGCTTTATACATCTCTGGAGTCTCTGTAGGGTAGCAATATATGCCTCTGAGTTGATTGTTTGTCCTTTCTTCATAATGTTGACCAGAATCACCCCTTTCATGTCCCAGAAGATGGTGGCCACAACCTTTCCTGCAGATGGAGCCATTTTGAACTTTTTCTTGCGTGGGGAGTCTGCGCGATGCCACTCCATGGATTAGTGTTTTGTTTCAGGTTCAAAGTGGTGTACCCAAGTCTCATCCCCAGTCACAATTCGTGAAAGGAAGTCATCCCCCTTCTGTCTCGTATCGAACCAACGACTCAGAAGCAATTTCTTTTCGTGGGGCTTTGTGATCTTCAGTCATTTGGCGAGGAACAAACCGTGAACACACTTTTGAGTATCCCACTTGCTGAATTATCGTATTCACACCTCCTTCACTAATTCCTAGCTCCAATGATAGCGCCTTGTATGTGACGCGTCGATTTGATCGAATAATGCTGTTAGCACGTTGCATAATGTGAGATGTCACAGCCGATACCGGGCGACCGCTGCGTGGCTCATCATCGAGGCTGGCTCTCCCTCTCTCCGATGATCTCACACGTTTAGACTAGCGTCCAACTGTGCTTCGATCAACAACAGCATTTCCGTAAACGTTTTGTAGACGTTTGTGAATATTTCCAACTGTTTCCTTCTCTGCGGGCTAGAACTCGATAACAGCTCTCTGTTTACGACGCACATCACTGTCAGACGTCATTTTCGAAACTGCGTTAACCGTCGGTTTTATACAGCGGCGTTTAAAAGCTGTTTTATACAAGGAGGGGAGGTTCAAACTGGAAACATCCGGTTATGTGAAGCGCAGAAAGTTCAAACTTACGGCCCAAAAGACATTTCAGCCCCTTGGCCTATTATTTAGCTAAGAATAAAAGGTGGGGCAAAATATATTGAGTGCCCCTAGTACAATGCAAAAAAGTAAGACACCTCAGTCGACAGCACGCGTTACTGAATGTTCTGTCAAAAGGGAGAAAGAAATCTCCTCCTTACATCTAATAGTTTAAAACATCATCTGGAAAGGGTCAACTTTCAGTCGTTAACCTAGAAAAAATTATTGGAGGCACAACGGAGCATGCCATCTCCTGAGGGTCACGGATGGAAGATTGATGACGGGTAGCTTATCCCCTTTTTTATGTCAAAGGAACCTGAACCTGCTCCTAGCGGATTTGTGGAACTAACGTCCTGCAGATATAAAAAGTCAGCCTGCAAACGCGCTGATATGTGTCAGTGCCAAATCAATAATCTTGCATGTACGGAAGCATTCATTCGTATAGCTCAGTGGTACTCATTGGGCGGCTCGCGAGCCAAATATATATAGCGCATTTGGCTCGCGAGCCGCGCAATGAGTACCACTGGTATAGCTGATGAACCTTGTGAAAATATTCAAGGAGTTACTGATGACATTGATCCTGATTCAGACAGGGATGATTAAACAATATTATGCACGTCATAGATATGGACTGAATGCCTTTCTTTTCTAAAGTTTGACATTCTTTGTTATTTTAGATCACTATGCTAAAGGCAAATTACATTTACTCATTTTTCTTAAGTAATGCATTTTAAAGATGATATTACTACATTTAATCACTACAACAAATGCGTATCCTTATCTTTTTGTGAATGAATTTTATCATTTCTACAACTAGTTGTGAAAAGAAAAGCTTAAAAATAAATGTATTTGCATCACTATCGTATATTTACTCCACAAGTTCTGGACTAAATATTCATTTCATATTTCAATATCCTATGTACTCTTGAGCTAAAAGTGTGTGTGTCTGTGTGTCTGTCTGTCCGCTTTCTTCGAAACCGTGCACAGACTAAACGGCACATCGGAAAATTCTGCAATCACCACCAACTGATAGCCCATGAGCTGCCGATGTGCTCTGTCAAGTTTCCCGGTCCTAGGTCACAATTACTGGGTCCGAAGGCCCCAGCACCGCGATAAAACTACAGAAAAGAACGCAGCCGTGAAAATCTTGAGCTTCACATTGTATAACATATACTACTACCTGCCCGGAGGGCCAAGTTGTACAACGGTCGCGAGCGATAGCGAGCTACCGCTTGTCTCTTCTAAATTGAAATTTTAGTTTTAAATGGAAAGAGAAAAGTTTCTGTTTCCATTTTCCAAATTGTTAATACTGTAAATGTAAACATTGACAATATTGTCACAAAACATACATATTTTGTCAAAAGAATTAAATTCTTTTGAGAAAATAATCAGTTGGTCTTGTGTTTTAATATAGTATTATTACTGTATATATATTAAATTTGGTGAATATATGATGCTTTTTGATGGAGTAATGTAGTTAAAATAAAGCATAGCTCAAAACTGGAGACGAAAAATTCACGCAAAATTTACCTTACTTTGGTTTAGAAAAATGCTCATAAAATTTTAGTGATAACGCAATTCTTTGGACTTTGGTACACCAAGGTCTATAATGCCTTCAAGACATCCTTCTAACGGAATATGAAGTTATTAAACTTTTGAATACTGGGTGTCCAACGTTTTCAATTTTCTCGACCTCTTTTGAGAATCTCCTCTTGGACTTTTACGATTCTAATATACTTTAGTTATTGGCATAATGTTAAAAAAAAGCTTTAAATTAATGGAAAACTGACAAGTACGAAAGGTTAAAGGTTGAAACACTAAAATTGATAGCTTTTATGATCACATGTAATCTTGCGCGGATATTCTCCTATACAAAGCGTCGTTCTTTACGTTAATTATACCGCGTGTTTGCAGTTATATATATATATATATATATATATCTATATATATATATATATATATATATATATATATTAAAAAATGTTAACCGTACAATGACTGTATCAGTGGCGTAACTAGGCATACGCATTATACGCACGTGCGTATACTGTAGTTTAAAAAATTGTACATATATCAATTCACAGCTATGCATTAATAGCAATATGTAAGAACCTGAAATATTGCAATTAACTTCGATCTTGATATTAATTATTACATATTGCTTCTTATATAACTAATAACTGCACGATATTTACTAAGAACTGTACTCGAGTTATCTTTTAATAATTATTTCATAATTATTATTAAAATTTCAAGTTAAATGTTTGTGTATTTATTTATTTATTAATTTACTTTATTATTTATTTATTTGCTTATAAATAAATATAAGTTCTTGTAACTTTGATGTATTTTTTGATGTATTTTTTGATGTAGTTTTTGATTTTCACTTCTTGTGGATAGTTTTTGAATGTCTGGCTAAGCCAATGCAGTACTGAAATATATAAGTTAAAAATCCCCAATTAAAAATTAAAGATAAAAGCTTTAAGAATTACGAAGCTTTTCGAGTAGATCTACTTCTCTTCGTTCATTTTCCTCTTTCAATTTAGTGTTCTTCCCTGAATGAAGAGGAGCAGATCTCCTCGAAAAGCTTTGCAATTTTAAAACTTTTATCTTTAATTTTTAATTGGGGATTTTTAACTTATATATATAGATATATAGATATATATATATATATATATATATATTATATATATATATATATATATATATATATTATTTATTAACTACGCTGGATTAATTATACAGTTGGACTAACTATATTTTATGTAATGTGTAAATAGTTAACTATATATTTAGCCGACAATTAAGTTAGGTTAAGTTAGGTTAGATTAGATTTTTAGGAGTTTCGATAGAATTTTCCGTCGACCAAATGGATTAGTGGTCCATATTTTTTTTTTTTAATCAAGGATATTTCTTAGTGATATTGGCATAACATGTCCCAGCATACACACAATATATAAAGGGTAAATAACAGGAATTAGGAATACGTAGGAAAAATTAACGAGAAACACGAATTAATTAATTCTTTAAAAAGGAAATGTATTTTCGTTATATATATATATATATATATTATATATATAATATATATATATATATATAAGGAGGGGCAACAAGCCTGATCCCCGTGAAATGAGGAATCATCGCACGGAACACCTGAAAGGTTGAAAGAAAAGGTTATATATATATATTATATATATATATATATATATAATATATATATATATATATATATAGTATCTGCATATAAATATAATGAATAAATCATTTTATGTATATATTTTAAACAGATTGCATAGTTCGGTGTATGTCTATATACCACCCATACAAAATGGGTGATAGGTATTTGCCAGAAAACTGTACGTGATGAGAAAAAATGTATGTGATTTTTGGATTCAGCACACCTGAATTGATAGAAAACAGTTATGTATGTTGAAACATCAGATATGTTGCATATTAGTGATAATTTAAAGGAACGTACTGTCAATGTTCATATTTTTGCATGATTTCCTTCTCTCAGATCATAGACCATTGAAGTTAGTAATTAATTGTACCAACTTAAATAAAACATGACATAATAACTTTTCAGGTAGAAATGAACGTGTCGACTCGTTTAAGGTTAATATGCAACAGAAAATAGAGTATAAAGATAGGACAGAACACCTTTTTATTAGTTTAGAATTACTGCATCTTGACTCTAGTTATTCCCGTTAAAATAATTCTCACTTTAATGATATAAGATCCATATTAAGAGAACCTTGTATTAAATCGTACAATTGTCATATTGAAATTATTCCTGAATGGAATGATTTTATAGCCACCCCCACCCCGCCGAAAAGGGAATCAAATAAACGCCATACCACCCGCACAGAGGGAGAAGAAAGCCAAAAATCAAAGTCCAGGGTTTTCGAGATGCCTGAACACTCTGCGTTTGAAAGATTGGAGGTCATAGACAGGGGGATAGATGGATTGAGGAAGATTGTTCCAGCGTTGACCGGTTGAGTAAATGAAAGATTGGAAATACCGATGAACTTTTGCGTTAAAGAGATGGACAGAAAAGGAATGATAATCGGGATAGTCGTGTGGATAATCGGGATAGTCGTGTGGATAATCGGGATAGTCGCGTGGAAGGTTGTGACGAATGGACGGATGAAGGAATTGAATTTTTGAGTCATTGAAAGCCACAAAAGGTTTACGATATAGTTAAGGAGAACAAAGAAATAATGATATCAATATTTATGGATTTGAGTAAGGCGTTTGATGTAATAGACCATAATATTCTACTTAATAAATTATATTGTTACGGCTTTAGAGGAGCAATCAGTGATTGGTTTAAAAGTTATTTGTCCAATAGATATCGTTTTGTATCAGTAAATAAGGTTTGCTCAACTAAAGCGCTTGTCAAACATGGTGTGCCACGGGGCTCAGTTCTGGGTTCACTGTTATTTTTATTATATATAAATGACCTTCCACGTTCATCTGATATACTGAACTTCATAATGTTTACAGATGATACAACTGTCTCTTAGCTGTATTAACATCTTTGCAAGAAAAAGAATATATTTCATTCAGAATTCATCAGTGTAATGAAATGGTTCACCACCAATATAACTCTTCCTAAATACCAGTAAAACAAATTTCATGATTTTTACTAACAAAAAAATGTATATCTTGATGAACTTAATGTTAATGAAATCGCCATAAAGGAGTGTACTGTAACAAAATTTTTTGGTGTAATGCTAGATAAGAATTTGCAATGGAGTGATCATGTAAATTATATCGCGAAAAAGATTTCAAGGAGCGTTGCTATAATGATAAACTTAAAGAGTCAATAAAACTTGTTTAGGGACTGCTTTTCTATCATACTCTTGTTCTTCCTTATATAACATACTGCACTCTTGTTTGGGGAAACTCCGCTAACAACGCATTAAATGGTATCTTTGTCTTCCAAAAACGAGCAATAAGGTTATTATCTGATGCTGATTTCCTTGATCACTCTAGTGCATTATTTAAAGAGCTAAACCTACTAAAGCTCAACGATATAACCAAACTGGCACATTTTATTTTTATTTACGAGTGTAAGAACAAAATCATTAATTTGCAATGGGTAAATAGATATTTTGTAACTCATCAAGAAATCCACTCGTGTCAGACCAGAAATAGATCAAAGCTTGTTATACCTCAATTTAGATTGTCTTCATCTCAAAAACTACCCATTTTCATTGGATTGAAACTATGGAATGACTTGCATGCCGATATAAAAAATATTGTGAATGTAAATTTGTTTAAAACCAAGTTGAAATCCCGATTAATAATGGCATACTAACAAAAATCTGGGATTAACGTCCACTAATATTGTTTAATATTGTCTATTAATATTGTTTAATATTGTAATACATGTTTTAACTACTAATAATACTTATTTACTTATTTATTTATTTATTATTAATAATTAATAACAACTAGCTGCTTATTTTTAATAAGAGCCCAGTAAAGCCTAAAGCTTAAGGGCCAAATTAAATAAAATAAATAGTCGAGCTTCACAATTATTCATGTCATTGTAAATTGAAAAAAATGTATTTATTTTATTATTATTAATAAAGGTTATTCTATTCTAATTAATTAATAAATAAAGGATATATGGTGTCTCCCTGGTCGTCCAAAAATAGAGGCACCTTACATGAATATGAGTAGAAGTAGGGCTCACTATAAAGCAGCCATAAGACGATATAAACAGAAACAAGACTCAATTCGAACTTCAAAAGTCTGTGAAGCTAATATATATAATAATAGTAACAAATTTTGGAACTTTTCATCTTAATGTAGGCTGCAATGGAACGACATTAGGATGGACCAGTGAAAATACAGGGACTTCAGTGCCTGAAATTAAGAGTCTGTTTAAAGAGCTAAAGACAAGCGCCTCACCAGGAATAGATGACCTATCGAATGAGCATTTAAAGTATGCTAATGATATGATCAATCTTCATATCTCATTACTCTTCCCAACCACGCTTGTTCACAGTTATATTCCTGCAGAGTTTATGAGGGTTTATATATCACACTCCCTTGTCAAAAATAAATATGGGGACATTCTATCCAGCGATAACTACAGGTCTAATGCTGTTGCCTCCTGCTTCTCAAAATTATTTGAGAAACTTTTGCTACGTCGACTAAATGATTATTTATGGACGTCTTTTTATCAATTTGATTTCAAAAGTTTCTTTCAATTGACTTGTGTATTTATGTTTTGAAGTAGATTGTATTTAGATATACTGTCAGTAAGTCAACTACTTATAGTTGTTTTTTGGTGATAGCGGCAAAGCATATGACAGAGTGAATAGCAATATTCTATTTAGAAAATTAGAAAACACGAATATTCCAGCATATGTTTTAAATTTATTGAAATTGTTTTAAACTTACTGAAACAGCTAATATTATTTTCAAAATGAGGGAAGAACCAATAGAACAAGTACAAGAATTTAAGTATCTCGGTCAAACTATCACCAGCCGCTTGAGTGACGTCTCAGACATAAGGAAACAGTATTCCAAGTTACTGTGCTAAGGCAGACATGATTATAAAGAACTTCAAATTCTGTACAAAAGAAGCTAAAGTCACTCTTTTTTCCTACTTTCTGCACTAATATTTATGTGCAGTAACTCTGGGTTAATTAAAAAAAAAGACTCCTGCAGAACCCTCAATTTGTCTTTACAACGGATCCTATTGACTGCTGCATAAGTTACCTCCAAGATGCTCAGCCTCTCAAATGTTCGCTAACCGCAACGTTCCGAGCCTTCCTGAGATAACAAGACGCGCTCAATTCAGTCTAATGCGAAGAATTAAAAACTCAGACACTCCATTTGTCCAAGCTCTTCATCAATCGTGCTTTATGTCTTCTAGACTGTGAACCTCTTGGTATGAAAGTGTTTGTCTATAGCTCCACTTAACTCCTGAATTAGCCATTC
>JAJOZX010003439.1:120000-167500 GCA_023014485.1 Bathynomus jamesi
CCAGTTAAGACTTACATTAGCGTTTTATTAACTTTGATTAACCTTGGTTTTGCTTCCGCCCGAATTGTTCTTCATTACTCGTTTCATTAATTGTATTACTCTTATTTCTTATTCAGTCCTAATTATTTTCAATTGTTAAATTTACTGTTCAATTAATTGTATCGTTTATTACCTTAATGAATATTGTACATTTTCGGGGGTATTTGTCTCCTGCCAGTAAAGATTATCATTATCATTATTACAAACGTTTCGAAAATAGTGATATTACTTCCCATCGTAACACACTTATAGAAGGTGTTCAAAATGTTCATCGTTAAAAAACACGTCACTCGCAGTGACGCGTATTCACATTGGAGTGGTGGTGCAAACATCAACAATTTGCTAGTGGAATTCCTGGATGGTCGCGGAATTCGTGTGCACGCACCTTGTTCCTCATTTACCCAACAGGAGAAAAACTGGGGATGAGAGGGCTGGAGGGCGTGATGCATATTCTACTGGTCCGCGTCGTTCCATCCATTGTCCAAGAAAGCGTTCATATATATATATTTTTTCTTTTCTTTTCTTTCTTCTTTGCTCGGAATACATGTCATTAACTTAAGTTTCAGTGAAAAAAAGGGCTTCACTGCTTTCCACAAAGCGTCTCTCCGCCCATACACTCATTCAGGGTATGAACAACTCGTAGCATCATTGCTAAGTATATAGAGGTTCAACGTGCTAATGGCTCATCACCATTGAAAACAACAACGCTCTGTGTTATCATAATCCAGTGAACCGTCTGAGCCCTATTAATTTTCGTGCCTAGGTCGTTAGCGTCCTGGTGCATGATTCTTTAGCAACAAGATGCATCGAGAGTTTGCGTTTCTTTCCTGTGGTAACACTTTTAATCACGAGTACATTCGTATCACCTTAGGCTTGCTCTACAGGAACTGGACGAAGAACTCAGAACACCCGCAATTTCAAAGCTTCCTTTTTATCCACACCTTTAGCTTATTTTTGTGTAATATTAACATAGTTACCGGTAACTACCATACGTTTTTATGGGAAAGACTCCAACCCAATCCAATCATAAGCAAAATCATAAATCAGCCAATCCAACCAAATTTAATTACGCCCAATATGACCCAACATGGCACGCGCACAGTATACATAAACACACACACACACACACACACACACACATATTATATATGACTCGGTGGTGTAGTTGTTAGCATCGCTGACTACGAATCCATCAGACCCGAGTACGATTCCTGGCGGGGTCAGGCGGCGTGCAGCTCACCCAGCTGTTCATCCTTCCATAAAAAAAGTAAAAAAGTTGTTTGGTAGCTAAATGAATACTTTGGGTAGTCTAGTGGTTAAGACGCTGGGCTGCTGATCGTGAGATCGAGTCCTGGTGAAAATTTTGTAATTTCTGACTTCCCTGGAGAGTCGAGATTTGGATTACACGTTAAGCCTAGGTTTAAGGCGGGGCAACACGCTTCAGCTTTGTCAGAGTGAACAATTCGGGTTTATAACTAAGATTTATACTCGCAGGCACAATCATACTGCACAATCATAGTACACAATCATACTACACAAACATATACATACAAATATGTAGGCACACACACACACACACACACACACGTGCATAAACGATCACGTCACCATATCATGAAGAAACTTGCTGCCTTTAAAATATTTAAACTTATTCATTATTTTAGGAGATTAAATTTTCTCTTCAGTCTGAAAAAAATTTCTATATAAATAAACAAAGCCATTATTTAGGTCATGTTCAAATCCATTGTTGATGATTGAATTTCAGTAAAACAACAAATACATGTTTTTAATCTGATACTGAAGCTTGTTCAGAAATTAATATGCAGCGTATCTTCCATGTTGTCATATTTTTTTATTTTAAGATAATTTTTAATTCCCGAAACGTGTGAAAATGATGCTAAAAAGGTATTTTGTTAACTTTTAAAAGTGTAATAAAAGTTACTGCATATATGAGTAAACATTTCCGAGTGTGAATGAATGAAACTAAGTATGATCTGGTGAGAATAAATTAGTTAAGAAGTAAGAATTCATCAAATTGTAGTCATAATTCTTAAATTATTGATATTATTGTCTTAACTCTCCAGAACTCATTTCGATATATACATATGGAGAGAGAGAGAGAGAGAGAGAGAGAGAGAGAGAGAGAGAGAGAGAGAGAGAGAGAGAGATAAAGAAATAGCAAATAAATCCATCAGAAAAAGGTTTACACAACAGCAAAGTTTTACATTTACGGAGATCATGATGACATATGAAACAGTAATGACATTACTATACTGTGATATACGCCTAATGGACAAAAGTTATAAGTTGGTTGAACAAATATGGCGACATCGGTACAGAAGTGTTGTGATGTCACAAATGTTAATATAATGGAAATTATTTTACTAGGTATAAATCCTACTATGGCATTACTTCTTATTAATTATTAATAAATATATTTGCTCACAAACAAATCTGGGGTTGTCCTTTTCCGTGGCACTAGTAAAAAACAAACTTTTGAGAACTTAATTCTTTTCATGCTTGTCCAAAATGCTTTAAAGTACGATGATGAAAGACGAGTGATACTCGTAAAAGGAAGATTAACATCTCCGCCGTCAATCGATGTCATTGACGCCATGAACGCACAAGCATCTTCAAGTTTATTTAATGTACCTTATCACTTGCTGCTGAAACTTTAGCACGAAACATCATCATAAAAGAATTAATTATCAGAAAATGGTAGCTGTTTAGTTCGTATTTTGAGTGCTTCTACGATGCACTCAAAAACTTTAGAATTCATGAGGAACAAAAGAGATCCGAATGGTGTATTTGTTCTTGGGTTAAATAGCTAGCATGTTAGCATATATATATATATATATATATATATATATATATATATATATATGTGTGTGTGTGTGTGTGTGTGTGTGTGTGTGTGTGTGTGTGTGTGTAAAATATAGGTGTTCATAAAGTCCAGTTACGGTTTGAATGTAAATAACAAATGTTGAATATAGAAACGAATTAACAAATTTAAACGTACTGTATTTAGAGTATACTTTTAAATTTACCGTAAACTATGGAAGTACTTTAAGTTTTTAAATTTCTTTTAGTTTTTGACAACCATGAAGGAATTACGTCAATGCTAAAGCGCCACCAAAAAAAAAAAAGAATGTCGACTCTTGAGGAGACAATGTCTGTTGTTGTTAGTTAAGATCTTACTCTGTAAAAACAGTTCAGAGAAAATTTAGAAAAGGTTCACCTAATCTAACCTAGCGGAAAATTAGCCTTACTTAACCTAACCTAACCTAACTTAACTTAACATAAGTAAACCTAAGCTGGACCAAAGTAGGAAGGAAGTCCGTGGATAAGAATGAGAATGGCATGAATTGAGAATAGATCGATTTGAAAATGCCATTATTGAAATTCTCGATCTCAGCTTTTCCACTTGAACGCGGAATGAAATGGGAATCACACTGAGTGGGATGATACCGTCTAGATCAGTGGTTCCCAACCTAGGGGTAAATTACCCCAATTGGGGTAATGACAACTATTTTGTAGGGTAATGATACGCGATTCAGGTTATAAAAAATATTCAATGATTGGAGTAATGGAGATGGGTTAGAACTGCGTTTAGGGTAACCATACAAAAAAGGTTGGGAACCACTGGTCTAGATCATGGGTTCTCAACCCACTTACTTCCATTACCCACCTGGAGCACCACTGCTCACCCCATTACCCGTTCTAAACCTAAAGTGACCTTTAAATACAACCTAAATTTAGTATAAACGTGAATGCATAAGCCATAAGCCATAAGGGTTGTGATTTGAAAGGGAGTTTTTTTTATTTTTATTTCATTTCTTTATTCATTTTTCTATTTTTTTCTCTCTTTTGGGCGGGCTCCCATTATCCCCCTGGATATCCCAAATTACTCCCTCGGGGGTAATTACCGTCCTATGTTGAGAACTCCTGGTCTAGATAATGATGGAGGACATGTTCTGAAATTTGATATCTCGCATGTTTTAACAAAGTTTACATTTTTTGTACATTCACTATTTTTTTCTTTACAGATTAACGGGACTTTATGGACATCCTCTTTATACATATATAAATGCGCCTCGGTGGTGTAGTGGTTAGCGTCGCTGACTACGAATCCATCGGCCCCGGGTTCGAGACCCGACGGCAGCCGGCACGCAGCAAAACCCAGCTGTTCATCCTTCCACACAATAAAGAAAGTGGTTGGTAGATAAATGGGTACCTAAGGTGGCCTAGTGGTTAAGACGCTGGGCTGCTGATGGGGCGTGGTTCGGATTCCACGTTAAACTGTAGGTCTAAGGTGGAGTGAAAAGCTTGACCTTCGTCAGAATGAACAATTCGGGCGGAAGCTAACCAAAGGTGTGTGTATATATATATATATATATATAACGTACAAACTTTGTGTACTGAAGTATATTCTTTAAGATTATATAGCTAATACTGTAGTTGCATAATAGCATTATATAAGTATGAATCTTCCGTTGTCAGTATTAAAGTAAATCCATTTTACCCCATAAATGCACAATACCCGTTTTGAACACGATAAAGATGGCGTTAAAACTGTGCGTAAATAAATATAGGCCTAATATCTAATGCGTTTACCCATACATAGAAAATGAGAGACATCCCGAGTACCGTATCTTTTCCTTGTTTTGAGAATTGAACATCACTGAACATTTTGAGACGCTTAAGATAAACTCCTTTTACAGTGAAATAATATTTCAGCGCTTGAGAAGTTTTTAATAGTGAATATTCAAGAAGAAACTATCCTCTCTCAAAACACTTATTTTAAAATTCCATTCATCTTGTGAATACATTTTCTCTTCGATATAATTATATAAGTTAAGAATAAATGCAGCCACTATAAAAATTTACATATTCCTTTTTTTTTTGAAAAAAAAAAAGAATAATTTTTAAGTTCACCAATTTTTTTTTCCTTGAACATTTTTGCTTCGTCTTATCTCTTTTCTGAACTTGTCTAATGCAATTTTTTTCACTTTTAGAAAGGAATTTACAAAGCGCATATTTTAGATGATAAACCTAAAACTTATACACACATATATATATAATAAACAGGAACACCAGAGAAAATACAAACATCCTTCAAGGTTTAATAGTACCAACGTTTCGGAATGCACTAATTCCATCTTCAGGGCTAAAACAATAAAATTCCAAATCACATACAAAATACAAATTGCTTAATAACAATTTAAAATAAACTTAAAAAATTATAAAAAGTAGCTAAGAAAATGTAAAACATTAAAACTAAAAGGTAAATAAATGTGAAGTTAAAAAGTTAAAATTATAAAAAAGTAAAAGCATTAAAACTGAAATGTAAATAAAATAAACTAGTACCTTAACCAAAACATAGCAGATCTATCGATGATTCGTCAGAATTTAGGTCTGGTTTTAGTTTATAAATAAACAAAGACTCCATAATTTTAAGCTTAAGGTCAGAGCTTCCGGCAGCAAGTATGGTGAAATTAGACTGTGAAATTGGGTGGTTATTGTTGTGCGAGTGATTACGTATGAGAGAATTAGGTGGTTTGCCAAGGGGTAAATTTGTACGGACCGATTTACCGAGATGTTCGTAAATACGAGATTTTAAATGTCTTTTAGTTTTACCTATATATGACCCCATACAGTGGTCACACTTGTATTGATAAACTATAGATGACTTAAGAAGTGTAGGAATAACATCCTTGTATTTAAATAAATGGTAAATCGATTATATATATATATATATTAGGGTGTGTCAATTACATAGAAGTGAATTTTTAATTTTATTTTTTTTAAACGACCAGGGTATATTATTGTTCAATTTAATGTAGAAATGCAACACACAAAAATTGAAGGAGCTGCATCAATATTTAGGACTTGCTCAACAGCATTTAATGTTACAGTATTTAGCTATGTTTTTAGTAATTTGTCAAGTTCTGCACATTATGTTTCTTGGTAAAGCATTCTTTCTTATATAAGTATTTCACATAAGTGGAGTTATAGAGCTACTGAACAAGTATTAGTCACACATTCTCTACACGTCTGTACAGGTTTAAACATAAACAAACAAGGAAAGCAGCTATGCACCAGTTGGCACACATGACACGTCAGTCGTTGTTCTCAAGCACTGCTGGTGGGTTGTGTTAAACTGTGTTTTTCTGCTCAGCCACATACAGTAATTGTTCAGTTTTTTTTGCTTTTAGTGTCTACCAAGAATGGCAATGAAAACAAGACGCTACAGTGATATTTGGTTAGTTGGTAAATGCGAAGAAAAATTTAGAGCTGCAAAGTTACCATCAAGGCGTGATATACTAAAAGTGTTATTTAATTTTCATACTGATAAACAAATGAGTCTGAAGGAAAGTGTTAAGAAAACTGTTCGTTTAATTTTGCCGATTTGGGAAAGAGCACGTATACCTACAACAACTGAGTTACATGTGCGTGAGAGAGTTGTACGTCTTCATAAAGAATGGCAGTCACTCAAAAAAACATAAATAGATCAACATCTACTGAAAGCAAGAAACGTGATATTTTTGGCGAGTCACTGGATGATTTATTATTTATTTGATATTGCACACCAGGATGCCATGAGTTTGATTAAGATTGAGGAAGATCGCTTATTCTTACAAGGTCAAAGAGAAAAAGGCCGTCATGGATCAATGATAGGAGTAGACATGAAACTTTCAAAGAAAGAAGCTAGCAGAATTGAGCGATCACTAGCATATGAAAGGCAAAAAGAGAAACAGAAATATTTGCAGGAAGCATATACATCATCAGCAGCAACAATTAATGAATCGATAGAATTAGAATCATCAGGAGAATCATCTGATAAAAGTGATCATGCTGATTTTGATCAAGAGATTGCTCATAAGGCTGTTTTGTCTAGGTGTTCTAACAGAGGTCGTGTTCAAGTTGTTACGCAAGAAGTTGCTGCAGCGCTAGATCGAACAAAAATAAGTAGCAGAAATGCTGTTCACGTTTTCTCAGCAATGGCTTCATCTAATTTGCTCAGAGCTCCCAGAAGTGAGTTACAGATTAGCCACAGAACAATTCATCGAGCCAGAAACAAACATCGTGAATCTCTAGCAGCAGAAATTCGAGCATCTTTTGATCCAAAAGTACCCTTACTCTCCACTGGGATGGAAAAATTATGGATGATTATACTGGAGCTGTTCAGAAGACTGTAGAGCGTTTACTAATTTTAGTGTCTGGTAAAGATATTACAAAATTACTTGCTGTTCCAAAGTTCAATACTGGGAATGCTTCTGGTATTGCTGATGCTTGTCTGACAGAAATAAGAAAATGGGGACTAGAAAATAGAATAGTTGCATTGTGTTTTGACACTGCATCAACTAATACTGGATTGAAAGGTGGGGTTTGCCTTAAAATTGAAACAGAATTAGAGAAAGATCTGCTGAGTCTTGCATGCCGCCATCACATATTTGAAATTATGTTAGAGAAAGTATTTTCTCTGCATGATGCTGGTAGGTCACCTAATATTGAAGTTTTTTCTCATTTCCGTGAATCTTGGCCTCATATTGATAAAACGCAGTATAAAACTCTACTTAATATAAATACTGGTAACATGGTAGAAGAAGAAAGGAGAAAAGGTCTAATTGCATTTGCTCTTCAGCAGTTGCAGTCAAAACAGCTTAGGGGAGACTATCAAGAGCTCCTAGAACTCTCCATTATATTCCTTGGAGGTACTCCCTCCCAAGGCATCACTTTTCGTAAACCTGGAGCAGTACACCGAGCTCGATGGATGGCACGAGCAATTTATGCCATAAAATGTGCCTTTTCCAAGAACAATATTCTGTTCAGCACCGTCAAACTGCAATTAGGGGATCCCGCCTCTCCTATGTCAGAATGTTAGCAAATCACTTGTTACGAGTGTCACTGTTCGTCACAACTGTGTACATTAAATTTTGGTTTACATGTACGTCATCTTGTGATGCTCCAAGAAACGATCTCATGCTTCTAAAAACACTTGAAGACTACGCTGACAAAGAAGTTTCAACTGTTGCTTTGACTGCATTCTCACGACATTTGTGGTATTTATCTGAGATATCAGTGGGTCTAAGTTTTTTTGACAATAAAGTATCCCATGAAGAGAAGAGAAACATGATTTATAACATGAGAGTGCAACAAGGTTCCGAAGAGCCTCCAAACAGGATTCCCCCTATAAAAAAATTTTCTTCATGTTCATTGGCTGACTTTGTGACAAAATCAACTAAAAACTTCTTTAGTATTTTGGGAATTGATGAAACCTTTCTCGGTAAAGACCCCGCAGACTGGTCCAGTGATGCAACCTACAATGAAGCTCAAGCAATTGTGTCATCTCTTAGAGTAACAAATGATTTGGCAGAACGAGGAGTTGCTCTCATGCAATCCTTCAATGAAAGCCTTACTCGTGACGAGGAACAGAAACAGTTCCTTCTTCAAGTGGTTGAGTATCATCGAAAGAAGTTTGATGAGGCTGTCAAAAATGTTGATTAAAGCTGTGTTAATGTTATTGAAAGTAATTGTTTGTTAATTAAAGGTAAATAAAATTAAAGGTAAATTTTTATGTTAATTGAAAGTAAATGTTTATGTTAATTAAAGGTAAATAAAATTAAAGGTAAATTTTTATGTAATTGAAAGTAAATGTTTATGTTAATTAAAGGTAAATTTTATGTTAATTAAAGGTAAATAAAATTAAAGGTAAATTTTTATGTAATTGAAAGTAAATGTTTATGTTAATTAAAGGTAAATGTTTATGTTAATTAAGGTAAATAAAATTAAAGGTAAACATTTTTATGTAATTGAAAGTAAATGTTTATGTTAATTAAAGGTAAATTTTTATGTTAATTGAAAGTAAATGTTTATGTTAATTGAAAGTAAATGTTTATGTTAATTGAAAGTAAATGTTTATGTTAATTGAAAGTAAATGTTTATGTTAATTGAAAGTAAATGTTTATGTTAATTAAAGGCAAATAAAATTAAAGGTAAATTTTTATGTAATTGAAAGTAAATGTTTATGTTAATTAAAGGTAAATGTTTTTGTTAATTAAAAGTAAATGTTTATGTTAATTAAAGGTAAATAAAATTAAAGGTAAATTTTATGTTAATTAAAAGTAAATGTTTATGTTAATTAAAGGTAAATATATTTAAAGTTCAACATCTTTGAGCAAGTCCTAAATACTGTTCAATTTTGATAAGATTTTGTACATTATGTTTTTGCACTGAATACAAAAAAATTACATCCTGGTCGTTACAAAATTTTGAAGTTGCAATTTTAGGCACACCCTAATATATATATATATATAATATATATATATATATATATTATTATATATATATTATTATATATATATATATATATGTTAAAAAACATAATAAATGTGTGGAAACAATAAATTAGTTAAATCCCCAAAATTTAAATGATAAAAAGTAAAAAACACTAAAGACCGTGAAGCTTTTCGAGGGAGGCTATCCTCATCTTTCAGGTGAGGAGTCTGTCACAATGTTCCCTCTAAGGTGTGCGCGTGTGCGCGCGCACACGCGTTGTGAAACCCGCGCACCCAGCAAAATAAAATGCGCACAGGCTCAAGCGTATCATGAGTCACGACAGTAAATGAAGTAATTTCAAAAATATACCGTCACACAAGGTCTGACCATTTGCATCAACATACTCTAGAGTCGCTCTTGTAAGTATTAACCCCTTCCGCCCGACTTCGCTGACGTCCGCGCAATTACGCAATACGGATTTTTTTAACTCTATGTATTTGCATTTTTTTCTTTTTATACATTAACGCATTGAATATAAACCTTCTCTTTCTTATTTTTGCATAAAAACGAATAGTAATTATCTCATAATTCATAAAAATAAATATTTTTTTATTTTTATTCCTATTTTGTGAATGGATAAAATCATGTATTAATCTTGATAGTCTATTTTAAATTGCTAAATGCTAAAAATTGTTTTGAGAAATGATAACTAAAATAGTCATTTTCAAATTAATGTTATTTTTATTTTATTTCTTTATTTTGTTGACTTTTATTTTACTATTTTTATTTTATCCATATTTTTAGAATGGATAAAATGTTTTCTTTTTTAAGAATATATAATATCGTAACAGTTTTTTAATATCCATTTAATAGTACCGTAAATGATCGAGCTATCACCTTATGGAAATAATATTTATTAATAGTATTTAATATTTATATATAATTCATTTTGAGGATAATAGCGCTCAGAAAAGTTTGCGCAATTTTTCACCATGAATCTAAATGTATGCAAGACGAAAATTTCTTGCGCACACGGACTAAAAAAAATTAGAGGGAACATACTGATCTATATTTCCCATTTCCCCACTTTCTGTTATCACTCCTACTACTCTAATTTCACCTCTTATAACGTCAACAACAACAACGAGGAGTAAACGAAAAGTTGAAGTTGAGAAAAAAATTTTATGTTCTAGAAAACCGTTGTGCCTCCGGCAACTCAAAACGATACCAAATGGTCCCAAGAACGGGAGATTTTGAAAGAAAAAAATTGGTCATAAAGACATGTGAAAGTTCCCAGAGACGTCAACCTTGAAGTATGAAAATAATCCGTGAGATTTTGCCTGATTTTGTCTGTGCCTGATTTTGATAACTGGAAACATATCCCACATAAGGGAATTTGAGACTTAAAATTCGTGAGAGTTGACATGCCTGACTTTGTTCCGTTTTTAATATTGAAATTATCTGTATTTTTTTATAATGAAGGAGTCAGTGAATTTTCTTTTACCTCTATTGCTTATATTTGAAAGTAATTGAGCAGTGTTCATGTCTATATTATGGTCTTGGGGTCTAAACGATGTTTGTGCAAGGCCACAGTAGCGGCCATATAGGGTGTGCAAAGTGTGCGGTGCACAGGGGCCTTCGGGCTCTGGGAGTTCACCAAACCTTCGTCATAAAAGCAATGTACTATATTGGCGAAAAAAAATATTTATTTGTGTATGTCATTAGTTCAATCATTAGTTCAAAAGCTTTATTTCAATGTAATTAAGATTCTCACATTCGCCTAATTTGAAGTTTTTAACCTTCGTATAAAAAGAGCGTAGAACTATACAAAGATGTTATACAGAATTCAATAGAATTGTGGACATGACACAAGAATTGGTGGAAAACCTTAAAGCGCTTTAACAAAGATAAGGTGATTTAGCAAATGCACATATCTACAGGCCCATTGTTATATTTATAGTTACAATAATAATAATAATTTTGGTTATATTTATAGTTAGAATTTGGAACTTTTTGTGATAAATTGATTTTTTCAAGTTTCCATGATATCTACACATAGCTTTTATACTATTTCTTACTCTACCCGTTACCGTCGCAACAGCCGAACGGTCATTTTCCAAACTCAAGCTGATCAAGACATACCTTAGAAATACCATGATGCAAGACAGACTTTCAGGATTAGTTGTTCTCTCAATGGAGAATAAACAAGCACATAAGTGGACATTCCCAAAATTATTGATGAGTTTGTTCGTCTTAAAACAAGAAAGAAAATGTTTAAATTTTCGTTGTAGTTGTAACTAATTTTTTTTATATATTACCGTATTTCCCGGCGTATAACGCGCACTTTTTTCGCCCAAAATACTCCAAAAATCACCCTGCGTTAAAATTAACTCGTTAAAATTGTACATGTGAAGTGAGGTAGGAGGTATATTTTGTCCTAAATTTTTATTTTCCTAAATTTTCTCTTCAAAATAATTTTCTCTTCAAAATTAGGGTGCGTGTTATACGCCGGGAAATACGGTGATTGAAGTTGTAAGCTTGTCTTGTAAACCTGTCATACGAGTTAAGATTATCTATCATGATGTATTTAAATTTTAAATGCATTTTCAAATAATGTATTTAGAATTTAATTACATTCTTTTTAGCTGTAATTTTGAATTTTGTATTTAATTACAAATTAGGAAGAGTATTTTATGTATATACATTTGAAAGTATTTACGCTCAATTCATTGTTTGCTATTTTGATGTGGGTTTCGTTTGTATGATGTGCGTTCGCTTAATAAATGTTGTTTCGTGCCTTCATTATCTATAGACCTCGGTTTGAATCAATATTTAGCCCTGGTCAGTAGGTATATAATGAAAACGCTAACAGTATTTAATCAAACTAGATTTGTGTCACGAAGGGGGGGCCCCAAAATCTGTCTCGTACAGGGACCCACAACCAAGTATGGCCACCACTGCAAGGCCAGGTTATCCTCTTTCGTGTTCAGACTGTATTTATGTTGATAAAGCCGTGTTTTAAAATCATTAGTTTCTCCAATGTAACCCTTAGAACAGGAAATCTGTTCTAAACCAGGTTACGTTGAGGGGGTGAGACAACATCCCTGAACGACTGCGCGTTAAACTGGATCACCAGAGCATCGCTAAAACTCTTAACGATAGTAATATTATTTTAGAATTTCTTCTTAGCAGATCTAAAAGATTTTTGGTACTTGTAGGTTATCTCCCACCCACCAATTTTGACAGAATATTTTCGTTAAAACTAAGGAAAATATCACGACTTAACCTAACCAATTATCAAGGGCGTACAGTTGATCTATTAGATTGAATGCCCGGTTAAACTGGGCATTCAAACTAATCTTTTGCACAATTTAATTATTGCTTTTTCAGCCAGAATGAATTTACTGCGACTTCATGCTATTTGCCACGATGACAAATCAAGCGTCACATTCCTGCAAGAAAAGGGTATCGTCCACCAAAAGCGGTTATGTGGAAATGGGCATGAAATGGTATTATCAGTAGGGGTGCAGCATAGATGGCGGTGTAGGATTAGAGGTTGTCGCCAAGAAAAAGATTTACGGACGGACAATTGGCTTCAGGGATCAAGGCTACCGTTACAAAAAATTGTCCTGTTCATGTACTGTTGGGCACATAAAATGACGTCGATCACGTTCGGACGAATGGCGAGGATATAGCCAACTACACATGTATTATTTGCATAATACGGTAAACCACAGTATTAACTTTGTGGACCTAACTACTGGGGTACATACCCAAAATGTGGAAAGGTTGTGGCGCTCCGCAAAGGAGCAAAACAAAAGGCAACACGGCACACACCGCCAAATGCTAGATTCGTATTTGTGTGAATACCAGTGGCGATCCAGACTACATGGTCAAGATCCCTTTGAAGCCATACTTGGTTCAATAGTTGCATTTTGGCCTCCAGAGTAACATAAAAAATTTATGTTTTAATAAATATATTTTTATACTTTGTATTTATGCGTCATAGTAAATACTATTCCAGAAACATACAATGTTATAATTAATAATAGATCAACTGTACGCCCTTGATAATTGGTTAGGTTAAGTCGTGATATTTTCGTTAGTTTTAACGAAAATATTCTGTCAAAATTGGTATGGGGGGGGGAGGGAGAAATAACCTACAAGTACCAGATTTTTCGATAAAAGTGGGGTTATAACCCAATTTTTACAAAAATCTTTAATGTAGCAAAATTCAGATTCCAAATAGGAAAAGCTGCTGATCTTCAGGGCTCTCAAGAACATGCTTATAAGAATATTTACAAAGAAAGGTATTCTTATAAGGATGTTCTTGAAAGCCCTGAGGATCTGCAGCCCTTCCTATTTGGAATAATAGCTATTCTGAAATGTTTACTAAATATTTAAAATATCTGTAAACGGTGCTTAAATGTTTCATATATATATATATATACACACACACCTTTTGGTTACCTTCCGCCCGAATTGTTCATTCTGACGAAGGTCAAGCTTTTCACTCCACCTTTGACCTACAGTTTAACGTGGAATCCGAACCAAGCCCCATCAGCAGCCCAGCGTCTTAACCACTAAGCCACCTACGGTACCCATTTATCTACCAACCACTTTCTTTATTGTGTAGAAGGATGAACAGCTGGGTTTTGCTGCGCGCCGGCTGCCATCGGGTCTCGAACCCGGGGCCGATGGATTCGTAGTCAGCGACGCTAACCACTACACCACCGAGGTATAATGGTGTAGAAATTAAACATTTCATTTGCATAACAAGTTAAGCTTTCTGTTCTTTGCGCCTAGACGCATGCGGATTGTGGTTAAAAATATTTTGAAATTGTGACAGTTTATTTATGTATTTGTATTTATAGGAGAGAAAACAATTATTATATTTGTGCATTTATTAATTTATTCCATGTAAGCTAAGGATTTCTAAATATCTTCCATGTATTTATTAATTTTATTTATTTAGCATACTTGATAGGCCTACTTGATATACATTAGGCCTACCCCTATGTTCAATCTCTAAGTTAGACAGCTTATACTTGAGAAAAGACACTGATAAGTTAGAAAGGGTTAGGTTAGAGCAGTGTTTCCCAACCGGGGGCCATATGGCTCCCTGGGGGCCATGGCACATTTGAAGGGGGCCACAGGAAAATGTTATTTTGAGTTAATCTGCATATTACCTACTGAAAATAATGCTTATGGGGGCCACAGGAAAAAATAAGGTTCTTAAGGGGGCCATGAGCCAAAACCGGTTGGGAACCACTGGGTTAGAGCAACCAGAATGAATTCAGAGGTGAGAAGTAAAATATTTATGGAAAGACTTGTCGAATTAGAAGAATTAATTCGAGTATCTAAAACTTATAAGTGCCTTTGATAATGTAAATTATAGGAAATTATTTGATAGGAATAAAGTCAGTTTCAAGAAGAAATGGATATAAATTGAAAGTCAAAAGTTTTTAAGAGAAATATTGTGAAGCAGTTCTTTTCATATAAACTGCATTAGACATTTCGAAATTCACAAAATTGGGACAATGAAGCGTCTAATGAAACGTCTACTTCTATTTAGAGGGAGAAGTCGGCCGTAGAATACTAAAGACTTTTGGTGAATTCATTCATACTGATGTGTTTCAACGTTCAATTGGAGAAATGAAGACAGTGAGGTCGGGAGTTCGACTCCTGAATGTGCTGGTTAATATAATAATCCACACTCTAAAAACTGTCCGCTATGTGTACTTTAGAACCGAGAGTAGTAAAAAAGCTAAACGTACTCTAGATATAAAGTATAAAGAGTACACTCGGTAGATCGAAGGTACACTTAGAGTAAACTAAAAGCTTTTCTTTAATACCTGGAAGTGTACTTTTTATATTTTTCACTTAGTTTTAGAGGATGAAACTTGTGAAGAAGATAACCGTTTCAGGTACTGTCTTTCTACTGTCGTCCTACTGTATATGGATCCTTGAAATTATTTTTTACGGGTATTTTTAGTCCTTTTTTTACCTCTCGGATCGAAGACTAAAATACGCAGCGGACAGATTTTAGAGTGCAGGAATTAACGCAATGGACCACATTCGTCTGGCCTAATGGCTACGCCAGTTTCTGGTCTTCCTTACAGTAATTAGCAGTAGATCCGTAAATATTCCACGTTAAAACTTAAAGATTTGTCGTTAATAATTTCATGGAAACTATTAATTAAATTTCCAATAAAGCCTAATGGCTACGCCAGTTTCTGGTCTCCCTTACTGAATAATTATTATTACAGTAAAGATATTATATTAGCACGTGAGCAAAAACCTTAGCAGTAGATCCGTAAATATTCCATGTTAAAACTTAAAGATTTGTCGTTAATAATTTCATGGAAACTATTAATTAAATTTCCAATAAAGTTACGTTTCAACAAACATTATCTCTTCTTTTCATTGTGAAAAACATTTCCTTTGTATCCAATGCAGGGAAAAGTATGAATTAATCTCTGTGCAGCTTTAATGGAGTGAAAACTATTCTATCACTTTGATAGCGAATAAAATAGTGAATGAAAATTAACCGAGTGCAACTTTTATATGCATAAAAACATTATCTGTGAATAGTATCGGACATTAATAAATTGATGCATGTACACTCTGTACAGGATGTATAATAAGTCACTACCTATGATAAATGGTTGTAGTAATTTTATTTTTGAACTGATTTTAATGAAACAAACGGTAAATGATACATTATCCATTAATAAGGTTTTATGCACAATACTTTAAATTTCCACATATGCTCCTGCACTCTCAACACAGTTCTTAATCGAACAGGCACGTTCGTTACTGCTGATCGCATTATGTTTTCAGGAATATTGGTAAGAACATTGGTTATTCTCTCCTCCAGTTCATGCAGGTTTTTTGGTTTCGTGCGATAAACTTCTTCCTTGGCGTACCCCAACAGGAAAAAGTCACAAGGCGTGAAGTCTGGGCTGTGGGGAGGCCATTCATGAAAGCCACGTCTCCCAATCCATCTTCCTGGGAAGTGATCGTGCAGCCACGCGGACACCATTTGCAAAATGAAGGGTGCCCATCCTGCATGAAATGAAGTGTTGCGATGTTTTCCCACTAGCGTGGTCCAAAAAAAATGAAAATGAAAACTATATTCCTCATGACATTTGCCCATATTCCACAATCATTAACGATGTTAGAAATAAAATACTGGATCGATTCGTGTATATTTAAAGGTGGGGAACTCGAAGCCTTAGTATCATTATACAGTTTGGGGTGGCAAATTTCTTCAAACTTGCGCCATCCTTAAATATTAATGGATTTAGCTAACAAATTCAGTCTCAGGTCTTTTTCCATATAAGGAATAAGAAAATGCATCAGGAGCTCTTATTTGTCCATTTAATTTTTTTCCATATACTGTATGTATGGATCACCCTAAAACTGCGGTTGTTGCATACGCCTCGGATTATGACATACTGTAGCAACTTTCAATAATCATCAGTGGGCTCTAATTCAGTGTGTTGTAAAGCTTCTTAGTCGATGTGAAACATTAACGAATGATTTTTCCTCTGATTCTTCTTATCTTCACATGGTGTCTCCCGATGTAACAGGTCTTCGTTTCAGGCAGAGGAAGGCAGATATTACTCGCATGATTTCTCACGTTTTAGATTCTCATTTCAAATTTGCTTGCATAAAAGTGCCTGAGTTTGTAAAAAATGAGACAATCATTATGTCTGCATCACCTAACGCTAGTCCTGCACGTAATATAACCTATGGCGATGTAGCAACTGATTTTGTTTCACGAGAAGATCAAGAACTTTTGAAAAAGAAGCCGAAGGTTAATTTATGGAGTTATTTCGATGAGGTTGTGCCTCCACCTATCAAAAATAGTCATAAAAGTTATTAAAAAGAATTAGACATCTATTCAAAGGAGCCACGAGTCAGTGCGACACGAACCCTCTTGATTGGGGTCGTCATAATGGTGACAGATTCTCGAAACTACTGAACAGCTGGGTTTTGCTGCACGCCGCCTGACGTCACCGGGTCTCGATCCAGGGGCTGATGGATTCGTAGTCAGCGGTGCTAACCACTACACCACAGAGGCGCATATATATATATATATATATATATATATATATATATTAGGGTAAAAATATTAAAAAATATGGTAAAAATATTAAAATGGATAAATAAGAGCTCCTTATGCATTTTCTCATTTCTTATATAGAAAAGAATGGTAGACAGGAGTTTGAGCTAAATGCATTAATATTTAAGGGTGGCGCAAGTTTGAAAAATTTGCCGTCCTAAAGTGTATACCAATACTAGGGCTTCGAGTTGCGCCACCTCTAAATATGCACAAATTGATCCAGTGTTTTATTTCTAACATTGTTAATAGTTTTGAAATATGGGCAAATATCACGTGAAATATATATTTCATTTTCATTTTTTTTGGACCACCCTACCGGCCACGCACGATCTTGTAACATTTCGAGGTATCTTGCACCATTCATTGTGTCCCTCAAAATGAAAGGTCCAACAACCGTGGTGGATGTGATACCACACCAGACTGTTACCTTTGGACGACCCTCAGCCTTTTCTACACAATGGTTAGGGTTGATTGCTGCCCAATAATGACAGTTGTGTCGATTCAAGAACCCGCCAACGTGAAACACTGCCTCATCACTCCACAGAATGTTCTCAAACAACTGTGGCCAGTCATCATTCCAACCCAAAAAGATTTCTACGAATTCCATCCTTCTGTCACAGTCATCAGGAAACAGCTGTTGTACGTAATGGGGGTTTCCAAGATTTGAAAGCCAGGTCTTTTCTGAGAATTGTCTGTACTGTGTAATGTGTCAGTCCACTTTCATGTGCACCTGCACGCATTGATTTTCCGGGGCTTCTTGTGAACATTTCATTCACTGTGGCGATGTTTTTGGGAGTCCACGAGGTTGATGGTCGTCCAGATCTTTTCTTATCTGTGACACAGCCTGTTGTCATTAACTTTCTTCATTGTCCGTGCATTCATTGTTGCATTAACTCCATGTTCAGCCCTCTACCACCTTTGAACTCGTATCACTGATCCCCAAACCTCGGAACGGGTTGCGATTTTGGCCCTCTCTTGCAAACTCATAACTGGAGGCATTATTCACCTGGAAAAAGAAAGTCATGTTAATTTCTTAAAACTTTATTGGATAATCTATCATTTACAGTTTGTTTCATTAAAATCAGTTCAAAAATAAAATTACTACAACCATTTAAAAATAGGTAGTGACTTATCATACAACAACAACTGCATAGTATACTCATAAGAACAAAGTCATTCACGACACGTTGGGTTGAACATTGTCATGTTTCTTTGTTAAGTAAAATTGAGTGCATGTGTGTTTTATATGAATTTTTCCTTATACACTCAGGGCAACAACAAAGTGCAACTGACAAGGTCAGAAAGAGGTTGATAGAAGTAGCAATCGAAAAATAACAATAGATTTGAATATAATAATTGGATTTTATATACAGTATATATATATATATATATATATATATATATATATATATATATATATATATATATATATATGTGTGTGTGTGTGTGTGTGTGTGTGTGTGTGTGTGTGTGTGTGTGTGTGTGCAAAATTAACTCCGCCAGGGGTCTCGACTACAATCACTGAAACTCTACGGCCTGGAAAGAGGACGCGAGCGATATTCAATTAGGGTTGGCAGCGTTCCGAGTTTGCTGGCTCCATCTCCGAAGTGCTCAATTCAGCTCCTGCTTCAGGCCGGTTCCAGAGCTGAGAGTGACCCCCAATTCTAGCTTCGGAACTGCTCCACTAACCTAGTTCTAGCTCCAGAGCTGTTCCACAACCCCACACCAGACTGTGTTGTTCCGGTGTTGTTGGTTTTAGGGTGCTCAAAAGTATCTGCTTTTTATGACATTGTAATCCATTATAAAAAACGTGTCCTTTACTCGTAACCGTAGGATTTACTATCCATACTTGGCAAATTGGTACGGCCAACTAATATTACAATTAAAAAATACTATACGCACATTCGTACACTCAACATCAGTGGTCCGGTTTGTTTACAATTAGTGTTTTACATGCTCAAAGAAAACCGTTCAACGTCAAACCGTTCAAAACACACCAGTCGCTAGTGATCGGCTTCCATCCCCTAAACTTGCTGACATTCACTCTACTATAAGTAGAGCAGCTCCAGGTTTCAGTTCTAGCTCCAAGTTCCGGAGTGCTCCGATAAGTCTGGCTCCAGCTCTGCTCTAGCTCCGGAATAGAGGTCAAACAATTGGTTTGCTTGGCTCCGGCTCCAAATCTTGGAGCTGGCTCCTGGCTCCGGAGCCGGAGCACTGCCAACCCAATACTCAATACACATGGAAAATACTCGAGTG
Organism: Bathynomus jamesi; assembly: GCA_023014485.1. Taxonomy (NCBI): domain Eukaryota; kingdom Metazoa; phylum Arthropoda; class Malacostraca; order Isopoda; family Cirolanidae; genus Bathynomus; species Bathynomus jamesi. The sequence continues at coordinate 139,706 of JAJOZX010003439.1, forward strand.
GTGTTCCTCAAACTTTAGAAATGAACTAGAAACTCAGTGGAATAAGAAAAGAGGCAGATCCTGTGCTGTCCCAGCTGCAGTGAGATCAGGATGCTATGAAAATGAGGATGAAAAATACCCTCAGAATACGAGACCCAACGTGCTGCCAAAAGAACTGAGGAACCTCCAGCAAAAAGTCGATCTGAACCGTTGTTCGAAACCATCATAAGATCATAAGATTAAGTAGAAAACGGCTTGTTTTTAGGAAAACTACATCTTAGTAAAGAGAACGGAGTCAACGCAGGTACCAACACTTTTTTCCATGTCACTTAAAGGAAACTAAAGGTTGAAACATGAACCTCAAAACACTACAAGCCTAAAAGACAAGAAAAAAATTGACAGCCCATTTAACTGAACTATAAAGTTATGTAGCCACGAATAAATCAATACAACATATAAAAAGTGTACTTAGTGTACTGTATTGTATATTTTTATGGGATTTATCTCCTATTATCGTTATCGTTATAAAAAAGGTAATATAATACTAAATTAAAGTTACAAAAGATTTCATCTACCATTTACCTGCTTTAACATTCAGACCAAAATTAATGAAAATGCACGTTACTTACTTTTGTTACTTTTGTTGAGTTTGAACGACGGTTCAGGATTGACCTGCGGTCGACCCCTCTGCAGCATCCCGTCTCATTTGCGGGATTTGTTGAAGGAGGGAATTGCTGTTTGATCTCCTCCTGCCCTCGTAGCCAGCCACGCATGGCTGGTCAGGGACTTTGCACAAGAATCTGTCCAGCTGGTTCTTGAAGTTATTCAGGTCGGTGTGCTGGAGATTCGTCACTTCTTTTGGAAGGACATTGAAAAGCTTTGAGCCCCGTATTCTGAAGGTATTTTCCAGCCTCGTTTTCATGGTCCCTTGTCCCACCGCAGCTGGGACCGTACAAAATCTGCCTCTTCTCTCATTCCAGTTTGTTTCTATTTCATTTCTGAGGTTAGGGACAGAGCCCTCAAGTATTTTCCATATGTATATTATTGTGTACCGCTCGCGCCTTCTTTCAAGAGAGTAGAGTTCCAGGGATTGTAGTCGAGACCAGTAGTCTTCACCTTCCGTTTCCTCTATCTTAGTCGTAAAAGTCCTTTGTATAGCTTCAATGTTAGCACTGTCTCTTTTTCTGTGTGGGCTTGTGAGTACTCAGCAATACTCAATTATTGGTAGGACTAGACTCTTCCATAATTTGAGCATGATATTTGCTTTTCTGCTGCGGAAGCTGATTCCCATTATTTTTCTAGCCGTTGTGATTTTGATTTTATAGTGGTCTCTGAATTCTGCATCCGACGTCATTATTACTCCAAGATCCCTGACTTGTGGATTTGGTGTTATCTGTTTGGCTTGCGGAGTTTCGTACCCTTTTTTCTGTAGCTCTTTGTTATTACCATATCTTAGAAGTTGGAATTTTTCTTCGTTGAACTTCATATTGTTGTCTTCTGCCAACTGGAATAATGTTTCAATGTCGTTTTGTATGATAATTTTCTGATGTCATCTTCGTTCAATATTTCCTTACATATCTTTGTGTCATCTGCGAAGCATGATACAATACTGTCCTTAATATCTGCATCAATATCTGCAATCATTATTATGAACAGCAAGGGAGCTAATACTGTCCCTTGTGGGACAGAGCTCACGACTTCCGAGACTTCCGATTTAACTCCGTTTACCACCACTCTTTGCGTTCTTTGCGTCAAGAAATTAAACAGCCACCTTCCTAGCTTCCCGGTAATTCCTGTATTAAGTTTGTGTGCAATGATTCCATGGTCACATTTATCGAAGGCTTTAGCAAAGTCTGTATATATTACATCAATGTTTTGTCCTCGACACAATGTTTCTAATATTTTCTCCTGGTGGTCTAGTAGCTGTGACAGGCATGATCTTCCCGCCCTGAAGCCATGTTGATTTGGGTTGTATAAGTCTTTTTCTTGTAGGTAGTAGGTAGTTTTGCCTCTAATTATGCGTTCAAAACACTTTATAAGGCGTGAGGTGAGAGCCACTGGCCGATAATTTTTGGGCATTGCTCTGTTACCACCTTTAAATAGGGGGCAATGTTCGCGTTCTTTAATGGGAGTGGTATTTGTCCTGTGTCGAGTGACTTCCTCCATAGTAAGTATAGCGGTTTTGCAATACTCTCTTTGCATTTCTGCAGAAATGTGGCACTCCATGTGTCTGGCCCTGGCGCTGAATTGTCTCGCATCTGTGATAAGGCCGTAATTACACCTCCTTCCGTGAACTCGAAGTCCATTAATAAGTTTGTGCCGGAATTTGATCTTGGTTGATCTGTATCTATGTCGAAAAATTCGTCTGGGTTTTCCACTTCCAGCTCGGACTTAGGGGTGCTAAACACAGATTTAAATTGTTCCCTAAGCAGTTCACTTATTTCTTTCGGGTCATTTGTGTATTCGGCCTCCCCGTCTATCAACGGTCCAATACTCTCTTTACACTGCATTTTCCTTTTCGCAAACGTGTAGAAGTATTTTGGGTTATTTTTTACGTTTTCTGCTACCTTGTTTTCCTCCTCGTTTGTCTCATGTATGAATGTTTGCTTTAGGTCCATTTAGATTTCGCCAAGTTTCCTTTCTAGTTTAAGTCTCTTTGCATCAGTTCTGCATCTATGATGTTTTACAGTTTGTCTTCGTTGCCTGAATAAAGTCCTGATTTTCCTCTCGAGCTTGCTACGTTTTCTTTCCTGTCTCTCTGGAACATGTTTCAGTATTATAGGTTTGGTTTCAGTCTCTATTATACATAGTATTTCTTGTGGATTCTTCTCGTGAAGTAGCAATTCCCAATTTATCTCCTTTAAATCTTTATTTACGTTTTCCCGATTTACTTTGAATTTATGTTTAAGCCTTCACATATTCCAGCTGCCTCTCTAGGATGCGTTTTCGGACCTCTGGGTGCTAACTTTAATTGTATGATATATCAATGAGGTTATGGTCGGAGAACTTTGTGTGCGTTACTTTTTTATTTATTATTATCTCGTTGTTATTTGTCCAGATTAAATCCAAAACGTTCTCCTTTCTCGTGGCTTCACCGATTTCCTTGGTAAGGGCGTAATGCTCCATAATATCTAGTAGCATTGTTGCTTGGGTCCTATTATCTTTAGTAATGTTGCCATGAAATTTCTCAACATATATAACTTCGTCATTTTTCTTCCATGATATAAATGGGAAATTAAAATCTCCGAAAATTAGAATATTTGTTGCTGGAGTTTCAAGTAATTTTAATATGTTTTCTATTTCATTTGTAGCAAATTGGAATTCTCTTTTTGTGGTGTTTGGTGGTCTGTAGATGTTCATAATGGTTAGGTTCAGTTCTTTTACTCCTAATATAATAACTTCAACTGTGCTGTTTGATTTCTTTACCCTCACTTCACATGTGTATGTGTTTTTCACGTAGATACAACACCCTCCCCCTCGTCTAGCCACATCTGCTTTGTATATGTTGTAGTCCAGCAATGCTATTTCAGTATTCTCGATGCAGTTTTCACAGCCTTTTTCGCACTTATGCAAGTGTGTTTCCGTTAGGCATATGATATCTATGCTGGTTTCCGTAGCTAAATTTTGCAAGTATTGTAATTTGTGTAATTTACCGGGTTTCTAATCTTCGTGTTCGATTTTCCTAAATGATGGTCATTTCCTGGTCGATGTCGGTTCCTGTTTGGTGTTATTGGTTGGGCCACTGCATTTGGGAGTATTGGGGTTGCGGCCCGAGATACCACTGCAGTTGTTGTATTATTGGTGGGTGGTGTTGAATAGGAGGGTGATGTGCGTAATGTTGTGGTGCATATGTTTGCGGCGTTCTGTCTCTCCTTGTTAGAAGGGCAAGCTGAGCTTTTATTATCCTCATTTCTTCTAAAAAATATATTTCATTACTCTTGTTATTATTTCTATGTCGAATATGATCCGTTCTTTCCCGTTCTCTTCTTTGCGTACCCTTTATGTGAAAATGAGGGCACTCTCTGTTCAGGCATTTTTTTTCTCAGTAATTGACTGTCTGCACATACGAGGGTGAAAAAAGTTGCAGTTTGGTCCGTACCTGCACTTCCCATTCCTCATCATACAGAAGCATTTTGTAGGGTGATTGTATATGCAGTTTGAGCCATATTTGCACGCACCTATTTTATAATATTCGCACGTGGCCCGTCGTTTAAATTCTCCCTGAGTCTTATGTGATTCGATTTCCTCCTTCTGCTTCGCCACCACTTCTTCCCTACTCAATGGGGTTGTTTTCTTCGGCGTGTATTTCGTATCTCCCTCTTCTGCCGTGGGTACCTCTTTATCTGAGGCTGCTTTCGCCCCTCCCTCACGTAACCATTTGTTTCATAACATGTTTGTATTATGCATAAAGAAAGAGTCAGGAATTGTTCAGTTTGCGCTGTTGTTTGTAGTTCGAATTTGTGGAAAGACATTCATGGTTCTGTTGTTGACAATGTACACGGATTGCTCACTTAGGTAGTTGCGTGAATGCGTGAACGGGAGTTGTACCCTGCCTCTAAGTCCAGCATGCTAATAGAACCTCATTTTTAAAATACTGTAATAAGATTAATGTATTACAGTCTCACACACACACACACACACACACATATATATATATATATATATATATATATATGAAAATTATTTCACGAAAGTGACACGTGAAAAATATTTATGATGAATAAAACCACGAAGGGAAAAGAAACACAAAGTGGTGCTCAAGCGCTTTCGTCTAATGACATCCTCAGGAATACTGAGTGTTCCTGAGGATGTCATTAGACGAAAGCGCTTGAGCACCACTTTGTGTTTCTTTTCCCTTCGTGGGTTTATTCATCATATATATATATATATATATATATATATATATATATATATATATATATTATGCAGGAACGAGGGGTCAAGGGCGAATGCCCGCAAAAACGCCCCCTCCCCCCTAAAAGAAGAATAGAACCAAAATCAAGGTACAGGGCTTTCGAGATGCCTGGACACTGTGTTTGAAAGATTGAAGATCATAGACAGGGGGAAATATGGATTGAGGAAGATTGTTTCAGAGTTGACCGGTTGAGTAGATGAAAGTTTGATGGGTTAAACAGTTGGACAGAAAAGGAATGAGAATGTGCCGAAAGTCAGGTGCTACGTACTCCCCTTAAAGAAGGAGAGACAGGGGCGACAAGAACCCTGTACAGAGACAGCAACTGAGCGGGGATGAAGAAACTGCGGAGGCCGTACAACACACCTAACCTCTTAGAAGCTGTTTTGGAAAGATAGTATATGTGATCTTTCCAGGAAATATCACGAGAAAAGGAAACACCAAGAATGTTAAGAGAAGAGGAAGGATTGAGTTGTGTACTCTTGAAGGTAAGGGGATAGTCGTGTGGAAAATTGTGACGAGTACGCAGATGCAGGTACCGAGTTTTTGAGACATTGAAAGACACCAGGTTTTCTCTGTCCCAATCAGATATAGTAGAAAGATAAGAGATCAGGTGCACCATAGCCGTCCTACGCGAATCATGAAGTGACTGTTGAGAGGGACGCTTTGAGAAGCGGGTGAAGAAGTGAAGAGTCAGCAAAGATCATTGATAAATAAAAGGAAAAGAGTGAGTGATAGGACAGAACCCTGAGGAACACCAGTGTTAATAGCTTCAGGAGAAGAACAGTGGCTATCTACAACCGCAGCTATAGATCGGTCACAAAGGAAACTAGAGAGGAAGGCACAAATAGAAGGATAGAATCCGAAACAGGTCAGTTTGGAAATTATAGATTTGTGCTAGACTCTATCATGAGCTGTTAATATGTCTAGCACAATAGAAAAGGTTTCACCGAAATCCCGAAAAGGATGACCAAGAGTCAGAGAGATATGTAATAAGATCGCCAGTAGAGCGTCCCTTGCAGAATCCATACTGACGATCTGAAATAAGATTGTGAGAAGAGAGGTATTTAAGAATCTTCCTATTAAGGATAGAGTCAAAAACTTTAGAAAGGTAAAAAAGTCAAAGCAATTGGACGATAGATGGAGGGTTGAGAGCAGTTACCCTTCTTTGGGACAGGCTGAATGAAAGCGAACTTCCAGCAGGAAAGAAAAGTATCACATGAAAGACGGTTAATATTCGTTTTTTCACCCGCTCACGCGCGGTTAAAACAGTATAATATATTGAATTGCCATTCAAAACTGACTAAGAATATATATATCTTATGTTGTGCAAATTTGTTTAAATGTACTTTTTTTTATAAAATATATTTCCTGTTTTGGCTATAATGTATTTTTCCTGATTGGGCTATTTTTTCGCTACTCTGCGACTTGACTAGTTTGTTGGATTTTGCTCTGGCTATTTTTTTTTTCTAATTGGATTCAGTTTGGTGGTGCTTGTGATAGAATTATGACGTGCCGTTCGTGTGATTTCGACTTTGAGAACTTGATTCGTATTGCGCCCTAGATGAAAGCAAAGGATTGGATATTTTTATCAATTACGGCGTTATTCTCTCATTCTTAACTTGCCCGAAATGTGACAGTGAGTGCCTAATACGAAAAGATCAGAAGTTATTTAGGTGAAATAACCAATATTAACCTGTTAGGTTAATTGAATGCCCGATTAGGTTAATTGAATACCCGGTTAGGTCAATTGAATGCCCGGTTAGGTCGACTGAATGCCCGGTTAGGCCAACTGAATGCCTGGTTAGGTCAACTGAATGCCCGGTTAGGTCAACTGTACGCCCTTGATGATTGGTTAGGTTAAGTCGTGATATTTTCGTTAGTTTAAACGAAAATGACGAGAGCAAACTTTTCTGGTTAATTTTGAGGTGTTTTGTACGAAACTGCCATCCGTTTCCTGTGCAAATGCGTAGTTTTCGAGATGACGATATCTCAAAAACTACGCATTTGCACAGGAAACGGATGGCAGATTCGTGCAAAACACCTCAAAATTGACCAGAAAGGTTTGTTCTCTCATAAAAACAGACTGGGTGTAAAAACGAATAATTACCTGAAAGACTAATACGAAAGAGTTTGCTTGGGCAGGGTGTCAGCACAGACGCACAGTTCTTGAGAACAACAGGAGGAACACCATCAGGACCGTACGCCTTCACAGAGTTGAGCCCAGATAGGGCAGAAAGAACATCTTTAGAAGATATTCTAATTTCGGACATAATTAAATTAGAGGGAGGAGGAGATGGAGGAACAATACCGGAATCGTCCAGGGTTGAGTTGCAGGCGAAAGTTTGACCAAAGAGTTCAGCTTTGTCGGGAGAAAAGACGGCAACTGAGTCGTCGGAAATGAAGAAGAAAAGAATTGGAAGTAAAGTTGTTGGAGAGGTTCTTGACTTAGTACCAGAAAGAGCGAGAAGAATTAGAATTCAATAGGTTTTCACATTTTTGTCGGATAAAGGAATTTTTGGCAAGTCGAAGAACAGATTTTGCACGATTCCGTTCAGAAATATAAAGTGAGTGAGAGTCAGGAGTTGGATGACGACGGTACCTTCTGAAAGCCTCCTCTCTGTTGCGGGTAGCATTAGAACAAGTAAAGTTAAACCAAGGTTGTTTTTGCATTAGTAGTAGGAATAGAATATGGAATGTACGTCTCCATGCCCGAGAGAATCACTCGGTGATGCGCTCAGCACGCTCGGAAGGGCCCCAGTCACGGAAACAGTAATTATTTCATGGGAAATCAGAGAAGTACTGCTTAAGGGCCTCACAATCAGCGGCGCCAAAGTGCTAAAGGCGCATCCTCTTGTGAGGATCCAAAGGCCGAATTGGAGCGATAGGACAGGAAATAAATATCAGAGTGTGGTCGGAGGAGCCCAACGGAGAAAAAAGCTTGACAGAGCAAGAAGAATAAGAGGTGAGAAATAAATCCAGAACGTTGGGCCTATCTCCAAGGCAATCAGGGATACGAATAGGGTGCTGTACAATCTGCTCTAGGTCATTCAGGATAGAAAGGTTGCAAGCTAGTTCACCAGGGATGTCAGTGAAATGGGAGTAAAACCAAAGGTGGTGGTGAACATTGAAATATCCTAAAATGGAGATTTCAGCAAAAGGAGAGTGGGATAGAATGCATTCTACTTTGGAAGTGAAGTAGTCAAAGAATTTTGTATAGTCGGTAGAATTAGGAGGAAGGTAGACAGCGCAGATGTATTTAGTTCGAGATTGGCATGTAATCCGTAACCACAGGGTATAGAATTCGGAGGATTCGAGTTCGGGAATACGAGAACAAGTGAGGTAATTGCATACATATACGCAACATTCACTTTGGAGTAAACTTGAGTATAGAGAAAGTAAGAGGGTACAGAAAAAGAGCGAGTTTCATTGAGGAAAAGAAGGTGAGGTTTAGAGGAGGAGAGGTGGTGTTCAACAGGTTGAAAATTTGAGGAAAGGCTACGAATGTTGCAGAAGTTTATGAAAAGTGAATCAGGCAGAAGCCCAGAAAATCTCGAATGGGCGGTAGCAGATCCAGCCCCACTGCCTGGGTCTGTATTCCCGATGTCGACAGGAGGGAACCAGAAGTGGGGACATTTATGGTCCTCTCCCCAGGGACTCCGAGGCCTTGAAGTTGTTGTCATTTTTTTTTTATAATTTTGAAAAGATTATGTAGTGTGTAAGATGCGTGTATAGGAAGAGAAGTGTATGTTTGAGAGCATGCTGGACTACTCACAGGTAGATAAGACACGAAAAAAGATCAGCTAAGGAGGACAGTGACAGGAGAAACGGGAGTTCCAACACTCCCTATCTTCTGTCTAACGTCTTCCTCGGAGTACTTCCCTGGTCGATTAATGTCTTCACTCTCCTCTTCCATATATATATATATATATTATATATATATATATATAAAGGTGGAAAAAAGATAGATAGTCTCTCTTTAAATATGAAAAAAATAGCTAAGTAATGAGATTCTTTGGATAGAATTTATCATAAAAATAATAACTTGAAAAGTTATTTCAAAGTATGAGAAAAAAAAAAAGCTATGAAACAAATTTCGTATATGAAGTAGCCAAGAAGTGACCAAGAAGTGGCCAAGTGAAGAAAATGGGGTGAAAAAAATTTTGCTTTATGAAAAAAAATCCCATTACTGGTAGTTCAAATGGCATGATTTCTCTTTTAATTTTTGTACAGTAAAACCTAAAAGTGTCTAATCACGTTCGTGACTTGGTTTTCATATAATTTCCGATATTAATTAATCAGTTGAGGGACATGGGAAGGAATTTTTCTTTTTTTTCTTTAAAGTTTGAGCGAGTCAGAAAAAATTAATGAAGTGAGACATTTTTCACAGCCACTGAAAATGCTCTCATTATAGGCTCTTCAAATGGTCTCATATATATATATATATATATATATATTATATATATATATATATATATATATTGCAGTCAAAGTGTGTAACCAGCCATTTCGCGTAATGAACGAAACTTTTAGTCATTTCGCAAAATGGCTGTTTCACTTGGTCATTTCGCGAAATGACTAAAATCTTCAGCCATTACGCGAAATGGCTGAAATTCCACCTTGGTCATTTCGTACAAGATCATTTGCCCGGTTAGCTCAACTGTATGCCCTTGACAATTGGTTAGGTTAAGTTGTGTTATTTTCGTTAGTTTTAACGAAAATAACACGACTTAACCTAAATCAATTGTGAAGGGCATACAGTTGATCTAACTGGGCCTTCGATGGCGGACATCGAAATAACATTGAAGGCCCGGTTAGTATTTGAAAAACTCTATATTGAAAATTCAAATTCAAATGTTTTCAAATGTGTATTTAAAGTGTTTCTCACTTATTTGAACAGACCTGTGGATGTATGTATGTTTTAGCAGATTTAGTTAGTTAAATAAAGGTTTCCAATTTTATTGTGATGTTTGTTATTTCTATGAATTCATGACAGAAGTCATTTTAGCCATTTCACGAAATGACCAAGGTGGAATTTCAGCCATTTTACCTAATGGCTGAAGATTTTAGTCATTTCGCGAAATGACTAAAAGTTTCAGCCATTACGCGAAATGACTAGTTACACACTTTGACTGTAACATATATATATATATATATATATATATATATATATATATATATATATATATGAAAAATATAATATATATGAAAAAAAATTAGGCACTCTTCCATGTCAGATAGGTCTGTCCTGTTCACTTGGCACTAAATGGGGCATGAGCAGTGAATGCCAATAAAAAAAAGTATAAAGTCATTGGACCTCAGAATGTATGTCCATAACCAGACAATGAGGGCACTCAGAAAATATTGAATAACGGCGTAGAAACAGGCAGATTATTAGTAAAGACATAAGGAACAGAATATATATATATATATATAATATATATATATATATATATATATATATATCAGTGGCGACTCGTGGTATAAATGTATGGGGGGCGATTTCATAAAATTTATAATTTTTAGAATTGTAGTACATAACAATCACATGGTGCTTCCGTACGGTACTTATATGTCAAAAGAAGCCATAAATTTGTATTAAAAAAATATTTTAATAAAATATAAAAATAATTGTTGAATAAATTTGACTATAATAAATTTGACTATAATAATGTACCACTGTACGACAACACGGACTCACAATAGGCTAGTGCGAATCCAACTGCCGCTCACAAGAGTACTGTACTTGTATTAACATATGCGGCTATGCCAGACGTACAATTCTAGTTAATTACAAATAAGTCATAATTTTAATAAAATACATATAAATGGCTTATATCATTATTACTGAAGTAACTATTAGTAAAAATAAAGTTTTATAAAAAAAATTCGCGATTGTACTTATATTTTCATTACAACAGTAAAATATAATTTATATTTACTTGAGCGAAAAATCTATCGCTCCATTCGGCTGCAATATTATTTTGTATTCAAACAGCGGTACGCTATTTGAAGCTATGCTATAAGTTTAGAATATTATGTACTGTATGAAGGCTTACTCAAAATGCCTCATGAATCATGATATGCCACATGAATTTTTAAAATATATTTCAAGAATATTTATTTTAATATCTTAAAATTAATATATTTTTTTATCTGTTAAATTAATATTTATCGTTTCAAGCAAGGGGAGCGACCGCTCCATCGCTCCTATACGCCAGTCGCCACTGATATATATATATATATATATATATATATATATATATATTTCCTTATGTCTTTACTAATAATATCTATATTGTATATCAAAGATAATACTGTAAACGTTATAGAAGTAAAGCACAGAATTCCATAACCGATAGATTCGACTATAGCAGAACTTAAATTGGACGATTTCAAACTTCTTGTCGCGGTTATATATAGGCCCCGTAATCAAACAGCTGATACGGACGAAGCGTTATATCGTGAACTAAAGAGAATAATAGGTAGTGAGGAGGCCTTAGTTATGGATGACTTTAATTGTGCCAACGTGAATTACGACACAATGCATCGTGACGGGGAAGGTAATCGTTTAGTTAATTTTCTCGAGGATAGCTTTTTATTCAAAAGGTTGGGGAACCTACGAGGTTGGACTGTATTTTAGATTTAATAATAACTACGGATGATAGGCTAATCACGGATCTTCAAGTAATAGAACCGTTAAGCAATAGCGATCACAATATGGTAGAGTTTGTCCTCTCAGTAAGTCACTCGAAACCAGCTAACTCGACTAAAATTCCTAACTTCCAGCACGCAGACTTTTGTAAAGTTCGAAATGAGTTGTCACACGTCAATTGGGAAAACGTAATGGGGAACTCCAACGCAAAACTAATGTGGGAATCGTTTGAAACAGTATTTGGGACTATGTATAAATGAGGAATGTGTACCGTACAAGATTAAGCGTGCGAAAGTAAACAACAAGCCCTTGTGGTTTACTTCTAGAGTAGTAGTCCGGTTGCACAGGGTGGGAACCCTGCATTGTTTGTTATAAAGCAAATCTTGACATATTTTGAAAGCTTATACCACCCCATTCAAGAATCCATCGGGTGTACACCTGACCCCCGCTTGGCTTTTTCAATATGGCCGCCATTTTCCAAGATGGCCGGCGAAACTGAAAAATCCCATATCCTGGTCAATACTTGATGGATTTTGATGATCTTGGTGTCATTTCTAGCGGTTTTTAGGATGATGAGTCGATCTGGAGGGGTTGTAGATACTTTGGGAGTCGTTTTGACCCACATTCGTCAATACTCAAGGTCATTGGAGGTCAAACGCCCCCCGAAATAAGGAATATCCCATATCCCGGGCAGTCGTGGAGATATTTTGGTGATCTTACTGTCGTTTTTATGGTTTTGGGCGAGACTGAGTAGTTCTATAGGCACATGATAACAGTAGGATATCATTTTGCAACTCCATGGGTCAAGTCAGGTCATTTGAGGTTAAAGTTTGGCCTTGAAATATGATAATGCCACAGTTGACATCACTGTATTTGCTTTATTTCAGTGACAATTTCTACAATCTAGCTAACTGCTGAGCACTTAACATCTTTTCTCAGATAAAACCAGATCATAACGTCTTTTATTGCAACGCGCGTAGTATTAGAAATAAATTAAATGAATTTAAGGCGGTAATTTATTCCGGCAACTATGATATAGTTGCTATCACTGAAACTTGGTTGAATACTGTGACTCGGGACTTGTTGGGGAACTTGATATACCGGGTTTTAAACTCTTTACTAATGATAGGTTACATAGGTTTGGCGGAGGCGTTTTGCTGTACATTCGTAATTCCCTTAGGGCTATCGAGGTTAAGTTAGATTTTCCGGCAGCAATTAATGCGATATGTGTTGAAGTTAGGGCGCGTAGTATTAGTTTCAATTTTGTTGTTGTTTATAGACCTCCCGTTCAACCCCTCGATACAGATACTAGATTTTACTCACTTCTTGGTAATTTTATTAACAATCGGAATAGTATAATTGTCGGAGACTTTAACTGCCCTAATGTTAGTTACGAGGAATTTACTGGTATGAGGAGGGTTTGAGATTGGTTGAGTTTATGGACGACAACTTTTTACGACAGATAGTTACCGAACCAACGCGCGGTGATAATATCTTAGATTTGGTGATGACGAACGGCGAGAATATTGTCGAAGGTTTAGAAGTAGGCGAGAGTTTAGGATGTAGCGATCATCAAATTCTTAGGTTTAAGTTATTGATAGAAAACACCCAGGATAGTAACGTAATAGAAGTCCCTGATTTTCGTAGGGCTAATTTTGATAGTTTTGCGGATAGAATGAGAGTAGTGGACTGGATAACTTATTTATGGGTAATGACACAAATTTGCGTTGGGTGGCGTTTAAAGAAAGTTTTAGGAATATGAAAGGGAGTTTATTCCTCGTAGGCCCAAGCGCGTTAGAAATCGTGGTAGGCCGAGTGGTGGAGTAGGGAAATAGAGAGTTTATAATAGAGCGTAATAGAGCGTATAGACTTAATAAGCGTAATGGCACAGCTGCTACCTTTAATAGATATATCGAGCTTAGGCGTCAGGTTAAAAGATCAGTTAGGAATGCTAAGCGTAATTTAGAGATAGTTATAGCTGCGGATAGTAAACATAATCCAAAAAAGTTTTTTGAATACGTAAATAATCATAAGCCGGTAAAAGATAACATAGGCCCTCTAGTGGATGTTAATGGCGCTTTGGCTTCTGACCCTCAGGCGATGGCGGGTATTTTAAATAACTTTTTTGCGACAGTTTTTACCGTAGAAGACGTAAATAATGTCCGCGACGTTGACGATATCGTTCCATTTAGTAGCGAGACTATTTTAGATGAAATAACTGTTTACGAGGATGAGATTGCGCATTATATCGATAGGCTAAAAGTTAGCAAGGCTCCAGGCCCTGACGCTTTTCATCCCAGACATTTGAAAGATTTGAAAGACGTTATCGTAGGCCCCTTAATGAAGATTTTTAATCAGTCACTCGAAACGGCGGTTATTCCTGAAGACTTCAAATTAGCTAACGTCACGCCTATTTTTAAAAAGGCGACCGCAGCAGTAGCTAGCAATTATAGGCCCATTAGCTTAACGTCAATTGTCGGTAAACTTTTGGAATCCGTAGTTAGGGATCGTATCATCGATCACTTAGAAAGTAGAGATTTAATTAATAGTAGTCAGCATGGGTTTCGACGCCATAGGTCTTGTTTAACTAATTTGTTAGAATTTTATAACGAAATAGTGCGCGAATACGATAGGCATAGAGCAGCTGACGTTTTTATTTAGATTTTAAAAAGGCGTTCGATACAGTTCCGCATAGGAGACTAATTGCGAAGGTTAAAGCGCACGGTATACGCGGTCAGGTAGCTAACTGGTTAGAAGAATGGCTTCGTGCTAGGAGACAGAGGGTCGTAGTTAATGGTAGTGAATCGGGGTGGTTAGTGTAGGTAGCGGTGTCCCACAGGGTTCAGTGTTAGGCCCATTGCTATTCGTAATTTACATTAACGACATAGATGTAGGATTGACTAGTAACGTTTCAAAATTCGCGGACGATACTAAAATAGGCGGTAAGGTTGTTAACGAGGACGATAGAAATAGGATTCAAGACGATGTAAATAGGATTATGGAGTGGACAGATAAGTGGCAGATGCAATTTAACGTAGACAAATGTAAAGTTTTGCATATAGGTTCTCGCAACAATAATTACGCGTACACGATGGATGATAGGGAGTTAGCGAGCGTTGACGAAGAAGTAGATTTAGGCGTACGCGTATCTAAGGATTTAAAGGTTAGGAACCAGTGCCTGGAGTCTTGCGCAAAAGCGAATAGGATGTTAGGCTTCGTAGCGCGTAATTTCGAATTTAAATCGAAGGATATTATATTGCCCCTTTACAAGTCCCTAGTCAGGCCTCATTTAGAATATGCCGTTCAGTTTTGGTGCCCGTACTTGCGTGAGGATAGTGATAGGTTAGAAAGGGTTCAGCGTCGTGCCACGAAATTTATTCCGTCATTGCGCAATAAGCCTTATGAAGATAGGATTAAAGAGTTAGACCTGTATTCACTCGAAACTAGGAGATTAAGGGGGGAGCTTATTGAAGTCTTCAAAATCGTTAATAACATCGATAACGTAAATTTTGACAAATTGTTCACTTTCGATAATAGTAATACTCGCAATAACGGATTTAAGTTGCGTGGCAGACGTTTCATTACTAATATCGCTAGAAACTTCTTTACGTTTAAAGTAATTGATAAATGGAATAATCTTCCCGCGTCAGTCGTTCATTCTACCAGCGTTAATGTGTTTAAGAACCGTCTTGACAGACATTTTAAAAATATTAACGTTGTTTAAAATTAAAAAAGAAAGCTAACAACAGGAGCTCTGGTGGTGCTGCTCGAGGATGAGTCTGTTGACGATGAATGCCAGCTTGTGACATGCCAGCGTGTGATGCCAGCAATTAAATTATTAAAAAAAAAAAAATTAAAAAAATAATAAAAAAAAAAAAAAAATTAGACTAACACGAACGTAGATGTAGCTCGTAGCGTAAACTAACCCACTTTTTGTTTAACTTTACCTACTTTTTTTTTTTTTTCTTTCTTATCTCCTTACTTTGCATGTCTCTAACTCTTTCCTTGCATGTTTGTAGTTTGCATGGTATGACAGTGAGTTAAGACTGTGTTTGCATGGTTTGTAAGTGTTCTTATTTTACTTCTTTTCATCTTTCACCCCTCTCCTATTTTCTCCGACTATTTTTCTGACTTGTCGGCAGTGGCCGGCGGATGATGATGGTGAGACTTTTTTCCTCTTTTTCTGAATGAATGTTAACCCACGAATGATAGGTGTTGCTCCTTACTTAACCCCTTATTCTCTTCTCTTCTCTTAACCCCCTACTCTTTCCTTTTTCTCGGGCTAGCCTTAGAGTGGATCTTAGGGTCTTTGTTAGCCTGAGCTTCTGTAGATCTGTAGAACCCACATTATATGGATATGGATATTCGGATATAAACCACAATTTATGCTGAAGTGCAGGGCACATGCATTCTATGGAAGGTTGCAAAGCTACAAGATATGACCTCGTAAGCAAAACAAAGCTCACACCTAATGCCATTGTTGATTGCAGTGTTGACAGTGTTGTGGTCCGCTGGCATCATATTAATGAGTGGCATATACTTGATGGCCGACTTCTTAGCTGGCATCATTCCCGCCTCTCTACAATGACGGGTGTTGAAGCCATTGTACTCAGGGGCGCAAGCGACAAACAGTATCCGTCTAAAAAACTCCAGATCTAGCTCTTCTGCACGGTGGAGTGACACTTCGGCTGCTCTTGTAAGCTTCTCAGAAGGCTCAAATGAGCAGGTTGCCTGCATGGGCATAGGAGGTTTTTTCGGACCAGTGTATGGCACAACTTCCAGCTCACAATTTATGGGAACTGACATTTCTTGTTTTGATAGTCTAGGAATGACCTTCGCACTGTCGTTTTCAAGTGATATGGGCTGTGTTACAATAGCCGCAAGGTTGTGACAGTTTAATCTACAATTTTGGGAGTGAATAACTACATCATAGTTGTCAATTATAACTTGCACAAGACCAGCAAGTGCAGCATCATTCAAACCCGACCACACAGCATCTCTTGCTGCAACAACAGCAGCTGAGCGCATAAAACGTCGCACTTCATCATAAGAACAAGTTACATTGTACTTGTACAACTCTTTAATGATTTGCTTATGGTCACATATGAGAACACCCAGTGCTATTTGGAGTGGAGTAGGCTGATTTGTAACAACACTTGCTACAATGTTTCCAACCATTATGGATTGCAGGGAGTCAGAGAATTTCGAACTTACACGAGTAAACAATTGCATAAGAACATCACTCATACATTTGGAAGCAATATATTTGTCTATGTGAGTATGATAAGAAGTGAATTCTTCCTTGTTCTTTTTGAACTCACTCGCAATTTGCTTGCCCAGCTTCTTTACACACTCATCAATATTAACAGATTCCTCACAATCTTTTGCAGTATTCAGGTATGAGGCAGCATAGTTTTGAAAACTAACAACGTGGCGATACCATCCCCATGTAAGTCTATAATTTCGTCTTTGAAGTAATCTTTAACTTTTACAATGAGCGACCTACGTGACAACTTCTCACCACCTAACTCTTTGTAAAGCTTCTCTACTTCAATTGAATTCCATGGTTTCATTTAGTCCTTCGACAATTCTACACACAAGGCAATGAAGGGGCGGTCTTCAGGTTCAACCCTTGACTTATTCTGGCAAGCTCTCTCAACCTCAACATGAAAGGTAGACATACAATCTTTACGGTATCGGACTTCTTCAGCCGGTAAATCTCCTTTCATGCCCAACAACCTACTGAGTACTTGTCCCTGCTCATCATTTTTCAGTTTACACTTTTCTATCAACACATCTTTGTAATTTGTTTTTTTATCACCAAGCTTATCGGTCATAAACCTAGATGCTGGAATGCGGTATTGCACTGGAACTTTGATGTCATATTTCTCGGGTAATATACACTCAATGACTTTCAAACAAAAGAGACAGTGTTTTTTAGGGTCATATACTGGGCCTTCACTGAGGACAGCACTACGTAGTCTTTTTGGCTCCACTGTAGGGGTATCACATTCTCTCTTTTTCATGAATGCTGATAAATTCCGCTTGGACACATAAGTGGAAACGCAGTTCTTGTGACAACAAAGGATTTTTGCTCCATCTTCCAAGAGAGGCTCTAGTCTCGCTCGAACATCTGGCTGCCCTCAGATGTCGTTGCTCTCAATGATTTTCTGAATCCTTCCACAATTTGAAAGACCTTTCTGACCTCCAGGACAGCTACGCAGGAAATCTTTGAAGAAACATTCGTCTGCAGCTTTTGTAGAACCTGAAAAATAAGAATTTTGTTTACCCATCCTTCAGAGTACAAATCGCATTGAAATAATTTATCCTCAGCAAATGAAAACTAAACAATGCTCACCTGGTATATTCTCCATATTCAGCAGTCAAAAAAACAATTTTGGAATCAGCACAACCAAGACGTCATCAAACCACCAGGTGGGCAGCACCATCAGCAATAATCTCAACAACCTGAAAAAAATAAGAGGAATAATTAGACATATTGAAATTCACCTTACCATGGGGAAAATAATCCCTGATTTCATTTTAAACCCTATAGAACTACTCAGTCTCGCCCAAAACCATAAAAATGACAGTAAGATCACCAAAATATCTCCACGACTGCCGGGATATGGGATATTCCTTATTTCGGGGGGCGTTTGACCCCAATGACCTTGAGTATTGACGAATGTAGGTCAAAACGACTCCCGAAGTATCTACAACCCCTCCAGATCGACTCATCATCCTAAAAACCCCTAGAAATGACACCAAGATCATCAAAATCCATCAAGTATTGACCAGGATATGGGATTTTTCATTTTCGCCGGCCATCTTGGAAAATGGCGGCCATATTGAAAAAGCCAAGCGGGGGTCAGGTGTACACCCAATGGATTCTTGAATGGGGTGGTATAAGCTTTCAAAATATGTAAAAATTTGCTTTATAACAAACAATGCAGGGTTCCAGTAAAATCAGGGTCTGTGCTACCGGACTATAGGAGATATTATAAAGAGTAGAGATAGGGCTTATAGGCTACATTTGTGGTTACGAAACAACTACATATCTCTAAGGCGTGAAGCGAAAAGTGTAATAAAAAAGCCCAAGCGCGAATTTGAAATCTCCATAGCTTGTGACGGCAAAGTAAACCTCAAGCGATTCTTTCAATACATCAACTATAGGAATCCAGTAAAAAGTGTCTTGGGGCCGTTGAAAAATTTTAACGGAGAGCTAGTTGCTGAAAACAAGCAAATGGCTACCTTGCTAAACGAATTTTTTACGTCAGTTTTTACTATAGAAGATGTAACAAATATCCCTACGATTATAGACGTAATATCTTTTGATAATGGTAATACTTTGGATAATATTGTGGTTAGTGAAAGGGGGGTAATGCGCTATATTGATAAAATGAAAATGCATAAATCACCGGGGCCAGATTCCATATATCCCAAACAACTAAAAAATTAAAGAAAACATTGTTGTGCCGCTAACAAAAATTTTTAATGCGTCTATTTCTGAGGGGTGCGTACCAGATAATTTCAAGTTAGCAAATGTAACACCTATCTTTAAGAAAGGCGATAAAGGTGCGGCGGGAAATTATAGGCCAATCAGTTTAACGTCGGTTGTAAATAAGCTACTGGAATCAATAATTAGGGATCGCATAGTCGAACACCTAGCATTGCACAACTTGGTTAGAAATACGCAGCACGGTTTTAGGCGAAACAAATCTTGCTTAACTAATCTTTTAGAATTTTTTCAAAGCGTGGTTGAAGTTTACGATAGTCATCGGGCGGTTGATGTAGTGTATTTAGATTTTCAAAAAGCGTTTGAAACTGTAATGCACAAAAGACTCATTGAAAAAAAACTAAGGCTCATGGAATCAGGGGTGTAGTAATAAATTGGATAGAAGAGTAGTTGCGAGGTAGGAAACAGAGGGTGGTCGTTGATGGAGCGGAGTCGTCGTGTTGGGCTAATGTAGCTAGTGGCGTTCCTCAGGGTTCTGTATTGGGCACCTTGCTTTTTCTTATATATATTAACGATTTAGATGTCGGCCTAGTCAGTACAGTTTCAAAGTTTGCGGATGACACGAAGCTGGGTGGTGGGGCGATTAATGACGAAGATAGAGGTAAAATCCAGAATGATCTGAATAAAATCGTTGATTGGTCAGTCACATGGCAAATGAGATTTAACGTAGATTAGTGCAAAATTTTACATATAGGTTCGCGTAACGGTAATTTTGCGTGTAGTAAGTCAGGGAAGGAGTTAGCAAGAGTAGAGCAGGAAAAAGATTTAGGAGTTATAGTCACTGGTGATTTAAAAGTGGCGAAACAAAGTACAGCAGCGGTCAATAAAGCGAACAAAGTGCTAAGTTTTATAGCTAGGAATTTTGAGTACAAATCGCGCGATATTATTATTCCTCTTTATAAATCATTAGTTAGACCCCATTTGGAGTACGCGATCCAATTTTGGAATCCGCATATGCGAAAAGATATAGACAAAATCGAAAGAGTTCAAAGACGAGCAATTAAGATGATTCCGTCGCTTAGGTCAAACTCGTACGAGGATAGGCTTGAGTTAAAATTGACTACACTCGAGACTAGAAGGCTAAAGGGTGATCTAATCCAGTTTTTTAAAATTATGAATGGGTTCGATAACGTAGATATAGATAGCTTTTTCGAAATATCTCAATATAATAGGACTAGAAATAACGGGTGTAAGTTGACAAGTAGAAGGTTCGAGACAGCAGTTGCCAAAAACGTTTTTACGTATAGAATAGTAAATAGCTGGAATAGTTTGCAGGTAGAAGTAATTAGTAGCACGTTTAAAAATCGATTAGACATATATGTTGCCTTGCCGTTCGGAACCCACGTAAAATTGTAGGTCCTCTCCGCCACCACGGAGGACATGCACAATACACAATTATGATCACAGTTTGGTAGACCAGCCATGAGTGGATCCTAGGGTCTTCATTGGTCTGAAACATTATAACATTGTAACATTATATATATATATATATATATATATATATATATATATATATATATATATATATACAGGGTGGGCCGTAAGTTTCCATACATAGGAAAAATAAACATTTTTTATGGACAACCATTTTATTTATATAATATGCTCTACATGGTTGCCATTGTTTTGAAAACACATTTCAATACGTGTTCCCCACTGTTGATGAACACGCATTAGCACAGTTGACGTTATGCTTGTAATGGCGTTGGTGATACGTTCCTTTAGATGATTTATGTCTCGTATCTTTTCCTGATACACCATGGCCTTCAAGTGCCCCCAAAGATAGAAATCAAGGGGGGTGAGATCTGGGGATCTGGGAGGCCACTCCACAGGACCACGCCGACCAATCCAAGCATCCGGAAACTGCTGATCCAAATACCGACGCACGTGAAGACCATAATTTAAATTTTCCTATGTATGGAAACTTACGGCCCACCCTGTATATATATATATATAATATATATATATATATATATATATTGTACTAAATTTCAGTTAAAATTATTGAACATTTTGCGTTAGCAATTCAATTTATTTAAAATTTGTTATTCCAAATTTATACACGTTAACAGTTTAGTCGAACGAGCTGAAATAGTGGCACATAAAATAGTTTTGACTGATTTATAAATAGTACTCAAAATATATAACTCGGAAAACTTTATTGCTATATATATATATATATATATATATATATATATATATATATATATATGATGCAACCCCACGAGGGAAAGGAAAAATTATTCCAAAGCTTTTCGTATCTTCAACAGCACACTTGATGAGGTGTATCTTTCGTTGAATACACGAAAGGCCTTGGAATAATTTTTTTCCTTTCCTTGTGGGTTTGCATCATTCATTTATTTCACGTGTTTAATTGTGATATTCATCCCATATACTGTATATATATAATATATATATAATATTATATATATAAAGTTTAAGCCATCATTCAAAACTAAAATGTTCAAGACTAAAAAGCAATGAAACCGAAAGAGAATGCCACCCGTAACTGCCAACTCGAAAATTGTCGGTATTCTGGTTATCGGCAAAGAAGCCTCTTCAGCCAGTCACTTTTACCCAAGCGATAGCTGGAACACCCCTAGTTTCCATGTGCTGGACTCGCCGATCCGGTCATTCACCGATGGAGACAAGTGGGTTTATGAGTTTTGACCGTGGACTAGAGTTGAAAATTTGGCACTGTGCCGCTATGCTAGGGCCACTAAATTACTCAAAACTTAACTTTTTATACCTCTGGCACTTCTCAGCTACAAATAGTGCCTACAGATAACCACAAATAACTGTGCATGTACACACACACACACACACACACACACACACACCACACATGTGATTAATTACTGAGAACCATTTGACCACACTAATCTACACCGAGTCTAGAATTATTTGGAAGGGCGTGAAGACTGGAATCCAGACTGGAATCCAGTTGGTAATTACTGGAAGTTAATAATGGAAACACGAAGGTCTTCATTTTGCTTTGGTCTTGTAAGGAATCTCTTGATTAAATATATTTTTCTGATACTCGTATTTCGTAAATATTTTACGGAGTTTAATTAAAATTTAGAAAATTATACCATACTCTCTCTCTCTCTCTCTCTCTCTCTCTCTCTCTCTCTCTCTCTCTCTCTCTCTCTCCTCTACATATACAGGGCGTCCCAAAAAAATGTATACACACTTTAACAGCTGATAGCTCAATTGATGTTTCTTTCTTTCCAAGTTAAACCCATTAGAATTAATATGGCAGTCAGACTAAGCTTTGAACAAAGGAAATTCATTCTAAATGCTACTGGAAGTGTGAAAACGCAGTTGAAGTGCAAAGACAGTTTAGGAGGGAGTTTCAAACAGATCCACCAACGCGACTTACCATCACTCGAATTAGAGATAAGTTTGAAGCCGATGGAACTGTTCAGAATGTCCACAAGAAGCGTTCCGGAAGACCACGGACATCGACAAGCCCCACAAAGCAAGAAAGAGTACTGGAAACGTATCACCAAAGTCCAAGAAATCTGTGCGGCAAGCGAGTCGTGAGGTAGGAATTTCAGAATCGTCTGTCCAACGCATTTTGAAGCGCTGTCAATGGAAAAGTTACATTCCAAGATTAGTCCATGCTATTAATGAAGATGATCCGGACCGAAGGGTGGAGTATTGCGAGTGGTACTTGGCACGATGTGGATGTGGATTGGACGAAGGGGTTTCGTAGAATACCCTCCGCGTTCACCAGACCTCACACCACTAGACTTTTTTTATGGGGATACTTAAAAGACAAAGTCTACGCTATAAAACCTGCAACAGTCGCTGAATTGAGAGCAGCCATTGAACGAGAATGCACACAAATACCAAACGAAATGTTTCGTGATGTTTGCGATTCCATTGCTTCGCGTTATCAGCAGTGCCTGGACCAGAACGGACGTCGGTTTGAAAACAGGCGTTGACAAAACAATTAAATAATGTCTGTAGATTCTATTACATTTTGAAAATGAAATGTATTTTAATAAACACTGCCTTTATAATTATTTAAAGTGTGTATACATTTTTTTGGGACGCCCTGTATATATAGGGTGTTTCAAGTCGACCCTAGAAATATGGAAAAGAAACACTTCATATTAGTTACGGAATTACTTTGACAAACTTCAAATACCAAATACCAAATACAAACTACAAATTCCGCCAATTTGTAGTTTGACAAGCGTTTTTATAGGGTAGGCAGGGTAGGCTTTGCCTGACCATTAATTTCGTCAAACTTTAGAAGCATAAATATATCAATATAAATTAGCGCAAATAGACAAACTCTGTCGATCGCGCCCTCTTAATCCAATATCATATGATTTCTTTTTTTCATATTAGCTATTACAACCTAAAACGCCCTGCCTACCTTGAATATATATATAAATTCAACTAGTGTGGCGGATTTGATATATGCCATTTTTAATACAGAGTAAATGTACATATAGTCAGCGCGCGGACTTTCCTACTAAACGATACATTTTGCACGCTTACGCTCATTATCAAGCCATGCCGTATGAAGAAATATGAGAAACTACGATTTGGGGGGGGGGGGTTAAAGGAAGAAGATTGATAGGCGAATGGTGTATGACGTCACAGGGGGATGGGGTGTGTGTTTGCACGAATATATATATATATATATAATAGTATGCCTACCCAATGCATCAGTCCAAGAACCGCCTCTGCAAAGCTGCAGGCATGGATTGGCGGGAGGTTTGAAATTGGAGAGATTTTGTGTTCTTGTTTTAATTTGTGTAGAACAAGCCTGAGGTAATATAAATGTACTTGAAACTGGAATAGGTGCGGTTGTGTTTCCTTAGTTGAGAAAACACAAACTTGCAGGCAGTGCATCTTGCTCCTGATAAATCATGCACTCCAACCTATACAGCCAGGAGTTTCTGCGATTCAAACTAACGACACAAGCAAGGAAATGATTACGAGTCTTTGGCTCATTCATTATGATAGCACAAAGCAGTGTTGCGTCCATTGGTGGTGAACCATGTACGGAAGCCGCGTAAGTGCGTTGACCTTAACTTGGAATATCATATTTCAAAAACTTATCCCTTATTTTAATTTAATTTGTACAATTACATTAAAGTTGTAGGTGCAGGCACCGATTTGGAGGAGTTTCAGGGACTATCACAGAAAACAAAGACTTGCCGCAACCTTCTATATAGAGAAATATTATCTTCTATTGCCTCAGATCGCTCAAAAAAGAAGTTTTGAAGGCCATTTCTTCTATCTAAAGAAGTTATGTATCATTAAAAGGAGTTATTATATCATTGACAACAAGCTTTCATACCCAAAAGAAGAAAAAATTTCCCCCTAGAATGCACCTTCAAAAAGAAGTTATAAGTTCTAAATTTAGAAGGTTTTATTTTGAGTGATATCTTAAATTTTCAAACTCCGAGAATCATAATTTTCAGATTTTGCATACTACTTGTAAGCTAGCTTATAAACTTTTTTTTTTCAAAGCATTTCACGTTGAAATGAGGTTCAAAGATCTTTCTGAAACACGTTCGTTAAAGATCTTTTTATCTCATTCATTCATTCATTAAAATATGAAACTAATCTAAAACGTTATCCACGGTAGTCCACGGTTTCTATTAGTGGTGCACCGATTAAGCGGTATCGGCACCTTGCATGCCGATTAATCGGCCATGCAAGGTATTTTCCTAATATCGGCATGCCAGTGCCGATACCGATTAATCGGTGCACCACTAGTTTCTATACAGTTTATAAACGTTCATTATCAGTTTGTAGCTCTTATAGCTATTGCTTGTACATTGTTTATTCTACTTATTTCATTTCCAAACTATGTCTTTATTTATTTAATGGTCATATGGCAATCAAACTTTTTTTAATGAATTAATTATTATTATAATTATTACAGTAGATACAGATAATATCTTGTAGGACCAAAACCATTCGTTATGAAGATCGAATCCCATCCAGTACTGATGTGAATTTTCAAAGAAGAAAAGGTCCGGTTAAGATCAAAGAAGTTTCCCATTTTGAACGGTGTTGCATGCCACTGATATAAATAAAAGTTAACATATTGTAGTTCATATACTGTTTTTAAGAGCTACGTCTTGGCCATTGTCATAACACCACTTCCCATCGATCAGCGATGTTAAACCGATAGTGAGTCTGGGTATAGTTGGGTGGAAAATTGCCTTTACTGTAGAGGATGTAACGACCCGAGGTTCGGGTCCCACGTAAATCTTAAAGCTGTAGATCCCATCCGTCATATGACCTTCAATGTTGCGAAGGAGGTTAACCAACCCCCATCAACCACCCTACATTGTATCAAATGTTTTTGGAACTCCGAGACTAATTTTGAAACAATTTACAAACTTCACCTTAATCTCTCTAAACTGATAATGGAAAAAAAATTGTATTATCCAGTACGGCTTTATTATTGTATTAATATTAGTGTAAATGTTGAGGGCTCTCTCTCTCTCTCTCTCTCTCTCTCTCTCTCTCTCTCTCTCTCTCTCTCAAGTAATGTGGAAAAATTAAACCTGGAAAAAGAGCCAAAATCCCGCTGGTACATAAAAACTGCTTTTGCCTTAAATGATTCTCGGATACGAGTAGCAAACGTGGGTCTTTAAATGAAACGCGGGTTCTCTTTTCTCTGAATTTGTTGAAACGAACCTTAAGATTGTTTTGAACGGAATACTTTGTATTTTACTGCAACATTTAGAGTATTTTTAATACGGAGACTGAAGTGGAATGTCAAACACACAGAAGGGTTCGTTCAAAGCTAGAGTGGGCCACACTTACAGCTTCATTCTCCGCATTGACCCCCAACTTATATTTAGTGTATTTTCTCTCTCTCTCTCTCTCTCTCTCTCTCTCTCTCTCCATATATATATATATATATATATATATATATATATAATATTGGAAAAGAGATTTTACGCTCCCATAGTTCATTTCAAACAAAACTAGACACAGTTCCCAATTAACAAAATTGAAAAAGAAGCATCAAAAATACATTATGATTTCATAGAATAGTTAAAATTTTTAGTTTGGAAGTTACTTTTCTCTTTGAATTTAATTAAAATCTAACCAAGATTTCAATTAAGATAACGCTGTTTCGGTTTATTCTACATTGACGTTTAATCAAAGTCAAAAGTTGTTCGAAAGTTGGAGTATTTCCTCCGAATGAATAAAAGGCAGTGGAGCCTTTTTTCTATGAATAAGTTAAACAATGTATAAATGAACTAAAAGACACCTTTCTTTCCTTTAATTAAATTTTTCTAGAATTAAATTTTTCTATAATTTGCAAGTTTCGTGTTTTCATCTCGAGAAATTTTCATGAGTTTTTTTCAAAAATGGACTTTTTGAAATTGTCAAATCTATTTGCTTTTAAGCCAAAAAATTTGTGTCAAAACTCTAAACTAAAACAAAAGTCAAAAAGCTTCATTTACTACATTTCGTATGCGTTCACAATACAGGGTGTACACAAAGTCCTTTCCTGATTATAAATTTTAATTAATTACATGAAAGCCAAAGAAGACAGTAATGCCTTGTCTGGCATATTGTTGCATAACACATCAAGCTTTTTTCTTGTTAGTATTTGGTGTGGATTAAGTGTCATAGGGTAGAATGTTACGGCACAAGTGTACCTGCACATACTCGAGTTCTTTGTAGTCCCCCAGTTGGAAGACCTTCAACCATCCATCATTTTACAGCAAAACACTAGGGTTTGTTAGGGCGTGAGTTCTTGAATACTATTTTTCTCGGAAGATGGATTGGGCGCGACGGGCCAGTGCCTCACGATCTCCCGATATCACGCCCCTCGACTTCTTCCTGTTGGGATATGTAAAGGATTATGTGTACCATACTACCATACTCCTGTTGCTGACATTGACACTCTTTGTGCAGGGAATTGCGATGACATCAACAGTGTCACGAGAGATATGTCAGCGAACGTATGACGTGAACTCGAATTTCGCTTGGATGTGCTAGTCACTGCTACGTGTAACTAACGGCGCACATATTGAGATTTAATGAGAAACATAATAAACTTGATGTGTTATGCAACAATATGCAAAACAAAGCATTACTGTCTTCTTTGGATTTCATGTAATTAAAGTTTATAATCAGTAAAAGACTTTTTGTACACCCTATATATATATATATAGCTGGGCATTTGCGGCATATTTTGCGGTACTGCGGTACTGTGGTACTACCGCAAACCGCAAACCGGAACCGCATAACGCAGTACCGCAAAGGATCGCTGAAAGTACCGCAGTACCGCTACCGCATTCAAATTTCCGCGTACCGGTTTGGTGCCGGTTTGGTAGTTTGGTAGTACCGCAGTACCGCAGTACCGCAAAATATGCTGAAAATGCCCAGCTCTGAATTATTATATATATATATATATATATATGTTAAACACAGACCGTGCATGGAACAAGGAACTCTTCTGGGAAAATTAAATCCACTATAGTCCGAATAAGTAATGGTAAATGGACGCTCAATGTCCCGATTGAGGTTTAAGTTTTGTTTTTTTGGCTAAAAATACAATAGTTACCCCCTTTTTCTTTGATTTATTCAACACGACGTGAATGCAACGAGTCTTTTACTTATATAGAGGTTCTGAGTGTAGGGATCTAGGTTTGCTTTAAACCCTAGATCCACGTCCCAAAGCTGGATCCTGTCTGCTTTGCAGATAGCTGGTGAGGGAAGCTATATTTATGG
>JAJOZX010003439.1:170000-469327 GCA_023014485.1 Bathynomus jamesi
GGGGCCCCGATCTATTCTTGTTTTTGCTTTACAGTACCAAATATAATAAATTAAATTGAATACCCGGTTAGATCAACTGTACGCCCTTGACGATTGGTTAGGTTAAGTCGTGATATTTTCGTTAGTTTTAACGAAGATATCATTTGGTAATTGAGGCTGGGGGACCTGATCTTCAAGTGATCCGAAAATTGGATATTTGCTTTTCGAATGAAGTATAATTTGTTGGAATCGGAAATAGAACAAAATTAAACCATGAAATAAGGGTATAATTTAAATAAAAAAAAAATTAATTTAGTATACCCTCAAAAATTTCTTTAACATAAATATTTATTTGATTTATTTTGTATATTTAATGTTACTGGTTAATAATAACTTTCGGTGACATCATGTCACACTAAGTTTGGTGGCCGTTTAAATTGGTTAGTTATTTACCACGTGATCAACTTTAGGCCAATCAGGATCCTTGTAACAAATTTCGACTTTGTCAAAAAGTTGTTGTCTCCGAAACTTAATATTAATTATTTAACATGTTTTTATAACATAATAAAGCATAGGTTTTTAGGTATGTACCTTCCTTCATCTTAAACCTAGCTATGGACTTTCCCAAACTAGTATGAGAAATGAGGTTTGGGGATACAGTGATGAGTCCGCTGTACTTAGTATATTTGGTTTGATCCATTTCGCTTTTAAAGGGAACTTATTTTTCACAGTTTATGTCGTAACCGCCCGTCTTAATGACCCTTCGTTGTTGAACGGCAGAAAACGAAATACTTAACTGCTTTATCCTCATGAAATATGTAATATACGAGTATATTCTTGGTTAACCTTGGTTTTGCTCCCCCCCAAATTGTTCATTCTGACGAAGGTCAAGCTTGTTACTCCAGCTTAGACCTACAGCTTAACGTGGAATCCGAACCACGACCCACCACGGGTGGGCAGAATTACAAAGTCTTCGCCTGGAATCGATCTTACGACCTCCCGATCAGCATCCCAGCGTCTTAACTACGAGGCTACCCATTTATCTACCGCCAAATTTTTATTGTATGGAAGGATGAACAGCTGAGTTTGCTACGTGCCGACTGCCGTCACTAAGAATCGAACCGGGCTGGTGGATTCGTACTCAGCGATGCTAACCATTATACCACCGTGTGTGTGTATATATATATATATATATAATATATATATATATATATTATGACCCAAAAGTTATCGGAATTTTTACAATTTTTTAATTACAATCATATTCTATGGTCCTTATCCATCTTTCCGCAAGCAGTTCAATCCTTCTTTGATACTAGGGCTGGTCCTCGGACACGAAGACACTTTATTTCTTTTATTTCTATAAAAAAAAACGATAAAAAAACCGAAAAAATTCCAGAAACTTTTGGGCCACCCTAGTATATATATATATGTTTGATTTTTTTTATTTAAAACTTTCTATTTATTTATTTATTTGTAACTTGTTTTTCCATTTCAAACTTTCCATTTATTTATTTCTTTTCCAATTACGTCTTCAAAGAATCCATTTTTTGAGGGGGGAAAAAACCCCCCAACAATTCTAAAAACTCAATTCTTAAATGAAGAACGTAAAAAAGGTGAACATATTTTATAGGTTTGGAGAAACAGAGTCGAATTGTAACGTTTTTTTTAACAAAAACGACTACGAAAGTTATAAATACTCAGACCCAATTAACTCAGGGTTTAATTTCATTTCGTTTTTTTTGGGGGGGGGTTGGAGTTTCATGATGACATATTGTATTGGTTCGTCTTGCATTTTACCTATATTTTATTTTGAATCATTTGAATAGCGGAAGAAGGTAAAGTTCTCCCCAAAGCCAAAAGTGAATAACAAATTGGCTCTCCACGATGTGTGTTTGTTTGGAGTAAACGTGGTCTCACTTTGTTACAGCTTGTTTACTGAGTAAACCTATATATATATATATGAAAATGAATGAAAATGAAAAGGTTTATTGACAGACTATAGTCCATATGACAAATATTATTAATACAATGACAGTTCATATACTAAGGATAGAAATATATACAGTTGATTAGAAATAAGACTGCAATATCGAAGTTAAGTGGAGCTACAGACAGACGTTTTCGTACCAAGAAGTCCATAGCTTAGAGGATAAATGGCAGGACTCATGGATAGCTTGGATGATCGGGTTGGTTGATTTTTTAATTCTTTGCATTAGACTGTGTTGAGCACGTCTTGTTACCTCCGGGAAGCTCGGGACATTGCAGGTAGCAAACATTTGCGAAGCTGAGCATCTCGAGGGTAATTTATGTAAGAGTCTAAAAGACCCGTTGTACAGCAAATTTAGAATTTTGCCAGAGCCTTTTTTATAATTCACCCACAGTTGCTGTCCGTATATATTACTGCAGAAAGTACGAAAGAGAGTGTCTTTAGCTTCACTTGTACAGAATCGAAAGTTCCTCATGGTCATATTCGCTTTAGCACACAGGCTTCGAGATTGTTTTCTTATATCCGAGTCATCATTCAAGGAGCTGGTAATAGTTTGACCCAAATACTTAAACTCTTGTACTTCCTCAATTACTTCACCATTCACTTTAAACCTTATATCAGCTGGCTGATTACAGCTTTAGGATGAAATTGCATAACCTTAGTTTTTGTAACATTAAAAAGAATATCATGTTTCTGCGAATACACTTCGCAGACATTTAGTAGCCGATCCAGACCTTTAACAGAGGGAATTATTAACACCATATCATCGGCATAAACTAAGTTATTTATCCTTGTGTTATCTATACAACATCCCATTGTTGCCTCATTAAGTGAAGCAATTAATCCGTCGATATACACATTAAACAGCATAGGGGAGAGCAAGGAGCCTTGTCTCACCCCGCAAGAGGAGCCAAAACACTCGGATAGTACATTGCCCCACCTAACAGTGAAAGATTGGTGGGAATACCAAAATTTCAATAAATTTAATATGTACATGGGAACCTTCCTGTCTTCTAGTTTTGCAAATAAAATATTGTGGTTCACCCTATCATATGCCTTACTTATATCAAGAAACAGCTATAAATAGTTGAATTACTGTCAATGTATTTAAATATTGTTTCTTTAAGTACATAGATACACAAGTCAGTTGAGTGGGACCTTTTAAAGCCAAACTGATTAGATCTCCATAGGAAATCATTTAATCGGCGTAACAAGAGTTTTTCTAGTAGTTTCGAGAAGCAGGAAGCGACAGCAATAGGCCCTTAATTATTGCTGGACAGAATTTCTCCGTACTTATTTTTGACCAGGGGCAAGATATATACCCTCATGAACTCTGCAGGGATATAGCTATGAGCAAGCATGGCTGATAGGAGCAATGATATATGCAGACATACTACGTCATTTGCATATTTTAAGTGTTCATTCGATAAGTCATCTACTTCTGACGCAGAACCAGTCTTTAACTCTTTAATTAACCTCTTTACTTCAGAAAATGATATCAAAGTATTTTCCCTTGTCCTTCCCACAATCGTTTCGCTGCAATCTATCTTAAGATTATCCCTACTCACACTGTTAAGAATGTTAGAATAGTGGTTTTTCCACAGCTTTGCAATTTCATCCTCCCCCGACACCCCATCGATTGTCGCAGGGAGGACATTTTTGACACCCGTTTGATTTTTAACAAATTTCCAAAATTTGTTATTATCGTTATTTATACGAGCTTCACAGGCTTTTGATGCTTTGGAGGAGCGTCTCTTTCAACGCATCTAACTCTGACCGGAATTGTTCTAGCGAAATCGCGTTTTCTGATTATTATTATTATTATATTATTATTATTATTATTATTTTATTTTATTATTATTATTATTATTATTATTATTATTTTGCCTGTTATCAAATCTCCTGGAAAAGTGAATAAACTCTTTAACAATAATACCGTCTGGCCATTGACTCATATTATACGGGTTGAAATGCTGCATTTACACTTTTAATTATTACTTTAAATGAGTTATAATACGGAGATTTCGTGTTTAGTTTATTAACTGTCAATATACTGTGTTCACCAATGCTTTCTTCCATCATGTGTCGAATATCGCTTGCCTCGTTCGAGAGCTGAATTCGCGACACAAAGAGGGAGAGATTCCTCATCGGTGGCCTCGCCGCGGAGACCGGTTGAGAAAACCTTCGGGAAGGCGCCTGTTAACAGTTAATCACCCGTCGTCCTCCTCCCTCGATCTCCCTGAGGCAGGGTTCGCCTGCCTGGGGGATGGGTGGCACAACCTTTGGGGGATAGGAGGCCCCTCCCTTACTCTGTGGTTTGGTGAGGGTCTGTTAGCGGTGTTTATAACCTGACGGCCGCGCGTGCCCCTCCTTCTTCGGTGGGAGGGGGGGGGGAACTGCGCACCTAGCAAGGCGTAATCAAACACCTCTCCTTTGCAGTGGGAGGCAGGGAAAAGGGCAATGATGCCTCGTCTCTCGGCATTGGACCGTCCCTGTTCCTCATTGTGAAATCGGGAGCAGGGGTCCTTTCCTGAACGGGAGGGGGGTTGACCACTACCCCTGCATGCTGCGTTTCCACCCCACCTTCAGGGGGGGAGTTGGAGGCGGGGATTTCGTTTCGCTCGCTGCCCGACGCGCTTCTTGGAGATCTGGCTTGCTGAACTACTTCCGAGTAACTGGGCTTTGGGAGGAGCGTCTCTTTCAACTCATCTAACTCTGACCGGAATTGTTCTAGCGATATCGCGTTTTTCTGATTTGACACCACGTGTTGGTGTTTCAGTTCAACTATCGACTTTTGTACCTCATTATACTGTTTGAGGAGCACCGAGATGTCTACGTTACCCATAGAGATTACCGGTATTCTATGGAAGTTAGTAACGTAAAAGGTAATATTATTCTCATTATCCCGGAGAGTCGACACTTTATTTATAATGACTTTCAGGGTATTCTCGTTTCTAGAATTACCTCTACGAGTTGGGAGGGTAGCACTGAACAGGGTGTTTAATTGTACCCTCGCATGTTCTATTTCTTCTGAATCATAAAAATCATGACAGACAGATACAAGAAGGTCTGACCTAATATGATCTACTTTGTCAAATATAAAACATAACAATGGATTTTCTACAAGATTTACAGCAGACGACCCCATTGTATCTGTAACGGCTTGCGGGGGAACGCCGAAAGGGGTCCCACTTCTCGTCCCTTTAAATCATGCTCGGGATACCAACGGTTCGATGCTCAGGCATCTTTTCACATTAATTATGTAACTATTACTAACTATGACACAAAAAGTATACACGCGGAGTCACTGTACGATTATACCGTAATGAAACATACAGTTCCCGCGATCACCGTCAAAACTTTTATTATTAACTATTACTTTTACTATTACTTTTACTATTTACTATTTACGTCAAAACTTTTACTATTATATATATATATATATATATAATATATATATATATATATATATATATATATATATATATACATACACACACACACATATATATATATATATATATATATATATATATATTATATACTGTGTGTATACACACACACACACACACACACACACATATATATATTTTTTTCCTTGCGTTTTGACTCATTTTTTATTGTTAAATTTAGTATACAACATAATTAATGAAGGTTCTGTCTTTTTCCTAGTTAGAATGTTTTGTAATGACCATGGGAGTGTTAAATCCCGAAACATCTACAGCGAATAAAATATGCTTGTTATTATGAATTTTATTGGATACTACACACACACACACACACACACACACACACACACACATACATATATATATATATATATATATATATATATATATATATAACATTCTTCTTTTAGTATAGGCTATCCAATTTTTCGGAGTTCCCTTAAATCCAACTAGTAGAAAAGCCTTATTATTTGAGGGTTATCTTTTAAGTACTTGTGGAGCACTCCATCGCACTTCCTTCAACATTTTCTGATTTCATATTCGAAGCCCTGCATCGGGTCTTGATTTGAGTTGCTCCTTTAGATTTATTGAAGAGTTAGACTCGAACAGAGGATATCCGGGAATAGGTAAAAAGATTCGCTGAAGAGCGTTCAGTTTGATTAACTTATATTACGTAGCTGTACAGTGTAAGAAGAGGATTTAGAAAAAATGAGATTAGTATTGGAGATTTCGAGAAGCGTTTCAAAAAGGGATCTGAAGACTTCGTTTTGATCCTCGGAAGATTATATTATCCCACCGATTAAATAATAATAATTAATTCCTATACACTCAAAATAAACTCTTTTAAATTTAGAACTTATAATTTCTTTTTGTAGGTGTATTCTAGAAGTTTTTCCTTCTTTTGGGTACCAAAGCTTCTTGTCATATTTATTTATTTATTTATTTACAAATATATATATAATATATATATATATATACAGTTTTCATAGATAAGTATAATTTCATTATTAAATGCTGATGTTGTATACAGTTGTAAACTGCCTTTAGCAAGCGTACACGAGGATTTACAGGTCAAAATCTACTGATTAGATATACTCTTAATTATAATAATTATATAATAGATATGATTACAAGATTTTCACAGACTTTATAATAGACTTCAAAGACTAAAGAGAAGTTACAGACTAGGACATATACTTATATTAGGAGCTAAATACAACGAATAACCAGTATAAAACTGTAAGGAACTTACAGACTAGGACAAATATCTTTATTAGACGCTTAATACAAAGAATAATGAAGTGTGGTGTGTGATGAAAAGTGATAGGAGAGATTTTTAGAAGAAGGATAATGAGAATTTTAACAAAGAGAAAGAAAGGAGTGCCTTCGGTACAGTAACTTTGGGATTTGTGAAGTTTCAATTGTTTTATAAAAGATGAGAGAGAGCATCGATTGTTTTTAATTCATTCAATAGATTGTTCCATAATTCCATCACTAAATAAGTGTAAGAATTTCTACTACATTGGAGAGTATAGTTTGTCTTTGTGATATATTCACTCTCTACTTTGTGTGACGTTTGTGACGTATCTGATTGTTGATTACATTCTCGATTAATATGGTCGGAGCAGATTATTTTGTAACGCTGAACATTAGTGAACGCAACTGTATTTCAAATATATCTCTAAATTTTGAGCCTCGGTGGTGTAGTGGTTAGCGTCGCTGACTATAAATCCATCGGCCCTGGGATCGAGACCCGGTGACGGCAGGCGGCGCGCAGCAAAACCCAGCTGTTCATCCTTCCACACAATAAAGAAATTGGTTGGTAGATAAATGGGTACGCTGGGTTGCTGCTGGTGGGGCGTGGTTCGGATTCCACGTTAAACTGTAGATTTAAGGTGAAGTGAAGAGCTTGACCTTCGTCAGAATGAACAATTCGGGCGGAAGCAAACCAAAGGTAACCAAAGGTATACGCAGTTCTTGAAGATTCCGGATGTATGTTCATAATAACTCCTTTTAATGATACATAACTTATTTAGAGAGAAGAAATGATCTTCAAAACTTCTCTTTTGAGTAATTTGAGGCAATAGGAGATAATATTTCTATATATAGAAAGTTGTAACAAGTTTTCTTCAAAAGATTATCAGTATTCCTGACGAAGTTCTCCAACATTTACGTGAAAATTAAAGTAAAATAAAGATATAAACTAGTACTAGTACCTGTAATAGTTACACTAAGTGTAAAGTATACGAAAACACCATATAACATAATATATAAATTAATGTCTCAGAAATCAGCCAGATGAGGTAAAATCCTATTGGAAAGTCTTCCAAGGAACAAATTATTGCATCCTAAAGTAACAACGAAAAATGTCTTTAGGAAGAATTTAAAACTCCTTCAGAACAGATTCACCAAATTTTTCAATATTTTTCTAAAGTACCGTCATAATTCAAGAGGAAAATTCCAAACATTGGTTCTTGCAACCAGCCGTGTGTCGTACATTACGTCACAAATGGAATGGGAGAATAAGAGCAGGGAATTCTTTTCTTTTCTTCTCTTATCCCATTCCAGTCATACATTGGATGAAGCTAAGTGTTCTCTTTTAAGTTTGTTTTTTTAACATATATGTATTATTATGTTTGACTTACTGTATTGTTTTATATATATATATATATATATATATATATATTATAATATATATATATATATAGTTTTTCTGTTCAGTGTGACAGTTACACGTGTTTCGTTTGAAGTCCGAATAAAAGTGACATTACAATAAAAATTCTGCAGTTAATCCGTTTAAAGCAGTTCCAATATTTGGGTGAATATTCAATGTACACAGTGGTAGTTTTCACTAAGCAGTGAAATAGCGTCGTATGTTAAAATAAAGCAAATAAAATCAAAGCAACTTAATCTATACAGAGTTTTTTCCGAGTGTTTTCTCTCCGAACGAATTTAGTTGCCCATCGAAAGGCAATATCCCTCAGCTATCCCTCGTGGCACACTCCCGGGCACCAATTATTGAGAATCTACAGGTGCCACATCCCACATCCCCCGGAGTAACGAGAAAACTTTCCCTCCCTCAAGTCTAAAGTTAAATCAAGTCCATCTCTTAATTACCCTTTTGAGTCAATATTTCATGCACAATCATTTACATACCATTAGTAACATGTCAACGGCAAATAAATTCCTACAACCCTGTAGATACTGTAAAAAAGTAACAGATGAATTGAAGGCAATCCGTTGCGACCTTTGCCAATCATTAGTCGAATTTGAATGCCTGAAGTGGAGTGACGAAGAAATCTCTCTTATAACAGGCGCAAAACAATTGAACGAAATCAAGTTCTTCTGCAAAAGCCGCGTGATCGAAATAAACTCGTTTACTGTCTTTAAAGTAGAAAGAGACAATGAGGAAAAGGCAAAAGAGGAAATTATGAATAACGAACAGAGAAAAATAGAAGGAATGAAAATAGTTAAAAAGGAAACTGTGAAAAATGAACAGAAAAAAAAACAGAAAAAATGAGTAAACGGAAAGTAGAAATAAAAGAAGTACCAACACGCAAGAAGGGCGAGAATAAGAATTGAGAATATAAATAAGAATGAGAATATAAATATGAATGAGAATATAAATATAAATACAACAGAGAGTATAAAGGAAATAGGCACAAAACCTATTCCAAAAATTTCAAAGAAAGGACATTAGCAGCGATAGGAAAAAAACAAGTAGACAATTAAGAATTCAAACTGAAACCGTCAAAAAGAAAGGCCCCCAAGTAAAAATGGGGAAGAAACTATATGTAAATATTATGTGAAAGGAATTTGCAGATATAGGAGAGGACAATGTATATACAAACACCCTCCTTTGTGCAAATACTTCTACAATAATGGTCACTGTAAATTTGGTGGAAACTGCAAATTCTACCATCCGGACATTTGCAAGTTTTACGCGACATATGGAACCTGCCAATACGGGAAAAAATGCTACTACCATCATCTCCCGACAAGTTCAAAGGACAAGTTTCAAAGAACACCAGGAAACATGTGAAAAAAATATGTACACAAATAGCAAACAAAATTTTTTCAAAATCTCGGACACAACACGGTTGCTGTCTCATACAGCACATGCAGCTGACACAGCTGGGAACCCCCAAGCCGGACGCTTCCTGGCAAGAAGCTACCATAACAGGCAGGCAGAAACGGATCTCTCTCGATGGACCATAGAGCTACAAAACACGCGATACCAAAGGACAACGAATTTAAAATGCACAAGGAGCAATGCAAAACAAAGACATAAACATTGTCCTGGCAAATATTCAAAGAATAAAACCGAACAACTCACTAAACAAAGTTTCGTACCTGAAAGGATTTATGGACGAAACAAGGACGGACATCGCGTGCCTCACAGAAACACATCTTAAAGATTGCCAAGGAAACTGCGATAACTGTGAACACTATCGATAAGAAGATTTGCATATCGATGGATTGAACTTACTAAGAGCGGATAGAACAGCGAGACGTAAAGGTGGCTGTGCTATTTATATACATGAGAGGCATATGACAGAGACGGTAATACATAAATCCAAAAGCTTCATGGAAACCCTTGCAGTGAAAATAGAGAAACTAAACGTGGTACTGATAGTCATCTATAGACCTCCAAACTCTCCAACTGAAAAATTTTCGGATGTTGTTGATGATATCAGATATCTTCAACTTTCCATCCCCCAATATAATACTCTGCGGCGATATTAATTTCCCATTTATAAAATAAAAAAACGTGGGTAGAAATATATATATATATATATATATATATATATACACCATGACAAGGGGACACAAGAGAAGACCAGTACCAAGCAAAAATGTTGATAGCTCTAACAAACGAACTTATGTTGATACAAGAGATAACGGAAAACACGAGGAAAAATAACTGCCTAGATCTGTTATTTACGAATAACACGAACTTGATTGTTGACATAAAATAACCCCCAACTATTATTTCAGATCACAACATAATCGAGATACTAACAAATATGGCGAAAACATTAAAAGACAATACCCATAATGAAGAAAAAAGCAAATTTGGGACCTTTAACTTCAAGACTTTACATTGGGAAGAAATCAAATCTCACATGGCCCAAATAGAGGGGAAAACAGTCTTCGAGAATAAAACAACCGAAGAAATGCTAACAATCTTAGAAAAAAAGACGCTGTAATCTTAGAAAAATATACTCCGAAAACACAGCCAAAAGGAAAGAGGAACTAGTTCGAGAGGCAAAAGCGAACAATATTCCGCAAAAGAAAGAGGGTAGCGCAGAAGTTTGTAAACTGCAGAGACAACGGTACCAGAAAAGTAATGCAAGAAAAACTGGATAGTATCGACAGAGCAACACAAGCCCTGATTCAGGGCCAAACAGAGAGGGAAGAGGACAAGGTGGCAGAAGTGATAAAGGAAAATCCAAAATATTTCTATAGCTATGCGAAAAGAAAAACAAAACGC
This sequence comes from Bathynomus jamesi, assembly GCA_023014485.1. Lineage (NCBI taxonomy): Eukaryota > Metazoa > Arthropoda > Malacostraca > Isopoda > Cirolanidae > Bathynomus > Bathynomus jamesi. The sequence continues at coordinate 180,913 of JAJOZX010003439.1, forward strand.
GCGCCACTGTCGGGCCCCTAAGGAAACGAAATAATGAACGAACTGACAATGTAAAAGAAATATCTGAAACACTGAGAGCCCAATATGAATCAGACTTCGGTACCCCAAAGAGTGACAAAGCGATATAAATACATTCTTTGAAGAGAAATTACAAGGAGATTGTATAACAGATTTTGATTTTACCCCAGAAGATATAACGCGAGCTATAGGACAAATGAAATCACACTCAGCGGCAGGTACGGACAAATGGAACGCATTATTGATTAAAAACTGTAAAAATGAAATAGCTATACCCATATATTCGATATGGAGAAGATCTCTAGACATTGGAGAAATACCGAGTATCTTGAAAAAAGCGAACATTGTACCTATATATAAAGGAGGGGACAGATCTCAAGCAAAGAACTATAGACCGATGTCTTTGACACCCCATCTTACAAAAGTAATTGAAAGATTAGAAAGAAAATATGACAACTTGGAAACACTGGAAAGACTAACGAAAATCAGCACGGATTCCGATCAGGAAGATCTTGCCTATCACAACTTATAGAACACTATAACAACATTCCAGACGCACTTGAAGGCAATGAAAACTACGATGTCATATACACGGATTTTACTAAAGCCTTTGACAAATGTGATCATGATATAATAGCACATAAAATAAAAAATATGGGAATAACAGGCAAAGTTGGAAAATGGATCTACAACTTCCTCAGAGAACGTATACAGGTAGTTAAAATTCAAAGTATATTCATCATCAGAATCGGAAGTACGCAGCTCAGTACCACAAAGAACAGCATTGGCCCCCGCTCCTTTTCATTATCATGCTAACAGACATAGACAATGAAGTAAACAGCAATAGTATAGTAACATCCTTTGCAGACAACACAAAGATTAGCAGAAAAATCAGCGATCCAAAAGAGGTGTAGGACTTGCAGAGGGACACGAACAGAATATACAAATGGTCAGAAGAGAACAACATGATATTCAACACCGAGAAATTCAAGCTTTTGGGATATGGTAGAAATGAGGAACTTTGACAGCATATTATACCCTAAACAGACAGGAAATTCAGAAAAGCACGAAAGCGATAGATTTGGGGGTTATAATGACTAATGATGCGAAATTCAAGACACAAAATCAGATAGCGATAAACAGAGCAAAAAGAGTGCACCAAGAGGTACACTGTAATATATACATGGAAAATGATCGAAAAACTGGTACCAAACCTCAAACTAAATCCGGTTACTACCCAAACAACACTGGAAAATAGGACAGGCAGAATGCGTAGTGTTCCCAAATTAAAAGCCCGACAAGAGACCTCCTCAACACTGAAAGAAAATAGCTTGGTTGTCATGGGGCCAAGACTTTTTAACCAGCTTCCAAAGGACCTCAGAAACATGACAGGCGTCAAAGGTGAAGTCTTCAAAAGAAAACGAGATGCCTGGATGAGGACGGTACCAGATGAGCCGGGTGTACGTGGTTATGTGCGGTGGAGAGCGCAAGAGAGCAACTCGCTCCTCCATCAAGCCAGGCCTAGAAGCGAGGCCACCAGCTTGACCTTCGTGTGAAGAGAGACCAACGCACGAAACTACTACGAGGTGTACACCGATGTCCGGATGGACGCAGGTGATCAGAAATGTATGCCTGTTTTTAGGTTCAAGCCTCAACACAAAAAAAAACAACAATTTAGGTTTCTTGCTACTTCCTTGTAGAGGGATAATTGGAAAGCCTTTTACAAAAATAATATATTACGTCAAAAAATTAACACCAAACGAATATAATTGCAAAAAATTGAATTTTGACATAAATTAAATTTGTTAAAGAAATGACATTTGAGACAACTGATTTTTACTTTAAGAATTTTAAATCCAGAAATTATACAAGACAATAAAATAATATGGTTAGAATATTATTTGAGTATAATTGTTTACTTATCTAATTGGCAGTGACAACCTTCCCTTTTGGACAAGTTTAACCTTCGTAGTTAATTACAATTTTGAATAACCAAATCAAATACTAAAAATGATTGTTCTAAGGATTTTAAAATCAACATTAAAAGGAAAAGTTAGCATATTCAAGTGCTACATGAGTTACACGAAGAGGATTATCCAAGACGAGCCGCCATGTTTACAGAATTGATTAAAAAAATTCATACCGAAAACTTAATAAACCGCGTTCATTTCAGCGATGAGGCGACATTTCACACATGCGGAAAGGTGAATCGGCATAATTGCCGTATCTGGGCCACTGAAAAACTAACTGAGTTTTACGAATGGAAAAGAGATTGGATTGGATTGGATGTGGTGGAAACAGGCCCTGAGCAGCACGATCTCCGGATTTAACACAATTAGACTTCTTTGCGTGGGTTTTTATAAAATCCGAGGTTTACAAAACAAGAGTTACAGACTTGAAGGATCTGCGAACCCGTATTGTCGCGGCAGTCGCTAAAATAACCCCCGAGATGCTTGAAAATGGTTCCGCAATGCAGTGGACAGATTTGAGATTTACAGACACTAATGGTGCTCACGTTGAATCTTAGCCCTAAGCTTGATAAATAAATATACATCTAATTATTTACCACGTTTTATCCTAAAATATTATTATTTCAGCAAAATAGATACGGACTTTTGGATCACCCTGTATATTTATATACTTCAGCGCTCGAGTAAATAAGCAAATTCCGTTTTCTACTGATTTTTTGGGGTAAATAATTCTACTTGTGTCTGCTGAATTTTTTGAACCAAGATCTTTATGAATATTTTACTCGATGTTAGGGGAGACTTAATTTGTTTATTCAATTTTTGAGCACACTGTATGTTTAATTTTTGGGCGAACTAATTTTTTTATTTAACGAGAATTTCAACACAGATTCCTTTTAGAACCTTACAAAGTTTCGCCCAAAAATGCCTAGATTGGAGTCGCTTCTCTTCAATCGACTCATTTCTGTGCCTTTGTTTTTATGAAGGGAAACCTTACATTTTATAAATACATTAATTTCGTGTTTAATTCGTATGAATTCTATGTCAAGTGTCATTCTGCAGTATGTAAGTTTTATCTTGAATCGACATTTGATTTCTTTTGATTGCGTTAATCTAATTCAGTTAGTAGTACAATATTTCCACCTTTTTGCAGGCATGTGGTATTTATACGCAGCCAGGCGCAAGATTTAATTTCCCTACATTAAATTTCTAATTATCTTCACCCTATGGTTTTTTCATAGTTTTAGAATTTACCAGCATATTAGAATGAAGTAATTTAATAGGTTAACGATTTAACCCTTACGGAATTTTCCCTTTATAAACGGTATAATCGTTCTTATAACGTATTCTCCGCTTTCTTCGTTTGGGTACGAGGAAATTATGAGTCAAAATCTCGTCATGTCTATTAGGTCGTTTTTAACGTTTATATGTTACAGAACTTAATTTATTCTTTTCATCAGAGCTGTGCGCGCTAACTGATAAATATAGCGCCGCTAACGCTAATGCAAATCAGTTTTGGCGCCGCTAACGCTAACATTATTAAAAATTAGCGGCGATAACGCTAACGCTAATTTTGGCGCTAATTTTTATGAAATGTATAGCTAAGTACTATTTTTTAATAATAATAATGCATTTGTATATATTTATATGTGTTCGCTATTTGTTATTATCTTTTATAGTGTCAAATGGGAACAAAATTATATCTTTAAAATGATTATTGGGTATTCAAGAAAATTGTGTAATTTGATATTTATTATTAAACTTATTTATTGGAAAGACATTGTCCTCCTTTACATACTCAGTTCAGGAAACTGTTTATTATTATACATTCTGCGTTCAGCATTATGCACAAAAAGAAACGTAATATAGAGAATACCATTCTAAGACGCTATTCATTTTAATTTTATTAGTGCTTAGCGGTTAGCACCTAACATTGCCTAAAAATGTAGCGGCGTTATCTGTTCCGCTAACTAGTTTGAAAAATAGCGTCGCTAATGGATGCGCTAATAATTAACTAGCGTCGCTAATTAGCGCCGCTATGCACAGCTCTGCTTTTCATCTAGTTTTTGGGCAACCCGTATATGTACTTGTTATTCGAAATTATCCAGAATTAAACAAACAATTGAATTCATTGCCATATTTCTAATTCATATGGTTATTTTCGTCTAAATCTGTTTACAAAAGAATTTTGTAATTTCTTCCAAAAGAAAGGCCTTTATTGCTTGAATGCGGCAGGCACGCAGCCATTTTTTCCGCGTTCAAGTTTATTCTTTTTCCATGAACAATTCTTGTTTCTAGGTTAATTTATAACCAGTAATTAATTAATTAACCTTATTACATTCCCCATATATAACAATATATACACTCAAATACCAATGCCAGGTCTGAATTTTTTTGAATATAAATAAAATTTTTTTTACAGATAATGCAATATTGTGAAAATCATTGTTGCATTATTACAGCCTTTCACCTTGTGGTCTGATTAGCGAGGTTAATCCCGTATTATGTTCGCAGCAAGGTTTATAGTAGCTCGTGTGGCAGGCATTCGGGTAATTTACAAGACATCTTTGAAACCAGTTCTTCTAGACTGGTGGATTAAAATGTCTGATGGAGAGCCCAAATTATAGCCAAAAACTGCAGGAGCGGTAGGCCGTACACAGGGCTTGAGGGATATAGCTGTATATACTGCTCTGTGTGTGTGTGTGTGTGTGTGTGTGTGTGCGCGCGCGCGCGCGCTCAAAAACTAATATTTAATAAAATAACTAAATATTTATTTGGTCACCAGTGTCGATTTCATACTAAACTTTACTCATTTCCCACAACTTCGATTGACATAATTTCTTCCAACTTTTAAGAGGGAATAAATTTTATCATAATGGTATTAAGTTAAATGTTATTATTTAAGCTATAAACGTCAAGAGAAACACTACAGCATATTCTAGCAGTAGTTTAAACCTGGATAGAAAAGCATAAAGCTCTCTCTCTCCATCCTCCCCGCTGAGGCGGGCATGGAAAAAGGTTGAAGAAAATATCTTGACCCTAAAAAATAACCAAGGAAATTTTACGGGAAAGATAAGAATATATAAACTAGCTCTACAATTACGCTATGCACACATAAATCGCACACAAGATAGCACCTTTCTTTAAACTAACAATATATTTGTGCTGATCGTATATCAACTACGTGGTATCGTTACAAAGACTTCGAACATATGGTTTTGATTTTATACAAAATATTTACAGCTCTATTCACCAAGGTATCGCGCCAACAATGACCCCATAATTCTCTTCTGGTTTATAATTAAAGGGTTGATGATGTAATCACGTGCACTTTCATATGTGATAATATTGTATGTGAGATGCGAATAAACTAGAGAGAAGTATAGGGAAAGAAATGTAATTTTGTTAATATAAACGAGAATTTCGATAGTTCATGATCTATATTTTCAGTAAGTTGATGAAAGGATAGTTTGTCATCAAGCACGAATCCTAAGTGACGCGCGATATCAAATGCAAGTCGACAATAATATTAAAATCTGGTATTAAGTAAGGATTAAGCAATTCTCCATGCCTACACCCATGTATGAGCAGAGCCATCCCAATGGCAAAGTGATGAAATGCTTGTATAAGAAAGGGGTGGAAACAGGAATTGAGAAAGGAAATCAGATTTTCCACATCATGCCTTCACCCTTCACATGCACCCAGCCACCAAAGAGAAGGAAGAGAAAAAAGAAATAGGTATGACAGAAATGCAACTTTACCCCACCTAATCCATCCCATACAATTTTTTTTTTTTAGTTTTTGTTCATAAGGAAATTATATATTTCTACAAAATACTTATGTAGCCTATTAACAAGGTAGGCAAGTGTGTGGGCGTTTTTTGTAATTGCATGTTTGTCATGTGTATGTGTCTGCCAACTCTTTCAATATCGCTGAATTTCAACATGGGTCTCCCGCTGTGAAAGGTGTTTATGCGTCAAGTGATATATTGAGTCGTTCATATTTCGCGGTTTTGTGCTGCCACGAGAGTAGAGAAAATCTCTTTCCGGCGAGGAATATCAGTGGGAGATCTCTGTATCTATCCCCGTGTACTTGTCCCTTACGAAGTATGAAAGTGTTTCGTGGGTGATCACCCGTTGTTGCTACGGCGAATTCGAGAGTCTCCCACTTAGAGGTGTTTATGAGGCAAGTGATCAAAAAATGAGCTGCTCGATGGTTGATCATGCTATGTGGGACATAATCAACTAGAGACGTGTCTCTAAAGTGGGGTGAGAATTAAGTGAAGGAGGAAATGTTTATACAAACTTAAGCATGGTTACGTTATAACACTATTTTCAAAATACTTATTCAATCGATTCTTAAATTATATTATATGGGAGGACAGTCTTAAACCCTGAGTGTATTCAGAACTTTCCCAAAGCCTATTTTTAAACATATTTACAATTTGGCTTGAAACAACCTCCGCGGGAAGTTGGTTGCAGATATTAACTATTTTATAGAAGAATTACCGCACATAGAGGTACTAAACGTTTTAAGTTCCAATTTAAAACCCTTATTATTTTCTTGTTGAATTGGTATTAAATGAGAATAATTTCGTGTAGTCTACCCTGAGTCTATCCCATTGAGCATCTTGAAAACTTGAATAAGTTGACCGCGCAACCTCCCGGCCTCTCAGGTAAACAGACTCCCCAATCTTTTTCTAGATCAGTCTCATTAAAGTTCCCCCCCCCCCAACAGAGAGTAATCGGTCTTCGGGTTCTTGTAACCTATGTGCGTTACCTTATATTTGTTCAAGTTGAATAGCATCTGCCAGGTAGCAGACCATTTGCCCAACCTATCATTTTGAAGCGTTCTTACGCCCTCCTCATTACCTACACTATTTCCTAATTTGTATCGTCTGCAAATTTAAAAATTGTTCTCAAGAGCCCAACGTCTATATCGTTAATATAGATTATAAAAAGTAAAGGACCCGGAAGGAACCCTGTGGAACCCCACTGGTGACCGGGCCCTATTTCGAAATCACTCCATTTTATTACCACTATCTTCTTTCTATCTCTTAACCAGTCTTCAAACCAGTTGGAAACAAGCCCGGTAATTCCTAGTCCTCTAACTTTAGTCATCAATCTTGCGTGAGGGACTTTGTCAAAGGTCTTTTTGAAAGTCAAGAAACACTATATCTGTTGCTCTAGTTGAGTCGTATAAAGTATACATATTATGGAAAAATTCCAACAGATTTGTTAGACAAGGTCTATGTCCCATGAATCCATGTTGAGAATCAAAAGTTAAAATGTTTAATTAAAGATGATACACGATACGTTCTGTAATAATGGATTCCAACAGTTTGCCGACAATTGACGTTAAACTGATCGGTCGGTAATTACAAGGATTTTACCTATCACTCTTTTTAATATTCAGTATGACAGGCTAAGTTCTGAAGTAAAAAAGTTGATACTAATTTGCATCATGTTATTTTATAAATTGTAATTTGTTTTTGTTTTATAACAAAGAGAGAGAGAGAGAGAGAGAGAGAGAGAGAGAGAGAGAGAGAGAGAGAGAGAGAGAGAGAATATTTTCCGAATTAACCAATGAGTCTTATCATGGTTGTGCCCTACTTGTAACAAGTATGTTACTACTAACATATCTTAGATTTTCATACACCATCTTCCGACTCTGCTTTCGTGCAACATGATAAGAAAAAAAAAAATATATATATATATATATATATTACAGTACTAAAGGCTAGTTAGGTTTGTAAGTAACAATGTATGGGACTGACTGATGTAGTTTAAATTCTCCTGTAGTAGAGAGAATTCGAAACTAATTATGAAACATCAAAGTAATATTAACTGGCAAAAGCAATTGTGAAGGCGAAAGTCATTTATTACTGGCAACATGGTAGTAACATAGAGAGAAGGAGTAAAGGTTTATATATATATATATATGTATATATATATATATATGCAGGAAAGAGGGGGGCCAAGGGTGACCACCCACAAAAGTGCCCACCCCCTCCTGAAGAAGGCGGAGAGAGCCGAAATCAAGGTCTCCGAGGCCTTTAAGAAGATATCATTATTATTTTTATTTTATTTTATAAAGATTGTGTAGTGTGCAAAATGCATGGATGTGTAGTGAAGAAGAGGGGGAGAAGTGTGTGTTTGAGAGCATGCTGGACTGGTCACAGGGTAGATGAGACACGGAAAAAGATCAGCTAAAGGGGACAGTGACAGGAGAAACGGGAGTTCCAGCACTCCGTGACTCCTGCCTAATGTTTTTTCCGAAGTACTTCCATAGCCAATTGGTGTCCACACTCTCCTCCATATATAACCTTTGGTTAGCTTCCGCCCGAATTGTTCATTCTGACGAAGGTCAAGCTATTCACTCCACCTTAAACCTACAGTTTAACGTGGAATCCGAACCATGCCCCATCAGCAGCCCAGCGCCTTAACCACTGGCCACCTAGAGTACCCATTTATCTACCAACCACTTTCTTTATTGTGTGGAAGGATGAACAGCTGGGTTTTGCTGCGCGCCGGCTACCGTCACGTCTCGAACCCAGGACCGATGGATTCGTAGTCAGCGACGCCAACCACTACACCACCGAGGCGCATATATATATGGCTACATCGTAGCCAATGTTGTAACACCACTTCCCGTTGATCAACGAAGGTAAGGAACATTGGGTCGAGTTATAGTTGGATGGGAGACCGTCCTCTTCGTCCATACTATGTAGCGACCTTAAATGTTGCGAAGGAGTTTAAACAACCCAAAAAAAAACTAAACACGCCGATTTTTTTGGACTCCGTTTTTTAATAAGCTATAATTTTTTTTATAATTTGAAATGTGAACATAATAGTTAATAATTATAATAATAATGAATAATATTTATAATAATAATTAATAATTATTGAGATATGTTCATATAATTTATCATTTTGGTATAATATAAATGGAGCTTGCAAATTAACGTTTTTATTTTCCATAGGTTTGAGTGACCCCTGATGCCGTCATATGATGAAGAAGACAAAATTTTAATCAAAAACTTAAGATTATCTAAAAGATGGGGTACAAGAAGAATGATGCAAGAGTTTCCTAATAAAGATTGGACACAATCTGGAGTGAACTATCTGATAAAAAAAATAGATGAAACTGGTTCGGCAGATAGACGTGAAGGAAGCGGGCGTCCTCGTTCCGCAAGGACTGATGAAAATATTCGACAGCTCGAAGCACTCATTCTTAGTCAAGAAAATAATCCTGGTACACATCTCAGCAGTCGTAAGATTTCCCATGAACTTGGAATTTCTCGTGGTAGTGTTTTCAACATTGCTAAAAGTGATTTAAATCTTCATTGTTATAAAAGGCAGCGTGTACATAAATTGACACAAGCTAATAAACAGAGACGTAATATGTGTGCACGAGAACTTTTAGAGCGATTTCCAAATGACAGATCGGTATAAAAAATCTGGTTTTCAGATGAGAAGATCTACCATATAACTCCTCCAATAAACAATCAAAATGATAGGGTTTACTCAAGGGCGGATAGAAAAAAAGATGTTAGTCCTGAACGTTTGTTGAAAGAAACGGCAAGAGTTTCTCAAGGTGTGATGGTGGGTGCGTGCGTATCGAAGATGGGCAAATCTCGTTTAGTTTTTATTGCACCTCGAGCCAGGATTAATGCAAACTACTACATTAATCATGTTTTGCCGATTTATCTAGAAGATATGCAAGCCAGATGTGGTAATGATTTCACCTTTCAGCAAGATGGCGCACCAGCACACAGAGCTCGTCAGACAATAGAGTACCTCAGAGCTCAGGAGGTTAGTTTTATCGAGCCCGAAAATTGGCCAGCAAATAGCCCTGACCTTACACCAATGGATTATGGCATATGGGAAGCTCTATCTTCTAAGGTTTACATACCTGGGCAGAATATTGAAGATTTAAATGATTTAAGACGGAGACTCATAGATGGTTGGGAAAGAGTTTCACAAAATTATGTAGACAAGTGCGTGGACGAGTGGCGATCGCGTTTGGTTAAGTGTATAGAACAAAATGGTTCCCATATTGAACAATTTTTCATATAATAATATAAATTTGCATTAAATTTATTGGAATAAGAAATCTTAATTATTATATTCAAACTTATGAGAACGCATACATGTTATTAATTTGCGTGTTTAGTTTTTTTTGGACACCGTGTATATATATATATATATATATATATATATTCCAAGCGCCTTAGTGGTGTAGTGGTTGGCATCGCTGACTACGAATCCATCGGCCCCGGGATCGAGACCCGGTGACGGCAGGCGGCGCGCAGCAAAACCTAGCTGTTCATCCTTCCACACAATAAAAAAATTGGTTGTTACATAAATGGATAACCTGGGTACCCTGGGTAGTCTAATGGTTAAGACGCTGGGCTGTTGATCAGGAGGTCGTGAACTCGAGTCCGAGCGAGGACACCGCAATTTCTGACCGCCCGTGATGGAGCGTGGTTCCACGTTAAACTGTAGGTCTAAGGTGGAGTAACAAGCTTGACTTTCGTCATAATGAACAATTCGGGCGCAAGCAAAACTAAAGTTAACCAAGGTATATGGAGGAACGATTCCAAGCGCTTTTATCTCTTACAAACCCTTCTCAAGGAATGAATAAATACTGAAGAAAGTAAAACAACCTACAATGAGGTCCGCCCCAAAGGGAGTTTAATCTGCTGTAGAGGATTTTTATGTATCGCTTGCTACATTCCTTCGAATTGTTCTGAAATATTAATCTTTTCTTTAATCTCTTCCGCAACAGTGCTAGCTAGTTTGGAATGGTCAGGATTCAATATCTGGAATGGATTTAATACATATAATTTCTAGGATATTTCTCTCTGTTAAATTAAAATGGTTAATTGCAATCATCGTACTACTCCATTTGCTTTGTAGCCATTAATATTAATTGCTTGAAGAAATATTGCATTGTTATCTTATTTATATATGTAGAGGATGATGTTGATGATGATTTACAGATCTACAGAAGCTAAGCTAAGGCTAAGATCCACTCTAAGGTTAGCCCGAGAGAAAGAAGAGAAAGAAGAGAGTAGAGGGTTAAAAGAAGGGAATAAGGGGTTAAGTAAGTAGCAAAACCTATCATTTGTGGGTTAACATTCATTCAGAAAAAGAAAGAGAAAGACTCACCATCATCATCCGCCGGCACCTGCCGACAAGTCGGAAAAATAGTCGAAGAGAATAGGAAAGGGGTGAAAGATGAAAAGAAGTAAAATAAGAACGCTTACAAACCATGCAAACACAGTCTTAACTCAAATGCCACTCTCATCACTCATGATGATGAAGATAATGATGATGGTCTGTTTGTTTATACACGCCTAAACGGCTCAATAATTTGCATCACATTTAGCATACAATTTAAGGGAGAACCAGTGAAGGTTTTAGTAACACACCCGCCCTTCCCAGATCCCTCCTGTGGCTTTTACTGCACAAGGCGCAGCAACATTCTAATATAATATATATATATAGTTTACAGACATACATACACTAGAACGCTCGCTGCAACTTGCACAACAAAAGTCCCCCGAAACACAACCTAGGGGGGGGGACTGGGAAATGCGAGTATGTTACTAAAACCTTCAATGGTTCTTCCTTAATGTGTATGCTAAATTTGGTGCATATTACCATACACTGAGACGAGAATTTTCATCGATATTATAACCGGTTAGTCATCAAACACTCTTGCTTATTAATTTATATTTAAAATCATGAACAGTGATGCGTGAGGGACTCTTGATGATTTATCTTTCATTTTATATATATATATATATATATAATATATATATATAAACAGTATTATTAAAATATATATACTAAAACTAATGCTGAGGAGTATATATACAAAATTCTCTCAATACATCTTAACGTTTCATAGATGAGTGAGTAACGTGGCGGCTCGCAAATTCGATTTTTCATTGCAGCGGTTAGAATCTCACCGAGATAAGGTAAATTTATTCCCAGTGTATTTAATCTTAAAACTTCAGTTGCTGTTTAATATGTTGTTCTTGATTAATATAAAAATAATATGCATGTAATTGTAAAAATGAACTATGAATAATTCCTACATCCATATAATTCTTATATTCATTCATATAATTCTTATGTTCATTCGTATACTTCGTATATTTATATAATCCTTATATTCTTATTCATATATTCATTTTGACATATCAAGTCCAAAATCGTATAACGCTGACACGAGTTTGGATAAAATTTTGGTTTGCTTTCTATTTTATAATTGGTGAATTATTTCTTTGTAAACTACTTAATCATTTTGTATAAAGTCCAAAATCGTATAACGCTGACACGAGTTTGGATATATTTTCTATTTGCTTTCTATTTTATAATTGGTGAATTATTTCTTTTTAAACAACTTGATCATTTTTGTAGATTTAGCTTAATAATGTAATCTTGTTCATTTCTTGTATACATTCTCTCTTCGTTGTAAAAGATGAAGTCTTGTCCTGCTTAACGTTTAATTTTTAATCTTAAGCCCTACATTTTTGCACATGTGCATGTTTGTTTGTAATTCGTGATGGGAAGGCATATTTCAATTTCCATTTTTAGTTAACTCGGCAGATCATGATAACATCAGATCTGTCAATATGCGGTTTAAAATAAAAATATGGCTTCCTCTTGCTTAGCAGTCTAGACTTTGATACAGCAAAAATATTTGTTTTGTCTTTAAATGTTTTGCAAAGTAAATCAGCCTATTGAGAATAAAAAACAAAAACAGATCAGCATTAAATAATAATGTCAGTAAAAAAATTCAATATAAAAGCCCATAAAGTTTCTCCAATGTTCATTCTGATCTGACTGATCTAACTTAGATGCTGAGCATTACCTGTAACATTTTAGCAGTAAATTATAGTCAGAGAAAATCTATGTCTTCTCCTTTGAACCTTGCTCCCTTCAGAGAACTTAGTCTTAAATAGAGAAAAATAATTCCCCGATACGTTATAAGAAGAATCGGGGAACCTTCAGAGAACTTAGTCTTAAATAGATAAAAATAATTTCCGATACGTTATAAGAAGAATCAGGGAGCCTTCAGAGAATTTAGTAAGCCTCACAGAATCCTCCGATCCACTACAAGAAGAAATCGGAGCGTAGTATAAGAGAAACTTCTGCGATTTCCTATACGGTACCAGAGTAACAAATCCGTTACTGCCACCTAACCAGAACCCCCATCAACTTCGAACCGCCCAAGGCCATAGACGGAGGGGTTAACATAATTACACTAGGTTAATGGACGTAAACTGAAATGGGTGTTTAATTGACATTTCATCTAATAGATGGCGCCACACACTTCCATTAAATTATTTTCAAGGAATTACTTCTACGGAAAGTATTTCATCAAGCATCGAAGTTTGATGAAAAGTGCTATCGTTACTTAAGGGCACTTGGTCGATGAAAGAATTTGCCACAGCTTGATGAAAATTAAATTTTTTTTCTGCAGGAAGGAGGGGCCAAGGGCGAGCGCTCGCAATAACGCCCACCACCACCACCACAGAAGGAGAAAAGAGTCGAAATCAAGGACCATTTTTAATTTTGAAAAGATTTTGTGCTGTGTAAGATGCATGTATATGTAGTTTGGAATAGAGGGAGAAGTGTATATTTGGGATGAGAGCATGCTGGACTGTTCATAGGGTAGATGAGACATTGAAAAACAAAGGTCAGCTAAGGAGAACAGTAACAGGAGAAACGGGAGTTACAGCACTTTCTGTCTCCTGCCTAACGTCTCTCTCCCCAACTCCCGCCCGGAGTACTTCCCTGGTTGATTGGTGTCTGCAATTTTCTCCTAAAAGTAACCGAATCGAAGGCATCAAATTTTGTCGACATATTAAATTTATTTCAATGAACTGGATACCAGAGGATAACAGAGGATTCAACAAGTTTATGGATATTTTTGTTTTATTATTTAATATAAATTCTGCATTTTGCAAATAATTTCTTTGATTTTTGAAACGAGAATTACATGTAAATTGCATTGCAAGTACAATTTGTCTTAACTGCGAACTTGTGCTGTTTCCATCTAAAGTCTCTCTATTGTATTTTCTATTACAGTCAACGCATGGGACCACATAAATCCCACCTTCTGATTCGTACCTTGGACTATTTTTAACCAGAATTCTATCACTCGTAATCTTATAAGTAAATGATAGAAAAGTGACTTTTTTAAAACGTCTTAGAGGACGCTTACTTTCTATAGCTCACTAGAATAAGGTAGAAGTAATTTTGTGATCCCGTTGTCGTTCGGAGTCGTGTCGTAAAAAAAAAACGACCTGCTTTACAAGCTGAAAAAAAAAAAATCATTATCAATCATTACTAAAATGGGTAACACAAACTTTAAAAGCTCTATGGACGCCAAGATACACTAAAAATCATGTAATTCGTCAATGTTTCTAGTTTTGATACTTTTGGACACATTCATTTCATTTACTGAGTGCGCTCGAGTGCATTTTGGGCAGTGAATTTTCTTTTTAACTTTCAAAGAAATGACTCATATGAAATGCAAAGTAAATTTGTTACTTTGAAGCTCAGCTGTATATTAAGGCAAGCGAATCGTTTTTCCCAATTTCTTCGTGGAACTTTGTGAAAATTGTTCTGCAATTCATCGTGCTTCCGTCACTCTAATTGGCACAAATAGAACAAAATAAGGAGATATAAAGACAAATAGGCGAAAGAACGGAAGATAAAATACCATTTTAAATTGGGAAAAAACGCTAATATAAAAATCTCCAACGGAGCTTCGTAAAAGTCTTGATATATATATATATATATATATATATATATATATATATAAAGAATACGAAGAATACCAAACAACAATAGACCGGGTGGTCCTTACGAGGCTGTCTGTTTAAAGAGGAAAGCTAAAAGATGGAAAATCTAAAGACAAGTGAAAAATTTAAAGCAAAGCAAAGAAGGGAGATTGAAAGAAAGGAGGAAAATTTGAAGATAGATGAAAATTTCAAAGCAAAGAGGAGAAAACCCGAGTGAAAGTTTTACAATATTTTTATCAGCTAACAAATGTTTCTAACTGGAGTTTTAAGGCAAGATAAGAAATGTAATTTCTTTTTACTTTGAACTACGCTAGCTGGTGGTAACCCATTTCACAAATTAACTATACGGTTGAAAAAGAAATGCTTAGCTTCATTGAAATTAAAATGTTTAGCGATTAATTTCGGACCATTACCGCAAGTTCTATCTACATTTCTGAAGGTGAAATATTTCTCGGTGTCGACATTATCAAAACCTTTAATCAGTTTAAATATCTGAATTAAATCTTATCGAATTCGCCGTTTTACAAGCGAGAACAAATTTAACGTTTTTGAACGGGCAGCGTATGATTTATTTCTAAGTCCAAGGATCATCTTAGTAGTCCGTCGCTATTTTGTGGTGTATCTATTGTCCTGCCGTAAATATGGAGACCAGAACTGAACGCAGTATTCCAGGTGGGGGCGTGCTAAGGAATTTTATAATGTTTTCTCCGACTTAAATTCAAAGGATCTACCAACAATTCCTAAGATTCTATTTGCTTTTCTAACCGCTTCGATACACTGCTTACTCGGTTTAAGAGTGTCGGCAACAATTATACCTAAATCTTTCTCATCCGTAACACTCGTTAGTTTCCTATCGCGGATAGAATTCCCTTCTTTAACATCGTTTCTACCGATATGCAACGTTTTACATTCATCTTTATTAAAGTTCATTTGCCATATTTCTGCCCAATCGAGTAATTTATTAATAGCTTGTCGAATCTGCAAACGTTCTGCCGCTGATTTTGTTCGTCCCCTTAATTTGGTATCATCCGCGCATATTTTGAAATTATACTCTTAATTCCTATGTCGATATCACTGATATAAATTACAAAAAGAACTGGTCTCAGAACTGATCCCTGAGGCACGCCGCTATTTACATTTCTCCAGTTCGACGCTTTGCCATTAATGACCAATCTTTGTGTGTCGGCTAAGCCAATTTGCGATACATTTGATAACATTACCATCATTTCCGTGAGAATGAAGTTTAGCTAATAATGTCCTATGGGATACTTTATCAAACGCCTTTTGAAAATCGAAATATATAATATCTACTGTTTTACTCCCGTCATATACAGTATATTGACAATATTATTTAAAAAGTCGAGCAGATTAGTAAGACAAAAACGATTACGTCGAAAGCCGTGTTAAGAATCTTTGATTAATTTGTTAATTCCTAAGTGATTAACTATTTTGTCCAGGACAATCGTCTCCATAAGCTTACCAACTACTGAAGTTAAATTAATGGGACGATAATTTCTCGGAAGCGAATTGTCTCCTTTTTTAAATATTAATGTAATGTTTGCAAGTTTCCAATCGAAAGAAACTTCTCCAGATTGTAACAAGTAGTATGATCGCAATTGCATTGCAATGTTACGTAATGTTGCAAGAGTGCCAACCCCAACCCCCTTTGTTGCTAAAAATACAGTATATGTAAGTGGAGAGACTATTGCGCAGTTCATTTCTTTGAGTACCCTAGGGTAGAGTTTATCTGGACCAGGAGTTTTATTAGGATTAATTTTACCTATGGACAGAGAGTACTTCACTTTCACTAATAGTAAAATCGTGAAGCTTTAAATGATCATCACTGAGCATGATTACGAGAACGGAAATGTTGTTCATATTTTCGTAGTGAAGACGGAAAAGACGAATTTATTTAAAACTTCCATCATTTGTAAGTCATCGTAAATTTGTTCGTTGTTTTCGCCAATGAATGAACCATTAATAGTCTGCGAAGCTATTTTTTTATTCTTAACATAATTATAGAATTCCTGCGGATTCGATTTAATTTGGCTCACTATACAGGGTGGTGCATAAATGTGTTTCATAAATAGCATGGTGTATTCTTGAGACAAAAGTAAAGGAAGAAGCAGACCATATAAACATAGGTCGAGAAACCCGTAGGTTTCGAGCTATAGCACACAACAGAAAAATGAAACGCCTAAAGATTTTTTACATTTTCTGCAAATACACAATGTGATACATTTGCACCATTAAAGTAAATGTTCGAAATTCTTTCCTACTTCTTGAATGCATGCCTCAGCACGTCGCACCAGTGATTGTCTGATACAATCAAAAATTCCTGGAGCACTGCTGATCATTTCGCATTTGTCTCGAACTCGTTGCCACAATTCATCACGTGCTCGGACTTCTGTAACATAAACTAGGCTTTTTAAATGACCATTGACCCCACAAGTAATAATCAAGAGGATTTAAATCTGGTGACCGAGGTGACCACGGAATAGGACCATGGCGCCCTATCCACCTGTCAGGATACACAGCATCGAGATATTCCTTCGTTAAACGGGCGAAATGAGCTGGTGCACCATCATGCATGAACCACATTAGTCGTCGAGTTCTGATAGGCACATCTTCAAGTAGCACTGGCAAAGTCTGCTCAAGGAAACGCCTTTCCGAATCTCCAGTCAGTCGCTGTACAGTCAGGGGTTTCATTTTTCTGTCGCGTGCTATAGCTCAAAACCTACGGGTTTCTCGACCTATGTTTATATGGTCTTTTTCTTTACTTTTATCTCACGAATGCACCCTGCGATTTATGAAACACAGTTATGCATTACCATGTATATAGCTCATAGTTGCGCTTATTTTTTCTAATAAATATTTTGCTTCGGCTTCTCAATAACTTGCACACATTTTCATGATAAATGAACTGTTATTAAATTTATTTCTATAAAGAGACTAGAAGATTAACTTTCGATTACAATATAGGAATGAAAGAATATTTGTTCTCTTTCAAACCAACCAGGGAATAAAAATGAAATTTTAAAATTGGATCACAGGGGGGGGGGGGGGGTTATTCATTTGAAAATATATAACTTTAGTTCGCATATTTTCTCTTTAAAATGTATTCTTTGAGCACTAATTATTCACTGGAACCACTTTAATGTATTTAGTCTCAAACGTTTCGACAAATTCATTTTCCATCATTTTGTGAAATGTACATAAATCAGTCAGATGAGATAGCTTGTCTAATGTAATGAAATTGGAGGATAAACATAACAGGTTCGTAGGCTGAGAAGTACAAATATTTTAGATGTACTGTACACTACAGGTGTATAAACACCTATTTGCTTCAGGTTCTACTTCTAGGCCACTTGTTTTACGTGGTTCATGATGATCCGTAAAGAGGATATACCTTTATGGCAAATTTTTCTTGTTTGTGGAACATTCATTTCAACACTAATAATAATAATCGTAACCAGGGCCAAAAACTTGTACAGGGTTCAAACCAACTAATGTGGCTCATTCCTTTAACACCTGAATTATTATTACTAGTGACATCAGGATCGAACTCCCGATCTCAGTGTCTTCGCTTCATTTCCAGAAAGATGATGTTAACCACTGAGCGAATGACGCTGGCGAAAAAAGTCTCGTGTAATATTTAGCTTGTATAAATTTGTTATCGGAACTCGCTGTTAATAATTACAAAGTTAGAAAATTTTAATTTTGTTGCTGAAATTAAAAAAGTTAACCTGGCTAACTTTATATACAGTTGCGCGAAAAAGTTTAAGTACAGCAGTGTATTATTATGTTTGTTCATTTAAAATCCTTATGAAATTGAGTTACGTGTTTGTTATTCATTTAATGAATGTGAAATATCGCAAACCAAGTTATACCAATCTATTTTTTATTATAGTTAACAATATCTTAGATTGTCTATCAATATTAAATATTCTCTTACGCACAAGTTTAACCCGTTTAAGCGTGGTTGTCGCTGGATTGCGACCACAAGCATGTCAAAGCGACCATTAAGCATGTCAAAATAAGGGAAATCTGAAAAATAAATTCGGCGTCTAAAAAGTTAAGTACAGCATTAGAATCCATTGTAGAGTGGAGAGTGGTTAATCAGCGAAACATTCTAGAAAATTTGACAATAAACTTTTGGAAAATTCCTGAGGAGAAAACGCTTTTGGTAATTTATGTTGGCCAGAGTATTTAAAAGCGTGAATGTTGAATGGGCAAAGGCAAAGAGCTGTCTCAGGATCTTAAAGATAGAATTAATTACTGTTTTGCATAGTTAGTTTTGCCTGTTAGGAAGATTAGTGAACATACAACCAAACAGAGGGTATGGCTAAAGGGTCTATCCTGTGGCCTACGCTCGCAAATGCTTCTTTATGTTATTACGAAAATTACTGTCGAAAAAATATGGTTAAATAACGGCATGCCCATCACATTTCAAACCTGTATGTTAACACTTTCATGCTTATGGTTGTACATTTGACCATACAGTTTTACGAGATTTTAGTCTTTATGGAGAATAATATAAGGTATAAAATTGTTTTAATCTCAAACATTCGGTCATGAAAGCATTAAAGGGTATGTGGATGATACGTTCCTGTTGTCCTAAACACCCTTACTATGCAGAATCTTTTTTAAACTTTTAAATCAGTGGTATTTAACCTGGGGGTAATTACCCCTCAGGGGGTAATTCGGCCGTCTTCGGGGGGTAACGAGCTGTCCAAAAAAAAAAGGTGAGTTATGGTTCCACTAAAATTTTGTTAATTTTTCCTAATTTTCCTTTTATCATATTTGTCATTTAAAAAGGTGAAGGGGTAATTACGTTTTTTTTGGCTAGCTCAAGGTGTACCAGTGCGAAAAAAGGTTAAATACCACTTTTTTAAATCAACAACATAACAATACTAAATACGCCTCTGAACGTGAAGTAAACAATGGTAAACCTTTAGTGATATTCTTGTTTAAAGAGAAAGTAATAAATTTATGACAAGCTTACCTATGTAGAAAGACAATATTCACGGGTTTGGCCAAACTTTTTCGATTGCTCATATTATAGATACGAAATTAATGTTACTGCCACAGTATTGCAGAGATAATACGAATTATACTTTGATTACTTATTTCCTTTTGC
Organism: Bathynomus jamesi; assembly: GCA_023014485.1. NCBI lineage: Eukaryota > Metazoa > Arthropoda > Malacostraca > Isopoda > Cirolanidae > Bathynomus > Bathynomus jamesi. Next base: position 200,864 of record JAJOZX010003439.1, read on the forward strand.
CAAGTTCGACTCTTTGAAAAGTTACTTTTTCAAGAAGAGATTCCCCTACAGAAATCTTTGACTTTCATTTAAGAAAATTCTTTAATAACGTTTATGAACCGAAAACTCGAAACACCGTTTGTTGAAAATGAGATTAAATAAGCTAAACTTCTTTTAGGTTCATATTTTTTTAGGAATTAATTAAAATTCTAAAAATTAATTAACATCAAACAGACTTTTTGTTTGTTCTAGTTAAAAAATTTCAACATTTTTTCAAATGCGAAGATATTATCCACGGGAATATTAAATTTTATTCCAGAGTTGTTTATGAATATACCCGCGTAAAAGGCTGCAAGATCTTCTGTATAGTACTGAACTTGAGCTTAAGGTATGCCTTAACAAATATTTGAAATTTTGAACACCTACCAATCTACCTTTAAAAAATCCATCCCGGCCGTCCGGTCAGAAGTCATTCGATTGACAATGACCACCCCAATACTGCAATCACAATTGAAAATTTTGTGTCACGCAGATAACACTAGAGATGTTATAATTTTGGAGTCGTTGTGCAAATGTACCTCCATTAATACAGATCATCCATTACCAACATCAACAACTCTCACGAAAATATACTCTTTCTAAGTAACTTTTCCAACCCCAATCAAAGCAATCATATTTTCGTTAGAATTTTTTTTAAACCTTTGGAAGTACCCTGTTTAGACTGCAATCACAATATGAATGGAAGGTAATTTTCAACTGTGGTTATAATTAGTTTTCATTTACGTTTGTTCTTTTTGTTCATTGAATACTTTAAGTTTATAGGCTTTGTATAACCATTTTGTTATAAATGGTTTAATTTTAAGCTTTATTCATTAAATATTGTGATTTTAACTTTTCAAGTCTGGGTCTTTTTAGTTTTTAATGCGCATTGTTTTATAATTGCTTTAGTGTAACTGATGATGATAATAGAATTTGTCGAAACGTCTGACAATGAAGAATGATTCATTGGTGTTGCTCCTACTTTCTGTATTCAAAATTCGGTTTCCAAGAAATATATATATATATATATATAAATGTTATACTCTACTGATGCTTCGAGTATAACATATTGTACTCTCGATGATGAGGATGACCTGAAGACGTCGCGTCGTCTCGATGTCTGGCTTCTCCAGGCTCATAAAATTAGAATGCGATATTTAAGGGATCGCCAGGGACAAGAAAAACGTTTGGCAGTTTTCTTTTAATTTACTTCAATTAAGTGCTATTACAGTTGATGAATTACATTTATCGAGTCGTTATAGATTTAACTTTAAATCAAAGTTACTTTATTTCTAAATTATATTAAATTCCTAAATTAGTAGACAGATTTTCTCTACCGTCGCCTAATTTATTTCAAGACTTCTTAACACTATTTAAGCCCTGTGCGGGATAATTTTCTCTCAATCCCGGCGGCTAGTGGCTAGCGTTACTTAATCTAATGTTGTCTATTTGCTTCTCCTCTATACGGATTGGGCCTTCGCTGCCCCTCCTTATCCGAGATCCAAATTTTACGCCGCCTTGTTGGAATCTGATTTTTTTGGGCGTGAAGCGCCTTCTTTTATATTAGAAAAGTTCCCAACATTCCGGAAATTCCCTACATCATTCGCACGCGGTGGTGACGTCATTACCGCGTGACTTCCGTTTGGTAGAAGGGATTCACCAACGCGAGGTGCTTAGGTCACTTAGCGTGTGACTTCCCTTTGAAAGGAAATACTAAATGAATAATATAATTGTTAAAGTAATCTAAACTCTTTGTTCGCAGTTCCGTTTTAGGAACGTATTTAGGTGCACAAAGTACGTCAATTATATAAAATTAAATAAACCCTTTGTTTGCATGGGTTGTAGCTATGAACTTGACTTTGAATTTTACAGCCTCGGGTGTTGTCTGATTTAAATGAAATAAAGCGTTCCTTGTGAACTGGAAGTGGAGGGAGATAATATATATATATATATATATATATATATATATATATATATATATATATATATATATATATATATATATACACACAGTGGCGCTCATAAGTATTCGTACATAGAAATATTTCAGTTATATTCGTCTTTATCTTTTGTATTATGCATAAAACAGTTATGAAAAGTTTACAGTTCGTTTGGAAAAATTTAACAAATTCAAAAATTAGTTTAACTTCAACATATAATGTAAAACATCAAAGAAATTGAAGAAAATAAAAAAGTTAAAATGCAATAGTTTTTGTACATTTACTTACAAAATTAGGATCACTTTAACATATTGCTTCCCAGGAACCTCGCTTTAACATATTGCTTCCCAGTGTTAATCACTTTAACATATTGCTTCCCAAAAATAGACATTACACAACCAATTACAGTTACATTACAATAGTTTGTAATATTTAGAGATTAGCTAGTCGAGAAAATGTAAATTTATGGACAACTTAACTTATTATGCTTTGCCATTTTTTGTGAATGTAAAATATTTGGATCACCTGAAGATCAGGGCCCCCAGCCTTCTTTAGTTAGCCTTATAAGGCTAACTAACGAAAATATCACGACCTAACCTAACCAATCGTTAGGTCAGCCGTACGCCCTTGACGATTGGTTAGGTTAGGTCGTGATATTTTCGTTAGTTAGCCTAGATTACCAACCTCTTTCTAACCAACCAACCTTTCTCTTTTTAACATATTGCTTCCCATTGTTAATCACTTTAACATATTGCTTCCCAGGAGGGATCACTTTAACATATTGCTTCCCGAATGCTTTGGGAAGCAATATGTTAAAGTGATCCCAAAATTATTTAATACTTGGTGTGTCCACCTATTGCTTGAATGACTTCACTGATTCGTTTTAGGTATTTTTCTACAAGGTTTCGACATCTCTTACTAGCTCATTCTTCTAAAGAAAATTGTTGCAATTCATTCAGATTCGAAGGGTTTCTCTTGCGGACAGTTGTTTTTTTGAAGTCAAACCATAAATTCTTGATTAAATTGAGATCGGGGCTATGATTGGGTCTTTCGTTGAAGCCATTTCATGGTGTTCTTAATTTTAAGTTTTGGATTATTATCTTGTTGCAGTACCCAACTGCGACCCATTCGCAAATCCCGAAATGAAGGCAATATATTTTCTTCTAAAATCTTCTGATATTTCTTCGAATTCAAGATTCCATTGTTGAATACAAGATTTCCTGGACCAGAAGCAGTAAAGCATCCCCAAAGAAGCAAACTACCACCACCATGTTTAAGCGTAGGAAGGATGTTTTTTTCTTCCAATCTAGTGTTTGATTTTCGCCAAACATACCGTTGCTCGTTGTTTCCGAATAATTCAATTTTGGTCTCGTCTGTCCAGAAACTTCCAGAATACAAATCCATCATTTTGATAATCTTTGGCGTACTTTAAACGAGCTTCTTTGTGCGCTTTTCCTAGCAGAGGTTTTCTTTGTGCAACTCTTCCATACAGACCATTCTTTTTCAATGTACGACGTGCAGTAGAGGGATAAAATCGATCTTAGTCCTAATGTTTGGCAAATATCATCCGCAGTCACTCGTGGATTCGCAGCAGCCATTCTTTCATTCCGTCCCACTGTACTTTTTGAAATCTTGCAAGGTCGTCCACACCCTGGTTGAGTTCTGATTGTTCCAAAGCCTTCTCATTTCTTTATAACTACAGGAAACGTCGCAAATGGAATTCGAACTTCTTTTCCTATCTTCCAATAACTTTCCAGATTCGTCTGCAGCAATAATAGATCTCTTAAGATCTGTAGACAGCTCTTTAGTACGACGATCCATTGCTTACTTATGGCTTGGAAAGTCATCCGTCTTCCTTGAAGATTCACAGAGAAAATTCTAGAATTCAGAATTGCCAACAGTCAATCAATACACAGCCAAATACTGATAAAATTTTTTAATCCTTCAAGCCTAAGGTGGACACACAAAGTATTAAATAATTCTGTAAATAAATGTACGAAAGGTTTTGCATTTTACCTTTTTTTATATTTTTCTCAAATTCTTTGATGTTTTACATTATATGTTGGAATTAAACTAATTTTTGTATTTGTTAAATTTTTCCAAACAAACGGTAAACTTTTCATAACTATCCTTTGCATGGAACAAAAGATAAAGACGAATATAACCAAAATATTTCTCTGTACGAATACTTATGAGCGCCACTGTATACCTTTGGTTTGGTTGGTTTGGTATATATATATATATATATATATATATATATTATATATATATGTAAAATTACATCTTTAACATTTTCTCGTTTTTGTCCAGCTATAAAAACTTTGCTGCAGCTCTTATTTTCCTGTGAAAAACACTGTTATCATAAAAAAGTTAAAATTTCTATTAAGGAAATTACTATCTTAACACTTCAGAATTTAGTCTCTTCTTTTCTGTGAAATAAGATCTCCAGCTTTCAGCAGCTTTGGGAAAAAAAGATCTAACACTTTTATATACAGTAATTAGTATACGTCAACTTTAGTTATGATACATAACACTGCAAATCTTCACGATATTGCAAAAATTCAAAATTTTCACATTCTTTTCGATTTAGTAAAACTTCAATTCTGTGTGTGAGGTACTTGTCGCTGTTGATCCTTTTTTCCTTCGCTGTTGCTGCCGTCAGAAAATCTATAGCTTCGTTTACCTTCTGTTGCTAGGCCTAAGCGAATCCGGTTTGGTTTTTCATCGCTCGAGAGACCCTTATTTAAATGTTTTCCCTGCTTTCGATAATAGTTCTTCATTATTTTCATTGAAAAGTCTATGTTTAAGCGTACGGGTCTACGTAGGTTGATATTTGACAATGCAAATCCGATACAGATAAACAACTTCAAACTTGAGTGAGAATGTAATGCTTTGATAGTTTCAGCTTCAAATAGAAAAACAAACGAATTCAGAAATTCAGAAAGAATTCATTACATAAGTATATATCACAACCATATTGGTTTACATAATGTTGGCATTAACTTTTAATTTTGTATTTTAGTGATAAGTAGTCTAATCAGAGCATTATTATCTGAATCTTTCTTATCTGGAAACTTTCAAAATATAATTCACAGTATATAATTTAGGATTTAATTTTGCACATATAATAGGCCTCTGTAATTTTTATAAAAGGGGGGGTGATTTTCTGTTTAGTAACATTTAGTAACATTTGAATATATTACACACACACACACACACACACACACACACACACACATATATATAATATATATATATATTATGGTGTTTGTCTGAAATTTATAGGAATAGAATTACCTATATCTGCTCCTTTGTAGGAGAAAGTATTTCCTGCAATTTGCATTGAATAATTTGGGGAGTCTAATATTATGATTATGGTTGGTCTGATGTGGAGTAATCGCCTGTGAATGGGCGCAGTATAGTTTCTATTATTAACAGTTTTATACGTACTAATACCGATAGTTAGTTTATATAAACCATTTAGCTTTAGAATATTTGGTACTTGTGGGTTATCTGTCGCCATTTTTTAATATTTTTTTATTTAGTTATTTTTATATATTAAGAGAAGAGGATTATTTATACTGTACGGCATTGACGATTGGTTAGGTTAAGTCGTGCTAGTTTGGTTAAATAAAAAACTTTTTAATATTTTTTTTATTTAGTTATTTTTATATATTAAGAGAAGAGGATTCTTTATACTGTACGGCATTGACGATTGGTTAGGTTAAGTCGTGCTAGTTTGGTTAAATAAAACGGTATTTAACCAAACTAGCACGACTTAACCTAACCAATCGTCAATGCCGTACAGTATAAAGAATCCTCTTCTCTTAATATATAAAAATAAATAAATAAAAAAAATATTAAAAAGTGGCGACAGATAACCCACAAGTACCGAATATTTAACTCTGTGAACATTGGAGCAGTCAGAGGTATGAGATTGTTATTATTGTTTGAGAGAGTTCGTAAGCATTTTTTATGCAATACTTCTATCGGATATCTTATATAATTCTTTGCACTACTCCATGTTGTGATTCTATATTGTAAGTGTGAACGAATAAATGAGTAATAGTGTGTGACGAAAGCATTTTGGGAATTATTTGGATCACCTGAAGATCAGGGCCCTCAGCCTCAATTACCAAATGATATTTTCGTTAAAACTAACTAAAATATCACGACTTAACCTAACCAATCGTCAAGGGCGTACAGTTGGCCTAACCAGGCATTCAATTTAATTTAGTATTATATTTGGTACGGTAAAGCAAAAAACAAGAATACATAGGGGCCCTGATCTTCAGGTGCTTCAATTATTTTTCTGAGTTTGAATATTATGTAGAGAAATATATATACTGGGTGATCCAGATAAATGGGACCCATAAAAAAAAGCCAAATATTCTTAATATTTAATTCCTTTCATAAAAACTATATATCATTCGAAAGAGTAGAGTTACAAGTTTATTATGAAATATTTATTTTTTAAAAATGACTCCTTTCAAATGTGCTCCATTAGTTGCCAAGCATTCCAGTGTCCTCGCTTGTAAGTTCTGCATCACTTTTGCAAGAGTGTGCGGTGGTATGGCCTGTATCTCATTTGTGATGGCGGCCTTCAATTCTTGCAAGGTCGTTGGGTTATTTCTGTAGACCCTACTCTTTAAATATCCCCAGAGATAATAATCTAAGGGAGAAAAATCCGGAGACCTTGCGGGCCATTCAACGTCTCCAAATCTTGAGATTAACTCGCCTGGAAACGTTTGACGCAAAACTGCCATGCAGTTCCTCGTGGTGTGGCAGGTAGCTCCGTTTTGTTGGAACCAGTGGTTTTCTAGACAAAGATCTCTTAATTTAGGAATAAGGAAATCGGTCAACATTTTTTCGTAGCGATCACCATTTACAGTGACCGTGTTTCCGGTGGAATCCTCGAAAAAGTACGGCCCTATGATCTGAGATGCAGTAAGACCACACCAAACAGTTACACGCTGACTATGCAACGGGACTTCGGTAATATTCAATGGATTTTCTGTTGCCCAGAAACGACAATTTTGTTTGTTTACAGTTCCATTCAAGTGAAAATGGGCTTCGTCTGACATAATCAAAGTTGCTAGAAAATTGGTGGTGTCATTTACCTTCTGTTGGATCCATTGACAGAATTGTCGTCTTCGTGCGAAATCTCCATCGTTTAGTTGTTGCACTGTTTGAATTTTATATGGAAAGAGCATTAAATTTTGCTTGAATATACGGTGTGTTATTCCATATCCAACTCCTAACAGCTGAGAAGCACGTCTGATGCTTATGTTAGGATTATCCTGTACAATTTCATGAGTTCTGTTAATGATCTCGTCTATCCTTGCTGTGCGCACTCTTCCAGTTGGTTTTCTTTTTCCAATGCTGCCAGTTAGGGAAAAATTTCTGACACACCGACGGATTACTTTCTTAGAAGGTGATTTTGACATCTGAAAATTTGTCTTGAAAGATCTTTGAGCTGAAACTACACTTCTTCCATGCTCATAATATTGCTCAGTTATGAAACGCAGCTGTTCCACAGTCCATGCAGTCATCTTGAAGGGTTAGTTTTAACTAACACTTTTATTTTGTTTTGTATCTTATCTTGTCTTGTATTGTCAAAACCTATACAATCCTGTACAAACTTGTAACTATCCTCTTTCGAATGATGCGTATGATTTTATAAAAGGACTTATACTTTAAGAGTTACAGGGGTTTCTTTTGGGTTCCATTTCTCTGGATCACCCTTTATTTTCAATTTGATATGTTTTACTCGTATGTGACTTTTGAAATTTAAATTATCATCCGACTTGATGCCAGAACTTTAACTTAAGTTTTTCCAGTTACTATTGGGGTGTACTCAATTACAGGTCTTTTAGTTGCAATCATATATGATGATTTTGTCGAGTTCAGTAAAAGCTTATTTGCATACATCCATTTATAGATATGCTCCAATTGCCTGTTCAGTTCATTTATTTGGGAGTTGATATCGTGGTGTGCAGAAGTGAATGTTGTGTTGTCTGCATACTGAATACAGTTTAATGTTGTTGATCGATAAAAACCATTTATACACTTTAGGAAAAGTAAGGGTCAAAGGATAGATCCTTGTGGAACCCCACTTTCCAATGCAGCATATTCTGATGAAATGTGTTTTACTTTAACATAATGGTGACGATTAGAGAGATATAACTTAAACCAATTTAACATATTTCCCTTTATGCCATATGTGTTTAGTTTATCTAGTAAGATATCATGTGAGAGTGTATCGAAGGCTTTCGACGGGTCGAGGAAAACTAGATTTGTTTTTAGGTTTTTATAGATATTTTCTAATAGCATGTTCATAGTGTCAACAATCATATATACTTTTCCTGATTTCAAATAACAGTTGGAATTATGACAGATGTTACATACTTGTTTCCGTTAACCCTTGAGGGCCCAGTGTCAATTTATTGATTTTGTTCTGGCTAACGCCAGACGATTTTATTCAGTCTCGGAAAAGACCTCAGGGCGCTAAAGGGTTAAGGACCTTTGTTCTTGTTTCGTTACATAGCTTAAACATTTTTCACAAATATTTCAAAATGTGATTTACTGTATATACAGCTGCGATTTTTAGCTACTCTGTTCAGTAATCTTCTTTACCTGTGCCTTAGCATAATTACAAAAGGGTTTTACCTTGTTTGACAGTTTCTGCGTATCTTGCGGAGATTACTTTGAGAGCTCTTCTACAATGTGTATATATAACAATAAGAATGCCACGAAAGTGGAGACTTAATTCAACTATTAAAAGAATTTTTGCATTAATTTCTTGATCCTTTTAAATAGTGCTGTACCGATTCCAAAGTTTAGCCGATGCCGATTCCAAAATTTAGCCGATACCGATGCAGATTCTTTGCCTATATTTTAAAAAACAAATTCCTTTTATAAATTTTACTAATCTAATGTGAAAACTTCCAATTTTCATATTTTTACATTTCAAATTTGTTTAAATGCTTTTCTTTATCTCACTCCACAATATACAGTATGGTACCAGAATTGGAGCTATTGAAGAATAGGGACCCCAGCCTTCTTTAGTTAGGCTTATAAGGCTAACTAACGAAAATATCACGACCTAACCTAACCAATCGTAAGGTTAACTGTACGCCCTTGACGATTGGTTAGGTTAGGTCATGATATTTTCGTTAGTTAGCCTTATAAAGCTAACTAAAGAAGGCTGGGATCCCTATTCTTCAATAGCTCCCCAGAATTTGTTACTCATACATCGTAACTAAAATGATGTTAAATATTTTTGTTATTTACCTTCATAAATACCAATATTTAAATTAATTTTTTAACTTATGTTGAACGTATTTTTCCTCAACACTAAACAACAACAAAGTTTTTCATTAAAATTTCAAGTCCCTCCTGGCCAATTTGAATTAAAAACTGGATATACAATTTAGGTTTATAAAATTATTAAATTATTTAAAATAAAGTTAACATAAGATGGATTAATATATAAATTATAAAGTACAACTTAATATAGAATTAATATTAACATAGAGTTGGAGATTACAATATTTTATTATATTTAGATATTAGCTACGAGTAGTTAGAGAAAATGTAAATTTATGGGTATCTTAACTTATTAAGATTTCGTGAATGTAAAATATCTTTATACAATTACACTTTGAAATTAGTATAAATTATCATGAATAGTGTGTTTTGTATGTTCAGTTTTCCATAAATATAGATTTTGTTTTGTAATGAAAATTTAAAAATGTAAAAGAATCGGTAAGAGAATCGGCTCAATTTGGCTGATACCGATGCCGATTAATCGGTACACCAATACTTTTAAGGAAAGACAATATATATACAGTATATAGGGTTTAAGCAGAGATTAAATGTATCCGCTGAACGTCATCTTGGTAGAAAGTAACTCAAATTTGGAGCAAGTGTAGTTTACGTCCTCCTGACACAAACTACACTAGGTCAAAGTTGGGGAACGTAAACTACACTAGAATCTTTAGGAGACATTTTTTAAATGAATCCATCAAATAAAACGCTAAAACTAACGAAAATATTACGACTTAACCTAACCAATCGTCATTATATATATATAATATATATATATATATATATATATATTAGGGTGCATCAAAATCACCAATGACATAGTTTCACTTTGTCCCTAAGTTAGAAATGTTCCAATGGTTAAGAAAACCTACTATGTGAATTATTTTTGGATTTGAATGCCATTTATGGGGTCCACACAGACTTCCTATATGCACACCAACCCCACAGTCATTCTGTGATTTGAGATCCAAATAGTAGAAGTTTAAAAATTTTGTTCACTACAAAAATCAGCCTAAGAACATGTAAGTGATATTTCTAAAGGTCATATATACTTCTAAAAAGTGATAGAAACTTCTATAAAGTGATAGATACCTCTAGAAAGTGATAGAAACCTCTAGAAAGTGATAGAAACCTCTAGAAAGTGCTAGGAAGTGGTGGAAAGTTATAGAATATTCTAAAAGGAACTGCAATATATAATCTGATATGCAAGTATTTATGATAAATATGATTTTTGTATGTTTATGTTAAATGTTTATGTTAATGAATTTTGTGTTCTCTCTTTACAGAATTTTTTTGTGTTCTCTTTATACCTGTCGTGCATTATGGCCAGTTCAGATAGCACAAATGATAAATATGCTGTTAAAACTCGTCAAACTGCTGCCATTTATGGTCTTGGTGCTGGAATCAGCGATGCAGATGCAGAGATAACAGGATCTAGGCTGCCAACATGTGAGCAAGTGTTGCGATGCTACATGTTTCATCAGCAAGAAGGTCTACCGTTTAACCGTACAAAATGGAACAATGCTAAATTTGTCTTGCAAAAAATTATTCCATTTTATCAGAAAGGCAACATTGCCATGATTACTGAGAGGAAAGCTGTTGAAAAAATTATAGCACTATCTGCAAAAAATGCAAAACTTAGGGAACTTCCAGTGGATCGGTGTTCTTCGCTTGGTGCAGTTGCGAAGCTTAAGGGGATCGAAAAGGAGTTACAAGAAACATTTCAGTTGTGGCCAAGGAATGCTGAGCAACTCATAAAAGATCCTGAAGATCTGGAGTTCTTGCGGTCAATGAAATCAGACAGAGTCGCATCATTTGGAAGCCATGACAAGAAGCTCGCATCAAAAGTCCAAAGAAAGCAGGAAAAGGAAATGATGCAAGCAGAACGACAGCTTAAAGCTCATAAAGAAGCCCAAGCATCTACAAGCAAAGTTCAGATTGAGAACAGTGAGGAAAGCAACAGTGATGTTGAGGATGAAGAGGGTGATATAGAGGATTACAAACCAAAAACACGAAAATCTCGCCAAGCAACTCGCTCAGGAACTGCTGCTTTTATAAGTCATGACATACTCAAATACCATAGGATGGTTTCCCTGTCTACAAGCATGAAGATCACACCGGCCAACATGCAGCATTTACCAAAGCCATCATTGAGGAATCAGGAGGTGACACAAAAAAAGTTTCACATATATTCTACTGCCGACAGAGCAAGACGTAAGGTTGGTGAAGAGCTTGCATCATTGGTCAGAGAGTCCTGGGTTCCACCACAGTTCCTGTCTCTTCACTGGGATTTTAAACTGATGTCAACTCTGTCATACCAAACTAAAGCTGAAGAGAGGCTCACCATAGCAGTTGGCAATTCGTATGACATCAAACTTCTTGGTGTGCCTTCCTACAAGCCAAATACAGATCAGCCAGCTGGTCAAATCATTGCTAATCTCACTATGGAGCTTCTCCGATCATGGAATTGTGTTGACTCGGTAGTGAACATGACTTTTGACACAACAGCTAGTAACACTGGTCATGTGAGTGCTGTGCTGCATGTGTTAGTCTGCAACAGGACATAGGTCGAGCTTTACTGTGGTCAGCTTGTCGGCATCACATTGGCGAGGTAATCCTTACACAAGTCTTCAATGATCTGAAAATAGAACCACCATTGTCAGTAGAAGTTACCATATTCTGTCGGTTCCAAAAGCATTTTGACACAGTTCCGCACAACAATAATCAGTCACTTAATTTTTTGGATGGTACCTCTTATTCAGATGGCATACAAACCATAATCCATGACTATAGGGCCAGAGCAATTTCATGCGCGCAGTCTGTTGTGAAGCATCAACGTGATGACTACAAAGAATTTTCTGATCTTTGTTTGCTCTACTTGGATGGGACAAGTAGAGAGTTTTCATTTCGACGTCCTGGTGCTGTACACAAGGCTAGGTGGATGGCCAAGCTTCTCTACTCCATTAAGATGGTGCTGCTGGAGGAGCAGATCAGTTCTCTTCCCTCTGGAACCATTACCACAGAAGCACAATGACCCAAACTGCGTGTTTGTGAACTTTGTTTGCTTGCTGTACAGCTGGTGGTGGATCACCTGTTCAAGCGCGGTACCTGACTGACCTCTTGCGCTCTTTAATGATGCAGTCCCTGAAGCTGAACGCTGCTATCTGGCTGAGAGATTTATAGCAGTAAAGCCAGCACAAGATCAGGCATCTTTACCACAACATCGATTTGGCACAGGATTTGGGGAACCCAAATTTCCAAACTCCATTTCCAGCACAACAAAGCTTGGTGACTTAATCAACGAAGATTCATGGTACATTTTCTCTGTTCTGGAACTTGACAGTTCTTTCCTGACTCATAATATCGAAAATTGGCCAGAATTAGCTTCCTTTCAAATGTCCAGAGAACACATCTCGGCAGTTAACGTCATAAATGATTGTGCTGAGTGTGGGTGAAGCTAAGTTCTGATTTTCTCATGGCTGCCAGATCACAACATTACCAAAATGTCCTACAAGTTGTTGAATCCGACAGAAAGAAGCTTCCTAATCTTCGAAAGAGGAAAACTAGAGCCTAAACTAATTGTTCATGTTCATTTACAGTTCTTGAACATTTTTTATTAACGTAGTGTTCTTTTGACTTTAACTTGCTTGTATCACCAATAATGTAATGTATAAACCAGAATGTAATGTAGAAATCAATGTAATGTATCCCTGTTTTGATTATTTAACACATTTTTATTGGTTCATACTTTTGCAAACACGAAAACGGGGATATAAAATGTTTAATTTTTGGTCAATTTAACTCCATTACTAAATATTGCATCAATGATGTGGACCCCCTAGATGACCACATAAATCTTTGAAATTTGGCCATATGTGCTATTTCAGGCATTGGAACAGAGTAATCATAGGGACAGATTGAAATAAAACATTTTGAAAAATCATGGGAAATTTGATGCACCCTAATATATATATATATATATATATATAAAATGACGATTGGTTAGGTAAATCGTAATATTTCGTTAGTTTTAACGTTTCATTTGATTAAGTATACGCGGACAAAGTTGGGGAACGCAAACTACACTATGATAATGTAGGGGAACATAAACTACACTAGGCACCACAGGGGGATGTAAACTACACTTGCTCCCAAGTTTTGATAGAATTCGCCTTATTATCTATTATTGCAAAACCTACATTAATTCTTTAATTGATTTCATAGTTTTAAAAAAATCGATAAATTATGAAAGACTGTCAGCAGTATGAGATTCAGTGCATGGAATACAATCAATACAACATGAATTTAATATGCAGGAGTCCTCAGTAAAATGGGCATGCAGTGACAACGAAAATATTAACTTTGATATTTAGTATTTGCCAATATGAGTCGAAATATACTGTAAAGCAAAAAGGATTCGAAGATCGAGAAATTTTGTTCCTAATTTCTGTTTTACATTTTTTACACACTGAAAAAAATGATGAATTATACGAAGCAAATTTTGACTATTATTACCAGAAATTTAGTTAATATAGCACCGGCTCTATTTTAGTTAATTTTACCAAATATTATTAATAATGACAAAATTTTATCTTCTTATCACAAAAAAGTAGATCACATCACCAGATTTTGTTATAAACTAAATACATTTTAGTTCATTTATTTAGTTCTGTTAACTAGTGTAAGTATATTGTTTACAGCGTAGAAGTCAGTCAAGTGTATTTGAGATATTGCGACAGAATGGCACGTTAAAGTTTGGAGAAGTTTTTCCTCTAAAATAAGTAATAACATACCATCATTCATAACAGTCAAGAGGTCGACACGTAGAGCAGAAGTTGATTAGAGAATATGACACAAGGAAGCTTTTTGTGTTGGCTATTGTGAGGATTTTAGCATCATACTGGCTGTCCATGTTGAGCAGCCATGAATCAGTGCAATGTTCTAGGGGGCAGATACTCAACCTCCATAAAAACGTTTGAATGATCTGCGAAATACGTGTCTTTACTTCTGGTGCTACCTCAGAAAACAGTACAATACAAGCAGTAGCTCGCTATCGCCCTCCGGGCAGGTAGCAGTATATGTCACAGTATATGTAGCAGTATATGTCACAGTATATATAGCAGTATATGTCACAGCTAGCTGTATATCGGGACTACCAAACTATTATCGGGACTACCAAACTGCTCTCCTCCATTACCCCCCCTCCCCCATTACCCCCCCATTATCCCCACCCTCTTCCCCATTTAGCCCCACCCCTCTCCCCATTTACCCACCCCCACCCTTCCCCCATTACCCTCAGGGGGGAAGGGGCTGGCACTTTGCAACAATTGATCAACATTGCAATTGCATATATGCACTCGAACATTTTGCGGTCATACTACTAGCTTGAAAGATTGTGTAATTATACAGTGCTCTTCAACCTGAGTATCGTTTTCGAAGTACTTATATTCACTTGTAATAGACATTAAATAGCTCGTGCTCGGCCGCGAAGTGAGATAGGACCGGGAAACGTGACAGAGCACATCGGCAGCTCATGGGCTATCAGTTGGTGGTGGTTGCAGAATTTTCCGATGTGCCGTTTAGGCTGTGCACGGTTCCGAAGAAAGCGGACAGACACACACACACACAGACACACAGACACATTTTAGCTGAATAGTATATAGGAGGATACAATATATATATATATATATATATATATATAGGGTAATTTTTTATTCGAAAACTCTTAATAATAGCCTTCATAGTTTTATGGTTCCCAAATAAAAAAAAATCTTGTATATATATATATATTAGTGATGTAGCGGATGTCATTTTTTTCACATCCGCGGATGCGGATGAGGATCTTTGATTTCGCGGATGTCTACATTTTCGTTATTTTTTAGGATATATTCGAGATTTGTTGTGTTTAACGTATATAATAAGTTAATATAGAGAGAGCTGTAGCTATAATGTAGTATAATTGATTAATTGTACAATAATTGCTGTACTTTTCTCTGAACATATAAAATAATATCAAGCATCTAACTAATATAGAAATCAATTAGTGAATTCGTCTGCAAATAAATTCGTTATATTTTGTTGATTTTCAGCCACAATTAGAAACCATAATTGTGTTACCAGGATGCGGGACGTGAACCCAACTCAAATGCACCCCACCGACCTCTTTCCCAACCTCCACCCTTATAGAAAGAGATCTTTAATTAGCTTGATAACTATTTATATTAAGTTTAAAGTTTTATTAGGCATATTTATAAATGAGTAATTAAAATAAAGTAAACTAAGATGTTCATCGTTTAATGTTCAAATTTAATTGTAGGAAGGCTATGCTTAAGGAACATTAATTTTTCTGCCTTTTCTGCTGCCAGTCTGTTTCTCTTTTCATCATATATTAATCCAGCACTGCTAAATAATCTCTCGCTTGGTACGTTTGTTGGACAGGCTAAATGTTTCCTCGCAAGTTTACTCAAGTATGGATAGATATTCTGCGTATTTTTCCACCAACTAATAGGATTGTCACATGCAGCCAGGCGTTTTTCTTGGTGATAGCTCTCGATCATTTTTACTACATCTTTTGACATCGCGTAGGTCTCGTCATTGCTGCTTGACTCAAGAAACTGAGAGACAGATTCTGTGATAGATTTGCTTGTTGAAGGTGTTGGTTCTGTCACTGAAACTTTTATTCTTTTGGTGGGTGGCGAAGCGACAGATTCAAGAGATTGAAGCTCTTCAACTGCTTTGCCAAGTGATGATTTAACTCGTTCTAATACTAGGTGAAAATAACTTAGCTTTGTAACGTGGATCTAAGTAGGTTGCAAGAGAGTAACTTCATATAAGAACAGCCTCTCATCTTGTCGCTTGCATCACTTTTGCGCACAATGAACTAGTTCTATTAATATAGTAGAATTTGATAATTTCCGCTTATTAATGACGTTTTATCTCAACGGTCCACATCCGCATGACATCCGCAGTCCAAAGTGCGGATGCGGACGCGGATGCGAGAAAATGTGCGGATGTTATGCGGATGTGACCTACATCACTAATATATATATATATATATATATATATATATATATATATATATATACAGAAATGTATTGCATTTACTGGCATTTTAACATAAAACAGAAGTTTTTTAAAGGTGCAAAAAAAACTTATTTTTTCTACGTGAAGGTCAAAATATAATAATAAAAACTCACTCTAATAGACAGAGTTCATTTCCGCAACAGTTTCGATGCCGACTGGCATCCTCTTCGGGTGGATATCGAAGAGGATGCCAGTGGGCATCGAAACTGTTGTGGAAATAAACTCTGTCTATTAGAGTGGGTGGGTTTTTATTATAATTTTTTTTAAAGGTATTTTTATTTACTATTTTTCCAACGTTCTGAATGATAAAAGATTTATCTATTTAATGTCTTATCTGGAATTTGAAATAAATTCTGCCAATTAAAAGAATAATTTTTAGTAGATGTTGAAAACTGAAAAGTAATTTAAGTTCGCCATTTTATTTTTCTCTTTTAATATTTCATATTTTCAAACGCGGATTTATGATGATTTTCAATATTTTTTCTCAAAGTATACATTTTGTCATCAATTTTTAGCTTGAAGATGTTGCGCTGTTTTGTTATTTTTATTTGGAGATGAAAAACAACTTAACACATCTTTGTTGTGGGAATGTACCTGATTTTCCCATTTACGTTAGAGCTGCCTTCCTATTTGAAAGAAATATTGACATTTTTTTATTAATACTGCTTGATTTAGCCTATTTGCTCCATGTTCAATAGCGTAGGCAAATGAATTGATTAAAAAAGTGAAATAAATGAATCATTAAAAAAGTTTTCATATGGTTCGGAGGGGAAAGCCTAACCTAACTGAAGCTAAATAATGTAATATAGCATAATCCTACCGCCACTTAATGTAACGTAAATGAAATCATTAAGAACTTCATATATTTTTCGACGACCGAATCGTCCTCATACGCAGAAGAAGCAATTTAATTGGAATGTGTCTTATTCATATAGACAAATGAGCGGTTTGAGGATGGTGGAAGAAGACACGGATAAGAGCTGGAGTTATATTCCGTTACGTTTCGGCACAAAGCCTTACTCACACAGAATGATAACATGAGTTAAACACACAATACTTAAATGCAGACAATCTTTTCCAAACCTACTGGAAAGAACATTCGTGGCTTCACCTGATTGGCTGGTTACTGTTGATGCTCCTTGGCCCTGCCCCTTTCTGCTAACTTCACGATAATTTTTCCGTTAATTTGGCTAAACACATTTTTGTTTTCAGATTTTGAACAAATTTAGTTTCCTCAGAAATTTTAAGAGGTTATTCCTGACTTTATATACTCTCACTAAAAGGTCTGTCTTTATTTCGTAGCTGCTTTGGAGCGGATCTCGGCAATACTTGTTCGTCCAGAACAAATTAACGAAAAATTATGTTGAAGTTAGCAGAAAGGGGCAGGACCAAGAAGCATCAACAGTAACCAACCAATTAGGTGAAGCCATGAATATTCGTCCAGTAGGTTTGGAAAAGATTGTCTGCATTTAAGTATGGTGTGTTTAACTCATGTTATAATTCTGTGTGAGCAAGATCTGTGTCTTCTTCTACCACCCTCAAACCGCTTAATTGGAATCTTATTAAAGATCATAACCATCACTTTACAGGAGGAAAAGCGGCAACTAACTGACCTAAAGAGCAAAGGGTAGAGGAGAGAGAGAAACAAGCAGCACAAAATGCAGAATCTGGTCCATTGACCACCAATTTGTTTGAACACATTGTCCAGCAGGCCTGTTTTCGCGTAGTGTGGGTAATTGGACTAGAATTTTGTCCATTTGATTAGGAGTTCATTACTCAAAATACTGTTCAGAATAGCCGGGATAGGTAGACCATGGTTATTTACTTTGACTAGGAAAGTATTAATCCAGTCTTTAGAATGAAGGAGTAGAATGTTGCCTTAGTTTATGTATATTGGATAGCGACCAACATTGCGTGAGTAGGTCTGCCTCGGTATCAAAATGACCATCGTTTGCGAAAATCCTAAACCTCAGGGTTGTCAACAACACCGTTCGCTAAGTGTTTGGAATGGTCAATGATTTACTATCTAGTTTCAAAGATGGTCATCTCAAACATGAAGCGACCATTCTTTTTTAATAAACATGACCATTTTCTATTTCGTTTGAGGAAATAAAGTGAACACAATGCATGAACTGTCCTTGTTATTATTTTTTTATCATCCGTTTTATCATCCGTTATTGCTAAATAAGTGAATTTGATTTTTTTTTTGTTTTTCTTTAAGTTATTGCAGGAAAATCTTTATAAAAATATTTTGTGGAAATAAAGTTATCAGGTTTGTAATACGTTTAGCCAATTGTGTCGTACCGCAAATATAATAAGTTTTAGTCAGTTTTGCTATACTCAAAATAAAACGTTCTTAGTTTAGATGAAATAACTTCTTTTTAAGGATGTATTCTAGGGGAAGTTTTTCCTTCTTTTGAGTATCAAAACTTCTTTCCAGATGACGGAATACTTCTTTTTATGAAACATAACTTCTTTTGATAGAAGATATGATCTTCAAAACTTCTTTTTTGAGTGATTTGGGATAATAGAAGATAACAGTTTTATTTATAGGAGGTTTTTTTCCGTACTGTAGATTCTGGGAGGCAACAATCATTATTCCGCTACCTTTGCGCATGCGCGTTTTTCATATAATTTTAGATTAATTTTCTAAAATAAAATTAATGATTCGATGGTCATTATGTCTTTTCTCTGTCGAATTGTTTTAAATTAAAATGAATTAAAATGCATCATTATATCATTACATAGCACGAAGGTTGAACGAGTTAAAACGAAATAATTGCATTCAAAATTTGTGAAATAAACAATTAAAGATATCGTAAAAAGACATTAATATAACTTCATTTTACGATGGAGTTACATAGGAAAATATTATATAATTCCTAGTTTAAAAAGTGAAACGACACTGTCATTCGGCTGATAACTAACATAAGAATTCAATTCCAGGGAGTCTAGCTCCGGTTCCGTTCCACCTCTGTCCTATTTTGAAAATTCTCAACTCGGTTTTATTCCAAGGAACCTGTCTCCGTTTCCGGAGCGAAGGTCCTGCTAACTTTAATTCGAAATCACAATTCCCCGAAATCCAAGGATGCATGACATTAAACACTGTGCTACGTTAATAACCATGCAAGTTTACGAGGATCGAGATGGTAGATTTCATTTAAGCGTTACATCACAGCTAGCTTGAATAACTTTATTAAATTTCACGAGGAGTGTAATTGCTATGTTTGTTTTGTTTCTCATTTAATTATTCGACTCAGTGACTTATCTGAAACAATTGCCTATTTTTGAGCATTTTTATCAAGAGCAGATCGTTTTCTATCAACATTTATTCATTTTGTATTTTGAAAATAAAAAATTAAAATTTTGTATCTTGTATTTTAATTCAAGTTAAACTTTTAAAAGTTCAACGTTCAAATCAACCACTTCAGAAACGAAAGAGTTTCAATTGAGAACTTACTTTTTTTCCTCCAGTTCTTTTCGAGTTCTCCGCTGCACATTTTTTTCTCGGAGGAAACCAGTGAACATTCCTTATCTTGGAAGGCGCTCATTTCCCACATGATTGTCACAAAAATAATTTTCAGCTTTTCGTTTTTAATAATTCCTCTGAATTTTGAAAATTAAAAAGCGTTGTCATATCTCTCGTATATACATACAGTATATATATTAAGCGTAACATTTGAAATGAACGCCAAATATAACGGCTAACCTGTAAACTTCAAGACTTCAAGACTGCAAAACTTCATTCAAAAAAGAATACAACTGACAGAGTTTTACAAGTTTTTGATGTTTGTTATGACATTAATATATTCACAGTACTCTCATGTGAATATGCTCTTGGAAGCATGGAGGCTTTTTAGGCAAAATTAATGGCATTTAACTTATTTATGGCATAAAAATAGTGAACGTCGCAAGTAATAATAATAGAGACAACAACAAAATAATAATAATAATAATTATAATACAAAGTTTATAAAATGCGACATAATTTTAAATTAAATGCTTTATTGTATATTTAGTAGAAAATATTACATAAAAATAACGAAAGTGGCTAGTAATAGTAACAACAAAAATTAATAACAACAATAATAATAATAATAAATGTAATATACAAAGTTTCATGATTTTAAATTAAATGATAATTTAATTTAAAATGACCTGTCATTGTCACAGTTTTCAAACTCTAACTTAGCCACGAAATCGTTTCGAAGAATCTCAGTTTCGATCGACAAATGCAGTTCAGCTACAGATTGTTGCTGTATAGGTCTTTTCGACCTTTTAACGAAAGTTAACCCAGTCTACAGTAGGTCATTTGTTGCTGTGATGCCCTCACATATCGACAGAACATACAGCATATGCAATTTCGAGGTCATGCTGTTGTTTATCACATAATTTGCAATAAACCTAGATACCTCTCTCTAGTGAAAACCTAGTAGTTAGGTTCTCTCTCTCTCTCTCTCTCTTACCTATTCTTCCTTGTGAACATTGTGAACATACGCGTTTATCGAGTGTTCAGTGTCATTTATTCTTATAAGTTGTTTTTCAGTGAAATTAACTCACCAGCAAAGTGGTATATTTACAGTACTGTTCGATGCTTTCATATCTAACGTAACATACCTAATTTACCTTCCTTCAGTATTTAATTAGAGCTGAATTAACTTTATTTATAAGCGAAGTTATAGTTAAGGTAACCAACGTGGTGCCATGAAGCTTTTTTTTTTGCTGTTTTGATAAATATTTCACAGAAGGTGTTAATCTCTTCGAGACGGGTCGCAGACAGCGTTAAAGCAGTAAAAGTAGAACGTGATTCGATAAGGCTGTTTTGACTTTGCCTTGAAGATTGTATTCCCTTGAAGATTGTATTCGAGATATAATCCCTCCTGGCACATAGGTCAGACAGCGTGGGAAAGAGGTCACTCTCTCAAAAATAGATAAGTTCTCCTTTATTTTTGCATTTCTTTTTAATTAAGTGTTGTCAACTACAATAAAAAGACAAAATATGACAGGGCCAAGTAAACTGAAAGCCTATTAGTAAATGGAAAATAATAGAATTCATAACGTATAAATGGAAAATATAAGTTAGGTTTAATAGATGGATAATAAAGTTGGAAATAAGCCTCAGATAAATTTGAACAAGTGTACATGACTTTGCACGAAACCAGAAGAACAAGTTTTGTTGCGTTTATACTTGTAATTGCGGTTAGTCAATCAAGCACAGTATGGCCGTCACGCGATGCCCACCTCCCGTTTCGTCCAATCCTATATTAATATAGTAGAATTGCCGTAGAATACTAGATCTATATAATTAGGTAATTTGATATCATAAGATAGGCCAATTAAGTTAGTTAAATAATATAAAATAATTAGGAAGTTATAAAAACTATTGAAATCATGTACTAATTACTGTTTCTTAAGTTTTAGGTTCAAAGATACATGGACAAAAGATCATGTGTAAAACACGACTGGAACAATGAGATATCCTCGATGGAAAGGCATCGCATCGCAAAAGAGAAAATTAGTCAAGAAGAGTTGACAATAGAAGCTGAATCGAGGAGAGAATCAGATAGAGTCGTCTGTCCATCTTAAGATCATTTTTCTCTCTCTTGTTATCTTTATTTCAGTTTCTCTATTCGAGCCCGTGGGAAATAGGGCCTATATTTAAAATGAGCTTAATTTGGTAAATTCATTACTTCCCCCATCCCCACCTTAGGGCCGCTGACGAAAGTGAATTCATTCTGAGCCCTAGGCTTGTGAAAAAAACCATAAGATTAAAAGTATAAAAATATTGGTGTTTTAGAATAACTAAATTTATGTATTATAAAGGTAAATTCTGAAATTAATTTAACGATAAACAGTATTAGTTTACTTAGTTGTAGTCGAGTGAAAAACTAATCCGAAGAAAGACATCAATGGTTACACTACCATCTTTAGTGTTACGAGTATGTTTATCGTCCGCAGCCACCACGGATTGATTACATTGTGAATAAACCCCGAACCTTACACTTTAAATGTAAATTTCAATATTGGTGTGTTGACTTTCCTGAAGGAAATTTTAGCGACATTACAACTTTGAATGTTTGTTTGTTTTGTAGTTTTAGAGAACACCATGAAAAGGAAGTTAAAGAGCTAAAGGAAAGAAAGTTAAAGAACTAAAGGAAAACCATGAAAAGAAAGTTAAAGAGCAAAAGAAAATTCTAAAAAATCTCGAAGATCGGATTGTAGCACTGAAAATTCAAACCAGTCAAAACATCCATAGTGAAAACCCAACTGAGCCATCGGAATGGAAAAGAGGAGGGAAAGAAGAGGAAGTAAAGTTGTTGGAGAGGTTCGTAGCTAGATGCCAGAAAGAGCGAGAAGAATTAGAATTGGATAAGTTTTTAAAAATTTGTCGGATGAAGGAATTTTTGATGAGTCGAAGAACAGATTTTGTACAAATACATAATTTCCGAATGAACAAAACTAAAAAAAATGGCATGGCATGGATTAGGCGAAGTAAAGTTGCATTTCTGCCGTCCCTATTCCTTTTTTTGTTCTTCCTTCTCTTGGGTGGCTGTGTGCATGTGAAGGGTGAGGGCATGGTATGAAAAATCTGATTTCCTTTCTCAATTCCTCTTTCAACCCCTTTCTTATAGAAGCATTTCATCACTTTGCCATCGTGATGGTTTGCTCATACATGGGTGTAGACATGGAGGGTTGCTTAATCCTTTTGGGGATAACCTGGCGTGGGCCATGTGGGTTTCCGCTGGCCCGTTACTTTGGTAAATAGAGTTGCAAATATTTTGTATAAAATCAAAACATATGTTCGAGGTTTTTGTAACGATACCAAGTAGTTAATATACGATTAGCACAAATATATTAGGATGTTAGTTTATACAACCATGCTCTCTAGTGTATGATTTCTATGTGTGCATAAAGTAATTGTACCCGCCTCTGGCGGGGAGGGAGCGGAGGGTGGGGGAGAGAGCGTTATGCTTTTCTATCCAGTTTTTTACTACTGGCAGAATAGTTAAAAAGTGCATTAATTTAATAACAGGAACTTCCCCGAGGGGACCGAAAAATCTTTAAGGTTACCTATTGTCTTTTTAACTCCTTGTAACTCTCTCCCTCTCTCTCTTTTTCACACACTCACCACACACACATTTATATACTTATAAATATACAGTATATATAAAATATTATACAGAGTGATTATATTTTTGTAACAGCAGTTACAAAAATAACCCCTGTCATGCTCCAAAATGTGTTCCGCAATGCTGCTGACAGATTCGAACTCTGTAGAGATACTGATGGTGCTCATGTAGAATCATATGCTGAAGTATTCATTAAATGTATGCCTTCTATTATATTGTTATTGAATTTTATCCTTTTTGCTACGTTTTCACTGAAATAGATAGGGACTTTATAAACACCCTGTATGTATGTGCTGTTATACTTACGATTTTAATATCATCAGTGAAAGAAGCTTTTACTCCACTGAATATGTTTTGGTCTCTCTTTGAATCTCATGAATGTAGAAGTGGTGTTGTGAGTAAGGCAGACTTTTCACACCCTCAGTCATCATCATCAAAAACCCATTTCCCATGCTAAGTTGGCGGACGACCTGCTTCCGTAAGGGGGTCCCTCTTTCAGAAGCATTGTCGGTCCCAGACCTTACTCCGCCTCAACTCCATCCCCATTTTGACCGCAACCAAACCGCACTGATATGATTTTTAAGAAGATAAATTACCACTGTTTATCAACAGGTAATTAACGTGATAGAACGAAGAATTCCACTACAGCCATTGGTAAACGAGATTCCTACTCATCATTCCCTTCCACAATAGACAGTATTGTGAACCTCAATGACTCATTTATTTGTGCCAGTTATAGGAAGGAACAAATTCCTTAAAATGCGAACCAGAACCATGCATGGTTACAACCAAACTAGAGTGAAAGAAAAATTTGATCCAAGAGGAAAACACTCGGTTAAATTTCGGTTTTGACCAAACACAAAACCATCGACATTAAACCCTGCCTTGGTTTCCCTCTTCGCTAGGAGTTGACGATCAAAATATATACAAAGGAATACAAAGCACACCAAACGAGAACAGACCGGCTGGTCCCTTCGAGTCTGTCTGTTTGAGGAGGGTTAAAAGAAAGGAAGAAAATTTAAAGATAGATGAGGGCTTTAAAGCAAAGAGGGGAGAATCCGAATGAAAATTCTATAATATTTTTTATGCGCTAACAAATGCTTCTAAATGGGGGCTTAAAGCGAGCTAAGCATCTAGTCTCTTTCTAAAGGACTCGATCTAATTACTTGAACTATATTAGCTAGCAACCAATTCTACAAATTAGCTGCAAGAGTGAAGAAAAAGTTATTAGCTTCGTTAGAATTAAAATGTCTACCCGCTAAGTTGCGACCATTACCGCGAGTTCTTCTATTTGTTTGTGAAGGTGAAATATTTTTCGGCGTCGACGTTAACCAAACATTTTAAACGCCGGATTAAATCTGCTCGAATCCGCCTTTTTAAAAGCGAGAACAAATTTACCGTTTCTGAACGGGCAGCTTATGATTTGTTTCTAATCCTGGGAATCATTTTAGTAGCCTGTCGCTGCACTCTCCATTCTGTCTGTCCTGTCGTAAATATGGGCACCAGAACTGAACGCAGTATTCCAGGTGAGGGTGTACTAAGGAATCATATAATGTTAACACTGTTTTCTCCTACTTAAATTCAAATTATCTACCAATAAATCCTACTAAGATTCTATTTGCTTTTCTAACCGCTTCGATACACTGTTACTCCGTTTATGAGTGTTGGCAACAATACCTAAATCTTTTTCATCCGTAACACTCGTTAGTTTCTTGTCGCGGATAGAATACCCTTCTTTAACATTGTTTCTTCCGATATGCAACGTTTTACATTCATCTTTATTAAAGTTCATTTGCCAAATTTCTGCCCAATCGAGTAATTTATTAATAGCTTGTCGAATCTGCAAACGTTCTGCCGCTGATTTTGTTCGTCCCCCTAGTTTGGTATCATCCGCAAATTTTGAAATTATACTCTTAATTCCTTCAGTATATCAGTGTCATTATTATAAATAATAAAAAACTGGGATCACCTGAAGATCAGGGCCCCCAGCCTTCTTTAGTTAGCCTTATAAGGCTAACTAACAAAAATATCATGACCTAATCTAACCAATCGTTAGGTTAACTGTACGCCCTTGACGATTGGTTAGGTTAGGTCGTGATATTTTCGTTAGTTAGCCTTATAAAGCTAACTAAAGAAGGCTGGGGGCCCTGATCTTCAGGTGATCCAAAAATTGTTCTCAGAACTGATCCCTGAGGCATGCCGCTATTTATATTTCTCCAGTTCGACACTTTGCCATTAATGACTATTCTTTGTTTACGTCCGCTTAGACAATTTTCAATCCATTTGAGAACATCAGTTCCGTGAGACTGAAAATCGAAATATATAACAGCGACTGTTTTGCTGTCGTCACACACACACACACACACACACACATACATATATATATATATATATATATATATATATATATACACACACACACACACACACACACGATATCATTAAAAAAGTCCAGTAAATTAGTGATACAAGAGCGATTACGTCGAAAACCGTGCTGAGAATCTTTAATTAAATTATTTACTTGTAAGTAATTAACTATTTTGTCCAGAACAATCGTCTCCATAAGCTTACCAACAACTGAAGTTAAACTAATGGGACGATAATTTCTGGGAAGCGAATTGTCTCCTTTTTAAAATATTAACCTAATGTTTGCAAGTTTCCAGTCGAACGGAAATCCTGCAGAATATGACGATTTATTAAATGCCATTGTAAATAGAAAGTCCTCGTGCAACTTTAAGCTTTAATAGCTTTTGGTGTACACATGAAGAAACAAGCTGTAAACGGCATATGAAAGCATAAATATTGAAGTTTTTAATTCACTACATTACGTATTTTCAGGCCTCAACATAACCGCCATCTTTCTCAGTGCATTTTTCAATCCGATTTTGCATTTGTTTGAAAGCATTCTACAGTTTCTGCTGAGCGATTTAATGAATTGCATTTGCGATTTTGGCCATAATTTCATCCGAAGAATGTGGTTTTGATGAGTAAACAACACTTTTCACATGACCTGATGGCCCCTCCGTCATATGACCTTAGATGTTGAACAACCCCAACATTACGTTACATTTAGAGTCATCTTAAGCCGCTTGTATTTCTCTATTAGCTCCTCTAACCTGGAAATATTAATATCGTTAGTCCCAACATGCAGCATAAATAGTATATTTTGATCAGCATCCTTCCAAACTTGTTCATGAAGTCTGTGACGTCATCAACACGAGCTCATGGATAGCAGTACTGTACCTCCTTCTCGGAGTTGAGTTCCTGCCGCAGAACTCGTGTGCTGTAATTGCCCTCCAATAATGGAATCACTAACTCACTAAATCTCTTGCGTGTCATCCTTAAGGAAGGTTTATGCTGTCTACATCAGGCTGCATTTCGAAAAGGCTCTGATGGTCGATCCTCCCTGAAGGGGAAATATATATATATATATATATAATATATATATATAATATATTATATATATATCTTTCAACTTCTCGAGTTGGCTGGTGAGTTAGAGAGTTGGTTTCTTGTACTCTCCATCTCCATATATATATATATATATATATATATATATATATATATATATATATATATATATATATGAAAATTATTTCACGAAAGTGACAACGTGAAAAATATTTATGATGAATAAAACCACGAAGGGAAAAGAAACACAAAGTGGTGCTCAAGCGCTTTCGTCTAATGACATCCTCAGGAACACTCTGTGTTCCTGAGGATGTCATTAGACGAAAGCGCTTGAGCACCACTTTGTGTTTCTTTTCCCTTCGTGGTTTTATTCATCATATATATATATATATATATATATATATATATATATATATATATATGGGATGAATTTCACAATTAAACACGTGAAATGAATGAATGCTGCAGATCCACATGCTGCAAACACGTTTTTCTTTTTCCTTGTGGATTGCAGCATATATATATATATATATATTATATGCGCATTTTCAAGTTTTTTTGTTTCGTACTTTCATTTTGTTAATGCATGAGTGTGCAATCTTCTTAATTTTAAAAGTGATATAAGAAAACACTCTTTGAAACCAAAAAAAACCTTCATTTGAGAGAAATGCTTTTTAATAAAATCTAAAGAAAGGAATTATATATATATATATATATATATATAAATTTCAATGGTAATCTTTATTTTTGGGACGATATAAATACCATAAAAGTACAATATACGAGGGCCACTCAATATATTTTGTCCCACCTTTTTTTTTTCCTTTCCAAGTTTCCTTGTAAGTTCCAGAATTTTTGTACACACGTAGTTACATACATTTTTTTATAAGTTTTTATTTTTCCACATAGTCTCCATCCTTTTCTACGGCTTTCCTCCACCTCGAAACGAGGGCATTTATTCCTTGCTGGTAAAAGTCCGCTGGGTTCCGCTCGAGCCACCTCTTAACCTCCTCAACAACCTCATCGTCACTCCGAAACTTTCTTCCACGAATAGCATCCTTCATTGGCCCAAACAAATGGAAGTCTGAAGGTGCCAGATCCGGGCTGTATGGAGAGTGTGGTAACACGGTCAAGCGCGTTTTTGTGATGGCCTCTCTTGTTTGCAAACTGTTGTGTGGTCTTGTGTTATCGTGCAAAAGAAGGACGTCTTCCAGTTTTCTCTCCGGTCGAACTCACTTTATACGTCTCTGGAGTCTCTGTAGGGTAGCAATATATGCCTCTGAGTTGATTGTTTGTCCTTTCTTCATAATGTCGACCAGAATCACCCCTTTCATGTCCCAGAAGATGGTGGCCATAACCTTTCCTGAAGATGGAGCCATTTTGAACTTTTTCTTGCGTGGGGAGTCTGCGGATTAGTGTTTTTGTTTCAGGTTCAAAGTGGTGTACCCAAGTCTCATCCCCAGTCACAATTCGTGAAAAGAAGTCATCCCCTTCTGTCTCGTATCGAACCAACGACTCAGAAGCAATTTCTTTTCTTTGGGTTTTGTGATCTTCACTCAGTTGGCGAGGAACAAACCGTGAACACACTTTTGAGTATCCCAGTTGCTGAATTATCATATTCACACTTCCTTCACTAATTCCTAGCTCCAGTGATAGCTCCTTGTATGTGACTCGTCGACTTGATCGGATAATGCTGTTAGCACGTTGCAAAGTGTGAGATGTCATATCCGATGACGGGCGACCGCTGCGTGGCTCATCATCGAGGCTGGCTCTCCCTCTCTCCGATGATCTCACACGTTTAGACCAGCGTCCAACTGTGCTTCCATCAACAACAGCATCTCCGTAAACGTTTTGTAGACGTTTGTGAATATTTCCAACTGTTTCCTTCTCTGCGCTTAAGAACTCGATAACAGATCTCTGCTTACGACGCACATCACTGTCAGACGCTATTTTCGAAACTACGTTAACCATCGGTTTTATACAAGGGCGTTTAAAAGCTTTTTTATACAAGGAGGGGAGGTTCAAACTGGAAAATTCCGGTTATGTGAAGCGCAGAAAGTTCAAACTTACGGCCCAAAAGACATTTCAGCCCCATTGCCTATTATTTAGCTAAGGAAAAAAGGGTGGGGCAAAATATATTGAGTGCCAACTAGTACAATAAAAAAAACTACAAAAATGGCGTTAATAATTAACTTTTTAACAAAATAAAAATACAAAGTAAAGGTTCAAACAATGTGAAGAGTCAGACATAAACAAACCTAAAAGAGGGGAGCCAAATAGCTCAAAGAGAAGACAACTTTTGATTGAATATAGCATTCAGTTAAACAAAAAATGTTCTCTCGCCATTTAGATCATATTGTCACATTTTGGAAGATATATAACAAAAGTAAATCAGGGGCTTCAACTAAAGGATTGGTTGAGCGATTGCATTGAACTGCATTGCGCTAGTTTACTATTTTTAGCAAACTTGGTACATTTTGAGAGGCAAACATATGGGAAGCCGAACATCTATAGGTGGCAATTGTGTAGCACCGCTGGCTGCATCTTTTACTCCGTGTTTTTATTATATCTCACCGCAGCTGCTGACAATATGTACTAGAAGAAAACGCTTGAAATAATGGGTTATTTTTTATATCATTTGTACAACATTTTGATTTCCTTTGATTTGGCAAATAAATAAGTTACGACCCCAGCAAGAAATGGGTGTTCAGTAAATATCGTAAACGTTTTAACGACATTTTATATAGGCTTACGACTTTTTACTAAACACCCTATTTCTTGCTGGGGATATTCTTTCTGGAATTTATGGGAATAAAATTATCCTAATAATAAATTGCACGTCACTTTACTAGCGAATCCTATCCTAACACGAGGATTCCAAGTTCGAATGAAAAACTATACGAGACAAAGAGAAATATAACAAAAGATTTTTGTACCAAGTGATCCATACCAATTTTTTCACTCAGTCCCCATTTTCCGGATGAAGAATCGTTAATAACAAACAAACAAAACATCTTTATTGCGGATCACTCACAATCCATAGCCATTTAACCTAACATACAAGTACACTCTTACGTATACACTGAACTTAATACAAAAAATAAGGCCAACATAGACACTTAACCTAGCATAATGGCATACTGTTTGATTAATTATCTGACAATTCTATGTAGAGTGTTATTAAATGAGACATCATTAACTGAAAAAAATCATTTGTATACGAGAGAAAATAATTGTAGATTAATGGAAAAAATCAGAGAAATTATGAAAATGCAAAAAGAGAAAATAGAAAAAGAGAAAATACAAAAAGAGAAAATAGAAAAAAGAAAATAAAAAAGAGAAAACAGAAAAAGAGAAAATAAAAAAGAGAAAATACAAAAAGAGAAAATAGAAAAAGAGAAAATAAGAAAGAGAAAATAGAAAAAGAGAAAATAAAAAGAGAAAATAGAAAAAGAAAATAGAAAAAGAGAAAATAGAAAAAGAGAAAATAGAAAAAGAGAAAATAAAAGAGAAAATAGAAAAAGAGAAAATAAAAAAGAGAAAATAGAAAAAGAGAAAATAAAAGAGAAAATACAAAAAGAGAAAATAGAAAAAGAGAAATAGAAAAAAGAAAGAGAAAATAGAAAAAGAGAAAATAGAAAAAGAGAAAATAGAAAAAGAGAATAAAAAAAGAGAAAATAGAAAAAGAGAAAATAAAAAAGACCTAATTTTTAAATAGTCGTCGCTGCGTCATAAATAAAGAGAATTAATTTATAACGTTGTTTTTTTTTAATTAAATTTAATGGAAACAGATTTATAAGGAAATATTTTCTTCACGAAATTAATTTTTTTCTTAATAGGATATTAAATTTTTCTCTAATTTTTTATTTTTTTTGTAAATTCTTCCCCCTCTTTGTTTATGATGTCCTTTATTTTTAACTAAAATGTCGCTGCATGTTGAGATAAGTGTATTACTAATTTCGTTTAGCCGCCATTTTGTAAGATTAAACTTCATTTTTTTCTAAACTGAAAGTTTTTTCAGTTTTATTTCAAATTTGGAACGAGATTTGTATATTTTTATGGGGCGTTTGATGAAAAAAAAACCATTCAGGACATCTTATTTACATGAAATTTAATTAAAACTTAGGTTTACTGGATGTATTTGTCATTTTTATGACTGTGAACGTCACCTTGTCAATACCTTTCGAAAAATTATGCGAATGTAAACAAAGAATATGCGATAATAAAACCAAGAAAGTACAACAATAAAGTATTATGGTTCTATTTCAAGAAAAAAAATCGCAAAATTAAAGTAGACATTTTCGGAATTCTAAAATTAAAATAGTTTATGGTTAATTTAAAAAGATTTTTGTTTGAAAGAAATATACGCAAATTTTGCTCGATCTACTAAATATCTGTTTACTAAAGCAAATTATTGGAGCTATTGAAGAATAGGGACCCCAGCCTTCTTTAGTTAGCTTTATAAGGTTAACTAACGAAAATATCATGACTTAACCTAACCAATCGTCAAGGGCGTACAGTTGGTTAGGTTAGGTCGTGATATTTTCGCTAGTTAGCCTTATAAGCCTAACTAAAGAAGGCTGGGGTCCCTATTCTTCAATAGCTCCAAATTATTTATTATCGAGAAAATTCATTTTGTAAAACGAAACAAAAAATTGGGGGTCTAAAAATACAAAAAAAAACATTTTGTTGAAACACATTTTTGTGTGAGTCAACAAAATATTTTTCTGTGTATATGTATATACAACCCTACGATAATAAAATATTCACTCGGAAATATGATTGGAAAAACAATGTAACGCGTATGCAAGTTTCAAACAAAGCATGATATACAAAATGCTTGGTCATGTAAAAAATTTTGCACAGTTGGTGCTCCTGATATATTATCATTTACAGTGGGTGATCACGTGATTGAAAAATATAACTGTCGTCAAAATGAGAGGAGAGAGATCAAAATAGGGATCTTGTAGAAGTGACAGTTCGCAACATCGTCATTGTCCATCAACCAGGACGGCCATCAGTAGCTATTGGTTACAGGACAAATAAAAAGGGCCAAATGAGATCGTAAGGGCGTACAAGCATCGTAGACATTGTCACCTTGCCACACCAAATAACCTACATTATGCATAAACTGACCTACAATGGACATATAGCTTAGAGATAGACATTATTTAAAGTCGCCTGGAAGATACCATACAAACATAAAGAAATTTTGGTGTCTTTTCTCTAACGGATGAAGCACTTCAGAAATCCTGTTTGAAGTCCACTTTTCAGTACGGCGGTCTTAGTGTAATGGTATGTGCAATGATTTGGGTTACTGGAAACAATGACCTGGTATTTCTCTAAAAAACGTCCTGATTCGGCTTAATACATATTCACTTTTTAATATTATCTTCTCCCAGTGTCCCAATAGGACCTTAACTATTAAGAACACTGTTCATCAGCATCAAAAACAAAGCTCTCCTCTCAAATCTGTGGTTTAAAAAAAAAACCTTCACAAAATCTCGATAGATATGTCTTCATAGAAAATCTAATTGTTTTTAAGTTTTGTTCTCTGCATGAGGCCCAAGGAAAAGCTACTCAGCATTAAATAACTGTGTACTATGGGTTA
This sequence comes from Bathynomus jamesi, assembly GCA_023014485.1. NCBI lineage: Eukaryota > Metazoa > Arthropoda > Malacostraca > Isopoda > Cirolanidae > Bathynomus > Bathynomus jamesi. The sequence continues at coordinate 233,386 of JAJOZX010003439.1, forward strand.
CATATTAAATACATATTGCATGCCACAGTAAAAGACAATAGTAGTTACAAGGAGAGAAATTTGGCATAGTTTAATGTTTTTGGCTGGAAGTGACACGGGAAGACAATTCTGACTTTATTCGACAGGTTTCATTATTCGAATGGATCTTCTCGTGTTTGTGAAGGAAATATTCGGTAGAAAAAGGAAATTCTTCCTATAAATGAGGATCACCTTTCGACTGATAATTTTATGATATATATATATATATTATATATATATATATATATATATATATATATATATATATATATATATAATCTTTACTTGAAGAATTAAATTAAAATCTAGTATCACGAAATAAATTTAGTTAATTTATTTCTTAGTACTTTATTATCAAGCACACCTTGAGGACCTTTTTAATAATATTTCGTATAAAAACTAAGAAGACAAAGTTGAATTTCATATACTGTATATAATGTTCATTTTCTAAACCCAAAACGACAGGCAGTGAGCAGCAGGGCCTCCGCTATGTACGTATGTGGGAGTCCCCACGCTATCTCATGGGGGGGACTTCTATCTTTGAGCGAAACAATCAAAATATTAACACAAATCCGTAGCGACACAAAATAATTAATAATACTTCTACTTTTTTTATTTTTTCTACTTTTTTTCTACATTATTCTACATTTCTTCATCGGCACTTCTCAAGTTCTCTTCCACATTTTTCCTACTTTTTCTAGACGCAAAATCGTCAGTAATGTCCGCATAACTTAGTTTTTTCAACATAACTTAGTTTTTTCAATGAAGATAATAGCCAATTTTAACAGCCCAACCTTGAGAGTCAGTGGCAGTTGATGTCCGGTTTAATTGAGCAGCAGGAAGTAAAAGTCACTTTGTAGCGAAAAAGGCTGAAAACAAACAGAAAGATTGTGGGGTGCTCCCCCGCAGCCGCGGGCTCCGTCGGTACCTAACGGTAGCATTGATGGATGGGGCTTTAACTAAGTAGTAATTTATAACTACGAGAAAGAGTTGAGAGGAAAAGGAGGAGTCACTTATAGGATTCTAAACAGGGTTTTAGAACAGGGTTTAGAATCCTATAAGTGACTACTCCTTTTCCTCTCAACTCTCTCTCGTAGTTATAAATTACTACTTAGTTAAAGTCCCATCCATCAGTGCTACCGTTAGGTACCCACGGAGCCCGCGGCCGCGGGGGAACACCCGACAATCTTTCTGTTTGTTTTCAGCCTTTATCGCTACAAAGTGACTTTTACTTCTTGCTGCTCAATTAAACCGGACATCAACCTCTCTTTTGACTTTACACTTAAGAGAATAAAATTCCATGTTACTCCCACAAAAGCAGGATACGTCTTAGGTGCCCGATATTATATATCCCAAAAGGGAGGTATAGTACAACCCCTATGATGGGTCAAAAAAGTTGTAGCTTTCGCACTTTCTCTGGTTACTTCAAAGCGACCAAGCTCTCTCTCTCTCTCTTCTCTCCTCTCTCTCTCTCTCTCTCTCTCTTCTATGAAACCTGAAAGCAATTTTCATTTTTTATTAAATTTTTCTGTTATTTTTTTTTATGTTTTGGTTTTATTTTGTAGTCTATATTCGAGAGCACAAACTGAATAAAAAATACTTCCATTTAATTAAATTTTATTGATTTAACAGGAAACCCCATAACTACATATATCACTGGAGTCGGGAAAACAACGTCCAGTGGTTTTACAAAATAGATTGTCCAATTAGTAAATTTCTGATTTGATTTTTTTTTTAAGTTTTCAGTCATTTCATATTTGGCTTTTTATTCAATGGGCAAATAACATTAACTGGCGAATTCATTATTTATTAGTATGCAGAGATTATATTTAAATATATTAAAATTACAGGTCACACACACACACACACACACACACATATATATATATATATATATATATATATATATATATATATAATATATATATATATATATGTGTGTGTGTGTAAAAATGAACAATGAATAATTCCTACACCCATATAATTCCTATATTCATTCCTATAATTCTTATATTCATTCGTATACTTCGTATATTTATATAACCCTTATATTCTTATTCATATATTCATTTTAACGTATCAAGTCCAAAATCGCATAACGCTGACACTAGTTTCGATAAAACTTTGATTTGCTTTTTATTTTATAATTGGTGAATTATTTCTTTTTAAACCACTTGATCATTTTTGTAGACTTAGCTTAATAATGTAATCTTGTTCGTTTCCTGTATACATTCTCTCTTCGTTGTAAAAGATGAAGTCATGTCCCGCTTAACGTTTAATTTTTAATCTTAAGCCTTTCAATTTTGCCCATGTGCATGTTTGTTTGTAATTCGCGATGGGAGGGCATATTTCAACTTCCATTTTTAGTTAACTCGGCAGATCATGCTAACATCAGATCTGTCAATATGCGGTTTAAAATAAACATGTGGCTTCCACTTGCTTAGCAGTCTATACATTGATACAGCAAAAATATTTGTTTTGTCTTTAAATGTTTTGCAATGTAAATCAGCCTATTGAGAATAAAAAACAAAAACAGATCAGCATTAAATAATAATGATGTCAGTAAAAAAATTCAATATAAAAGCCCATAAAATTTCTCCAATGTTCATTTTGACTAGACTGATCTAACTTAGATGCTGAGCATTACCTGTAACATATTAGCAGTAAACTACCGTAAGAAAAAGTCTTTATCTTCTCCTTCGAGCCTTGCTCTCTTCAGAGAATTTAGTCTTAAATAGATAAAAATAATTTCCCGATACGTTATAAGAAGAATCGGGGAACCTTCAGAGAATTTAGTAAGCCTCACAGAATCCTCCGATCCACCACAAGATAATAATTATTAGGTTTGTTTGACCTCCTTCGCAACATCTAAAGTCATATGACGGAGGGGACCTACAGCTTTACGTGGGATCCGAACCACGGGTCGCTACATAATCTGGACACGGAGAACGGGCATTGGCTACGACGTAGCCCTCCACCACAAGAAGAAATCGGAGAGTAGTATAAGAGAAACTTCTGCAATTTCCTATACGGTACCAGAGTAACAAATCCGTTGCTGCCACCTAACCAGAACCCCCGTCAACTTCGAACCAACCAAGACCATAGACGGAGGGGTTAACATATATACGAGTATATATAATATAATCAATGCTCGAGAAACACATGCTGATAGCTTAAGTTTAAATTAGAAGAAAAGTTTAATTATATAGATTAAGTAGCGTTTAACTTCATGTGGCGTTTTTCTTAGCAAACAAGAAGTAGCTTCCCAATCTTCAGTGACACCTTTTAGCTAACCAAGGAATTTAACCAACGAATTTAACTCGTTCCCTCGTTCCAAACTCTCTTCCTCAGAGACGCTGTGAATAGGCCTAAGACATCGAATTTGTTTTAATAAAGAAAACGTAACTACGTCGAGAACGCGGACTGTTTTATTTATTTATAAATAAATAAATAAATAAATACGAAACAAGAGTTAATAATCTGGATATCGAGTGCCACAGGATCTGCAATGGAATTCTGAAAGAAATTAAACATTGAAAAGTGACTTCTCCGATCAAAAAAGTGAATCCAAACGGTGAAATTTAAGAATTATCGATACATTTAAAATCCTAGAAAGAAGAAAAATTTAGGGAATAAAATAATGTTGCCATAACTACACAATCAAAATAACCAATTGTGCTGCTTACGCTGCTAAATTGAAATTGATAAAGAAAGAGGAATGAAGAGGGGAAAACGCTGCCACCAGGTAAAGATGCGGAACAAATAACAGAGAAAAATATGAGAAGGTATTACTTTTGGTGCAACTACAAGAGAAAGTCATTCGAGTAATGTGAACCAAAGATGAAAATGTATCAAATAAACAACAAAGAATGGAACCGAACAAAGTTTGAAAGAAAGTATATCAAAAGACAAGAATAAAAGTGAGACAAAGTCAGTGACAACAAAGAAGAACAAAACATAAAACAGAAATGAAATTGAATGCCGGTGTTTTGGGAGATGAAATCGTAGATTCAAGGACGAACAGTTTGTCTGTTCTCTTCCAGCTTTATGCAGATTCCTTAGTAAATATGGTTATTGTAAATCTGAGGCAAAATGAAAATTCCCCTTTTTTCTCTTTATGCAAATCTTACGCAAGGTACGTATTCTGCAAATATGATTTCATAGATGCTTCTTCCATCACACGTCTCTGAGCATTCTACATAACTCACGCTGTAAAATTAAAACGTGAGAAACCAACATTTAACAGAGGACCTTTAAATCAAGAAAACTTTTCAACATTTTGAAGGTTGTGATACTTGTGAACATTACTGAACATGTCGAAAGAGAAACATTACAAATAGCCTTTCTTTCTTCTGATAGGGCTACAACGCTGGAAAAACTACAGCAACAATCAAAACATGTAACAGGAACTTTCGCGGATGATCACATGGTGACAAAACACGCTTCTCTGAAGGATAAATTAACCCTAACGCTGCGGGTGGCCAGTATACGGTTCCAAAATTCGTAACGTTACGAAATTTGCAACAGCGAAAGGGTTGCTCAATCAGGAAATCAAACAAGGCGGAGTGCAAAGGGGCAAACGAAGATGACATTTGCAAACATACCTAAAAATAAATCATCTGAATAAATTCTTCTGTTTGAAAAGAATTATGAAAGAAACAAAAATGGATTTTACGTGATTAACTGAAACATATTTTAAGTATTTCCAAGCCACTTGTGAAAGCTATAAAAAACTAGCGATGGAAAGGAAATCCAAGTGCATAAGGACAAATATAATATTTGTCGAACTGACAGCAAGAAGATGAAAAGGGGGATGTGGGAATGGGATATACATGCATGAAAAAACATTACAGAAATGGTATCAAAGAAATCAAATAGCATGTAAAATTACTGGGACAAAAATTAATATTACATCGATTGTTGTATATAGACCCGCAAATACTCCATTTGAAATGTTTTATGACCTCGTACAATAATATGAACTGAAACTCCCCAACTCCTAACATAAACAAATTTCCATTTCTAAACCATAAAAGATTATATATATATATATATATGATGAATAAAACCACGAAGGAAAGGAAACACAAAACGGTGCTCAAGCGCTTTCGTCTAATGACATCCTCAGGAACACTGAAATACATAAAAGGTTACGGCCTATATATAGGTTACAGAAAGAGAAAAAAAATATATAAATAAATAACATACATACACACAAACACATATACATATATATATATATATATACACATACATATCAACACACATACACATATATATATATATATACAGGGTGGGCCGTAAGTTTCCATACATAGGAAAAATTAAACGTTTGTTTTTATGTTTCAGATACCCTAAGAATATGCGTTTGACGAAAGATCTTGTTTACTGATGAAGCAAATTTTTACGTCAATGGAGAGGTTAATCGGCAAAACATACGTTATTGGAGTAATGCTAACCCTAACTGGCTGAGTCCGACGAAGATGAAAGGTGCCGGTAAAGTGATGGTGTGGGCCGGGATATGGGGTGACAGAATTATTGGACCAATTTTTGTCAGTGGAAATCTTAATGCCGAAAGGTATCTTAACATGTTGCAAGAAGAGATTTTCCCATCCCTGCTAAACGAGGAAGGTAACTTCCCAGTTTACTTCCAGCAAGATGGAGCTCCACCTCATTATGGTCTTCACGTGCGTCGGTATTTGGATCAGCAGTTTCCGGATGCTTGGATTGGTCGGCGTGGTCCTGTGGAGTGGCCTCCCAGATCCCCAGATCTCACCCCCCCTTGATTTCTATCTTTGGGGGCACTTGAAGGCCATGGTGTATCAGGAAAAGATACGAGACATAAATCATCTAAAGGAACGTATCACCAACGCCATTACAAGCATAACGTCAACTGTGCTAATGCGTGTTCATCAACAGTGGGGAACACGTATTGAAATGTGTTTTCAAAACAATGGCAACCATGTAGAGCATATTATATAAATAAAAATGGTTGTCCCTAAAAAAATGTTTATTTTTCCTATGTATGGAAACTTACGGCCCACCCTGTATATATGCAATAAACGGAGAAGTAAAAATAAAACTTAAAAATTAAGGATTAGAGGATTAACAAAGAGGCATATCGATTTTTAGCACAAGATCAAATGAGTTATAAAAATAATACAAATTTATACTGGAGATACGCCCGGGTTTAACACTTTGCCTTTTTAGAGTCAAGTTTCGATATATATAAAAATAAATTGAAGATTAAAAGTTAATAAAGTAGCTTACAAGTTTACCAAAGATTAAGTGTCCTACCCTTTTTATCTAGGTTTGTTTTGAAGGAATTCAAAACAACAGGATCGAGTTGAAAAAGACCTTTGCTTATGTTGAAGTTATTTGAAAGTTGAATAATGGCAGACTCAAGAATATTTCTATTGACAATGTTGCTCGAATGAAATAAAACTGAAGCATTATTCCAATCAATACAGTGGGATAACTCTGACAAATGGACAAAAAGAGCACTGGACAACTGTCCTGTTCTGACGGAATATTGATGCTGTTTTATACGTGTGTGCAAATCCTTTCCCGTCTGACCTATGTAAAAGGAATCACATTGTTTACACCCAATTTTATAGATAATGCCTGAATTATTGGTAGGGCTATTTTTTACTATGATATTTTTCACAATATTGTTATATGAAAATACTACATTAATATCCAAAAGTTTAAGTACATTAGCAATGCCTAAAAAGCCCGGGAAAAATGGAAGTACTAAAATATTTTTTGACAAAGTACGAGTGTTATTATTGACACGATAGAAAGTTCGTTTTGCCTTGTTGAGACAAGATTCCATAAACGCAGATGGGTAACACAGATCACTTCCAATACCGTTGATTTTTTCCAATTCGGCATCGATGTATTCCGGACTGGCGATCCTAAGGGCGCGGAGAAACATTGATGAAAAAATAGCTTTCTTAGTGGGGGTGTCATGTCCCGAGTAAAAGTGTACGTAGGACAAGTTGTTTGTTGTTTTCCGATAGATACTAAACTTAAAACCTGGGCTTTCCCTATGTGCACGCACATCCAAAAATGGGATTGACTTGTCTTGTTCCACTTCTAAAGTAAACTTAATGGAGGGGACTTGATCATTTAACTGAAGGAGGAAGTTATCCCGGTCACGATTCATGGGCCAGATACACAAAATATCGTCGACGTACCGCAACCAAGGGATGCCAACCCCCAGGATTCTCGGAATGTAAGTAATTTCGAAAAACTCCATATAAATATTGGAGAGGAGGGGCGATAAGGGGTTGCCCATGGCCATCCCAAACACTTGTTGATAATACTCACCAATATTTATATGGAGTTTTTCGAAATTACTTACATTCCGAGAATCCTGGGGGTTGGCATCCTTTGGTTGCGGTACGTCGACGATATTTTGTGTATCTGGCCCATGAATCGTGACCTGGATAACTTCCTCCTTCAGTTAAATGATCAAGTCCCCTCCATTAAGTTTACTTTAGAAGTGGAACAAGACAAGTCAATCCCATTTTTGGATGTGCGTGTACATAGGGAAAGCCCAGGTTTTAAGTTTAGTATCTATCGGAAAACAACAAACAACTTGTCCTACGTACACTTTTACTCGGGACATGACACCCCCACTAAGAAAGCCATTTTTTCATCAATGTTTCTCCGCGCCCTTAGGATCGCCAGTCCGGAATACATCGATGCCGAATTGGAAAAAATCAACGGTATTGGAAGTGATCTGTGTTACCCATCTGCGTTTATGGAATCTTGTCTCAACAAGGCAAAACGAACTTTCTATCGTGTCAATAATAACACTCGTACTTTGTCAAAAAATATTTTAGTACTTCCATTTTTCCCGGGCTTTTTAGGCATTGCTAATGTACTTAAACTTTTGGATATTAATGTAGTATTTTCATATAACAATATTGTGAAAAATATCATAGTAAAAAATAGCCCTACCAATAATTCAGGCATTATCTATAAAATTGGGTGTAAACAATGTGATTCCTTTTACATAGGTCAGACGGGAAAGGATTTGCACACACGTATAAAACAGCATCAATATTCCGTCAGAACAGGACAGTTGTCCAGTGCTCTTTTTGTCTATTTGTCAGAGTTATCCCACTGTATTGATTGGAATAATGCTTCAGTTTTATTTCATTCGAGCAACATTGTCAATAGAAATATTCTTGAGTCTGCCATTATTCAACTTTCAAATAACTTCAACATAAGCAAAGGTCTTTTTCAACTCGATCCTGTTGTTTTGAATTCCTTCAAAACAAACCTAGATAAAAAGGGTAGGACACTTAATCTTTGGTAAACTTGTAAGCTACTTTATTAACTTTTAATCTTCAATTTATTTTTATATATATCGAAACTTGACTCTAAAAAGGCAAAGTGTTAAACCCGGGCGTATCTCCAGTATAAATTTGTATTATTTTTATAACTCATTTGATCTTGTGCTAAAAATCGATATGCCTCTTTGTTAATCCTCTAATCCTTAATTTTTAAGTTTTATTTTTACTTCTCCGTTTATTGCATATATATATATATATATGTGTATGTGTGTAGATATGTATATATATATATATATATATGTGTATTGTGTGTGTGTATGTATGTTATTTATTTTTTTTTTTTTTCTCTTTCTGTAACCTATATATAGGCCGTAACCTTTTATGTATTTCAGTGTTCCTGAGGATGTCATTAGACGAAAGCGCTTGAGCACCGTTTTGTGTTTCCTTTCCTTCGTGGTTTTATTCATCATAAATATTTTTCACGTGTTACTTTCGTGAAATAATTTTCATATATATATATATATATATGAACACAAATTAAAGAGGCACGAGAAAAGATCAGGAACAAACAAAATTAATGTTGTCTCTTACAGACAAAGATAGAGAATTAAGAAATTAAAAGGAAAGCCCGATCTTAAAATATTCACAATAATAGCAGCTGAAATGGCAATATAAATAGAGATCCGAATAATATAATATATATAAACTTATCGTTGTTCAGGTAAAATACAGTCATTAGCCATATTTTTTCGGGTGACTTCAATTCATCGTAATTCACATGATTTTCTTTATTTCACCAAGATACACTCACTGATGCGTAAAGCCTCGTCAATAGAAACTTATCGAAGTCTATCGCAATGATACACATGAATTAGTCCAATAGGAAATTACTTCTGCGGGGAAAGTTGATCTACCGTTGGAGATATTAGCTGCTTTTATAATGATGTGTAATTTATGCAGTATGTACAATGATTGTTGACAAGAACGCAGAGAAAAATAAGATTTTATATATATATATATATATATACACCTTATGAACCTTATGTTATTTCGTGCGTTGGTCTCTCTTTACACGGAGGTCAAGCTGGTGGCCCCGCCTCTAAGTCTGGCTTGGTGGAGGAGCGAGTTGCTTTCTTGCGCTCTCCACCGTACATAGCCAGGCACGCCCTGCTCATCTTGTACCGTCCTGAGCCAGGTATCCAGTCTTCTCTTGAAGACTTCAACTTTGACCCCCGTTACGTTTCTGAGGTCCTTTGGAAGCTGGTTGAAAATAATATATATATATATATATATATATATAATATATATATATATATATATATGTGTGTGTGTGTGTGTGTGTGTGTGTGTGTGTGTGTGTACACATTTCTTTTTTATTTATTTGTTTATTTATTATTATAAAAAAAGCATATGCAGATATTTATATACACTATCCTTAAGGATTCCACACATTTAACTAATATCTCGACCGAAATGCTAAAATTCTTCAAGATAAACAAAGGTCAGAACTGTTATTCTTCAGGAAAGAGTAGTTCTGAAAAACTATGCAAATGAACTGTCTTAAATGAATGAGAAAGTACCAAAGTATTATCCAATAACAGATAGTGTTTTAAAACATTCTAGTCATCGTGATTTGTTTTGTGCCATCTCCTCTTCTACTCGAGTTTTGAGACAACGGTGAGACTGATGAAAGTAATAGGATATAATTTATATTCATGCGTTATAATTTTGAAAAAATTTCGGGTATTACGCGTTATAAATGTCTTTGATTAAAACGGTTTAGTTAAGTGTCCTCTCACTTCCAGAGGCATTGTTTCGCTTTCAATGACAAGTACGAACACCATGTAGCCTCCTCCTTTATGGGGAACAAATTCCATCGAGACTTCGATCGAGTGTAGTCCACGTAAGAATAAATGTGCTCAAAAGAGCCAATCAACCAGTGAAGTGCTCAGGGGGACGTTAGGCAGGAGACAGGAAATGCTAGAAATACCGTTTCTCCTGTTACTGTCTTCCTTAGCTGATCTTTTCCCGTGTCTCATCTACCTTATAAGCAGTCCAGCATGCTCTCAAACACACTTCTCTCACTATTCCTCACTACTCACATATACGCATGCATCTTATACACAACATAATCTTTTCAAAATTAAAAAAAAATGACATCGTCCTCAAGAGCCTCGAAGTCCCCTGGGAAGTGGACCATAAATGTCTCCACTTCTGCCTCCCTCGCTGCCAATATCGGGAACACAGACCAGGGCAACAGGGCTGTTTCTGCTACTGCCCATTCGAGATTTCCTGGGCCTCTGCCTGATTAATTTTTCATAAATTTTTGCACCATTCATGGCCTTTCCTCAAATTTTCAATCTAATGAATACCACCTCTGTCGTAACCATGAAGTTTGCAGGCAGAGATCTTTTATAAAATAAGTGAAGGAATGTTATTTTTAAGATTTCGTGGTGTACATCTCTGAACGCAGTGTGGTTTGGTTTTTAAACATTCATGAACGAATAAATCCGAAGTGTTTCAGGTTGTTTAAAGTTGTTCTATCTTAGTTCGGATTCTCAGAGAAGTAATAAAGCCAAACCACGTGGGGACAGAGGTTTATCACCGAGACCCGACCCCAGCGAGAAGGGTAATCCAACGGATTTGGATGTACGTGCAAATGGGTGGGTTCCTCTTTCACTGGGTCGAAAATTTTAGTTTCTCTTTCGCATGATGGTGCGACTTTTGTAAGGCAGATTCGAAGACGCTGCTAAAGTTGAACCACGAGGGGGTCATAAACTTAGGGCTTCGAATCTGTTAACGGTATTTAAATGTATTTTTTGGGAAGAAGGAGGGGTTTATACTAGGAAATCAGGTCCCGCTCCAATCAGGGGGCCCAGGATCCTGGGAAACGTAGTAAAGACGCCTTCTTTCCCTCTTGTATGGGTAATAGCCTTCTGGGGGGACGGTCTTAGGAAAAACAAAGGGTTTGATAGGCTTTCAGAACATTGGAAGGCGGGGTCCTTCAAAATTGTAAAGTAAATTCGAAAATTGTTAAGTTAGTTGTAGTCGTTTCCTTGAAGTTAACTGTGGTTAAACAAACCCCCTGTAGACTTGTGGCGTAATAAACTTTAAAACGGAAAGTATACCATGTCATTAGCTTACGCGGAAATCGGTGCATAAGAAAGGTTATTGTTAACGACCTTAACCGATAATGTGATTGTATCTTAATTAATGTTAACCAACGGACCAAGAGTTTTGTGAACTTTCCATTAATTTAATTTGGCTCCAAGTAAATGCTAAAGGTTATTGTTAACGACCTTAACCGATAATTTGATTGTATCTTAATTAATGTTAACCAACGGACCAAGAGTTTTGTGGACTTTCCATTAATTTAATTTGGCTCCAAGTAAATGCTAAACGGGGTACGTCTGGGCCCCTAGTTCCTGAATCCGTCAATTTGGGTTCAGAAGTAAGTCCCGTTAGTTGATATACTGTAGCGTTGAAAATTTTGAGCGGGCCGTAAATCTACGGTCCGTACGCAGCACAAGTGAGCGTAATTTTGTCTTCGGCAGTAGTAAGTAAATTAATTCTTTGAATATCTGGGTCGAATTCCGACCACGTCATTTCTTGTTATTTATTTTTGTTGCACTAAAATATAAAGCCCCTCGATATATAAATTATTGAAATTCAGATAACTGTTAAATTTTTCTTTAGATTTATCCTTGAATTATTTGTTACAAAAAAAATTGGTAAATTTAACGATTTAAATTCATATAACTGTGACCTTTGTCTTTGACGTTAAGATTGGATTGTATTGTATGGAAATTTATAGATTTACTTCAGAATAAACTATTAAATGCATGTACTGTGTCGAGTAACATTTAATAAAATTTATAAGAGGGCGTGTGTTGTTCTAAATACCTTGTGATAGACCTCTCTTATTAGCTGGGGAAAATTAACGTTCAAAGTAGGCTTGTGGAAAGCCGAAGGAACCTAGCCTATCAATTTAAAGGGCCATCCGTTTTGGGTAGGCCGAGTCATCCTGGACGAAAATAAGAGATAAAATCACCGGGTACGCCCAACTTAAAGGGTGCCCGTGAAGTGAATTAACGTAATAGAATGGGTGTCCAGTACCATAAATAAATATACGGGTTGGGCACTACATCACCTCTCCTCCTCTAAACCTCATCTTCTCTTCCTCACTGAAACTCAAATATCTGGAACGACTGACAGCAACCCATTTCCTGCACCCTCCTACTTTCTCTGTACTCAATTTCATTCCTAAGGCAGATGTTGCGTATATGTACGCAATGACCTAACTTGATCTCGTATTCCCGAACTTGAATCTTCCGAATTCTATACCCTCTGGCTGAAGCTTACATGCCAGTCTCAAACTAAATACATTTGCGCTGTAATGACTATCCAAAATTCTTTAACTACTTCACTTCCAAAGTGGAATACATTTTATCCCACTCTCCTTTTGCTGAAATCTCTATTTTAGTTGATTTTAATGTTCACCACCACCTGTAGTTTTCTTCCCATTTCACTGACACCCCGGTGAACCAGATTCCAACTTCTCTACCCTGAATGACCTAGCTCAGATTGTACAGTACCCTACTCGCATTTCCGATCACCTTGGAGATGGGCAAAACATTCTAGATTTATTTTTCACTAATCATCCTTCTTCCTCTGTCAAGCTTTTTACTCCGTTGGGCAACTCCGACCACAGTCTTATATCTGTTTCCTGTTCTATCGCTCCAGTTCGGCCTTTGGATCCTCCCAAGAGAAGGCGCCGCTGATTCGGAGGCTCTAAGGCAGTACTTCTCTGATTTCCCACGGAATGATTACTGCTTCCGTGGCGGACCCTCCGGGTGTGCTGAGAGCATCACGGAGGAAATTCTCTCGGGCATGGAGGCGTACATTCATAGTCTTTACCTACAACTAATGCATAAAACCTTGGTTTAATTTGCTTGTTATAATGCTATCCACAACAGAGCAGTCTTTCAGAAGATACCGTTGCCACCCAACTCCTGACTCTCACTTAGCTTATACTTTCGTCCGGAATCGTGCAAAATCTGTTCTTTGACTCACCAAAATTCCTTCATCAATGAAAAATGTGAAAATGTATTTAATTCTATTTCTTCTCGCTCTTTCTGGAACCTAGCCAAGAACCTCTCCAACAACTTTACTTCTTCTTCTTTCCCTCCTCTATTACATACTTACGGTTCAGTTGCCCTCTCTTCTCCTGATAAAGCGCAACTCTTCGCTCATAATTTACCCTCCAACTCAACCCTGGACGATTCCGGTGCTGTCCCTCTATCTCCTCCTCCCTCTAATTTAAATATGTCTGAAATTAGAATCTCTTCCAAAGATATTTTTTCTGTCTTATCTGGACTCAACTCTAGGAAGGCGTACGGTCTTGATGGTGTCGTTTCTGCTGTTTTCAGGAACTGTGCTTCTGTGCTGACACCCTGCCTAAGCAAACTCTTTCGTCGTTGTCTTTCATGTGGTACTTTTCCTTCCTGTTGGAAGTTCGCTTTCATTCAATCTGTCTCAAAGAAAGAGGACCGCTCCCACCCACCCCAATTATCTTCCAATTGCTTTGATTTCTTGTCTTTCTAAAGTTTATTAATATATCCTTTATATGAAGATTCTTAAACTCCTCTCTTCTCACACTTTTCTTGTCCGCCCCTGTATGGAGTACGCTTCTCATGTGTGGAGAGTCTGAACCGGCTCGACCGGATGGAATCATAGGCTTTTCGTCTCATCAAATCTCCGTCTCTTTCTGACTGTCTTCACTCCCTCTCTCTTCGCCGTAATGTTGCCTCACTCTCTCTTTACTATCACTATTACAACGAACACTACTTTTCTGAACGCTCTAACTGCATGCCTCCTTCTTTAAGGAGAGATGTAGTACCATGCTTTCGATACATTCTTATTCCTTTTCGCAAGGAAGGTTTAATTGGTATTCTCAATCTTTCATCTACTTAACCAGTCAACTCTGGAACAATCTTTCTCAGTCCATGTTTCCCCATGTCTATGACCTCCAATCTTTCAAATACAGACTCTCCAGTCATCTCGAAAACTTTCGAAAACATTGGATCTTGATTTGGCTCTTCTTCTTCCATGGGTGCCGTTTTTGTGAGCATTCTCCCTTGGTCCGTCCTTCCTGCATTAAGAAGAAGAGAAAGGGATGGAGGAAGTGCTTTGTACGCTGGATTGTCTGCACACCATGTCTTCCTCACCCGCAGAGATAGCACTCCACTCACTGGTGTGGTTACGCCTCATGGCTCTGTAACACTAACGCACCTTATCTTCCCCTCTAAGTAACTTCGTGTCCACACTTCTGGCAGAGCAAGCACCTCGAAGGCAGGATTGTTTGCTATCATGCAGTCCCATTTACAAAGGTAACACTTCTCGCACAGACTCGTTTACACAGCATACAACCTCCCGGCCATCCTCAGTGAGGAAGATTTAAAAGGATGCCTTGCAGTAAAACCGCCCCTTATCCGTAAAGGAAAGAAACGGAAGAGGTTAACATCTATTGAAACCAACTAAAAGTACATTTTTAGTCATTCATAACGCAATTTATATCTGACTGGATAGGTCAACTATGACACCAGTAGTTTCTTGTATTTCTACAACAAGGCAGCTGTTAGATTAACGTCTGTCTCTTAGTAATCTGATCCTCTGGTATGTAATAACAGATTCTAATTGTTTTGATGATCCTCTACGTCTGCCCTGTAATATTTTTATGTATATTTTAGTAGTTAGTTTAGAAATCTTCATTTTACCACTAACTTCTCATTAACTATAGCCATTTTGGCCTAATGTTATAGTATACTTTATCAGAAATAGTTCTCTTTGGAGTCAGTTCATACTTAGAAGTAGAAAAACGTATTACCAAATTTTATCAGTAAAAAATGGGACCCAATATTTTATAGAGTAAAATACTGACTCTGCCCACATTTAAAGGCTTACTTTCATACTTTTACAAAAGAGTATTGATCAATTTATGGAAAACCGCCTGATTGTGAACGTTGACCTACACTCAACAACTTAAAACCAAATCCAAAGTTCAGTTACACTTCCCTAAATCTTGACAGAGATATGTTAACGCATAATTACATCCTGTTTGTCGAGATGCTCTTATTTTTCTTATTTGATCATGCAGAGACAAACTTAAGCTTAACTCTTATTTTTTTTCAGTTTTATTTAAAATCCTGACTCGAGAAGGCGTTGAGAACTTTTTATTTTAACTTTTAAACTTTTAATGGTTTTAGCATTTTGCATTTTGCAAAATGCTCCACTCGGAAATTGGTGTAAGAAAAAGTAAACAAGGAAAGTCCATCTCTGAAAAACTTTTTCCTTCTACAAATTCTTATCTATTTCTGAGGTTTAATTTATTTATGGTTCAAACTTTAATATCGGAAGAGTAGTTTTAACTATTTTAAAGATCACTATGTTAAGGTTATTACTATTAACACACACACACACACACACACACACACACACACACACACACACATATACACACACACACAGTAACCGCTCGCTAATTCGACAACAGCTAATTCGAATTTCGCTTTAATTCGACTAAGTGTTAGTCGAATTAATATTTTTAAGAATTCGAATTATATGAAAACATTTCGTAAAATGTACGAAAAAATTGAATAAAATTCACGCTTGAGTCGAATTGCGAGTGATACTTCGCCACGCTATCAAGCATCAACTTGTTGCTTCAGAGAGAGGTCGCGATAATTAATACAGTACTGTAGTGCAATTCGTTGCAGTGTAAAATAGTGTACACATTAAATTCAGTAGTGTAGTGTTTACAAATTTAAATTAAATTAATGTTAATTTAATAATTGTTTTGAGAAATTTTATGCGATAATTAAAGTTCAATAAATTAAAATTTTACAATTGACAATTAAAGATAAAGTGCATTACTTGATCCTGCCCGCAAATGCAAGGGGAAACTCGTGAGCAGTATAACGTAGGTGAGGGTTGTCTATTGTTTTTGGTTCATTATATTTTACGGAGTTTATTCTGAATTTAGTTTCTTTTTTGATTGCTAAATATAGCAGAAATGTTCCCTTCCTGTACCCCCTATTGAAAGACCAAAACATCCTTAAAAAGGTAAAGACGTGTGTATATACTCAACAATATTGAAACCAATCTTATTATACGGCAGCGAGACTTGGGCCCTAACCACATGGACGAGGGGAAAACTGCAAGCAGCTGAAATGAGGGTCCTGAGATTGATAGAAGGAGTAAGTAGATTGGATAAAATAAGAAGACTGAAATAAGAAGGCGATTGGGTGTAACTTCGGTTAATGAGAATATTGAGAGGAACCAACTGAGATGGTACGGGCATGTCCAACGAATGCCGATGGAAAAGACAGCAAGAAGAATGCTGGAATGGGCCCCTCAAAACAGAAGACCAGTTGGAAGACCCAAGATCCGATGGATGGATAACATCAAGACTGCTGTCGAGAAGTGTGGAATCAGTCTCCAACGGCGAACTTGATGTGTTAAGATCGTGAGGCATGGAGGAGTCTCGTCCAAGGGCCCCAACTGACAGACCGCTTTAGGTCTACCAGGCGCCTGGTAAGAAAGGTAAGAAAGGTAAGAATGTATTAATACATTACGTACGTGTAATGTATACAAAAATATCGAGTTCTAGTGTGAATTAACATCTGAGACAGGTCGAAAGGGGAGGAATGGGTTCATAAAAAGTTCGAATTAGCATCCAGAGACAAGTCGAATTGGGTTAAAAAATTCAAGTTCGTAATAATTCATACTTTCTCAGTATTTCGACAAGGGTATGTCGAATTAGCGAGGGGTTACTATATATATATATATATATATATATATATAGAGAGAGAGAGAGAGAGAGAGAGAGATGAATTTATTATTCACGTGTTAATTTCGTTAAATAATTTTCACACACACACACACACACACACACACAAACATTATTTCACGAAATATCGCGTAAATAATATTTATGATGAAAATAACCACGAAGGAAAATAAAACACGAAAAAATGCTCAAGCGCTTTCATCTAATAACATCTTCAGGAACACCGAAATTAATAACAAGATTGAGACTATATATATAGATCACAAAGAAAAACCAAAAATAATATGATTGGTGCAGAAAATATTTAAGAGGAACATACAATTCACGTGGAATAGCTACCAGAGTTTTAGCGCCTTGCTCTTCTTATCTAAATCTGTTCTGAATGAATTAAAAATAACAGGATCGAGCGAAAAAAGGCCCTGGCTAAGGTTGAAACTGTTTGTAAGTTGAATAATGGCAGACTCAAGAATGTTTCTGTTAACAATGTTGCTTGAGTGAAACAAAACTGAAGAATTATTCCAATCAATACAATGGGACAACTCTGACAAATTGAATGGTCAATATTATCAGCAGGTTCTTGGGATGGCGATGGGTAATCCCTTGTCGCTCCTCCTCTCCAATATTTATATGGAGTTTTTCGAAATAACTTACATTCCGAGAATCCTGGGGGTTGGCATCCCATGGTTGCGGTACATCGACGATATTTTGTATATCTGACCCATGACCTGCATCATTTCCTCGTTCAGTTAAATAATCAAGTCTCCTCCATTAAGTTTACTTTGGAAGTGGAACAAAACAACTCATTTCTGTTTTTGGATGTGCGTGTACATAGGGAAAGCCTAGGTTTTAAGTTTAGTATCTAGTGGAGAAAAACAAACAATTTGTCCTATGTACATACATACTTTTACTCCGGACATGACGCTCCCATCAAGAAAGCTATAATTTCTTCAATGTTTCTCCGTACTCTTAGGATCGCCAGTCCGGATGCTGAGTTAGAAAAATTCAACAATATTGGAAGTGATTTGTGTTACCCACCTGCTTTTTTTGAATCTTGCCTTAACGAGGCAAAACGAACCTTCTATCGTGTGGAAAATAACCCTCGCACTTTGTCGAAGAATATTTTAGTACCTCCATTTTTCCCAGACTTTTTAGGCATTGATAATGTACTTAAATTTGTGAACATTATTAATGGAGTATTTTCAATATGACAATATTGTGAAAAATGTTATAATAAAGAATAGTCCTACCAATAATTCAGGCATTATTTATAAAACTGGTTGTAAACAATGTGACTTCTTTTACACTGGACGGACGGGAAAAGATTTGAACACGCGTGTAAAACAATATCAATATTGTGTTAAAACGGGAAAGTCATCCAATGCCCTTTTTCTCCATTTGTCAGAGTTGTCTCATTGTAATGATTGGAATAATTCTTCAATTTTGTTAACTCAAGTAACATTGTTAATATAAACATTCTTGAGTCTGCCATTATTCAACTTGCAAACAATTTCAACCTTAACCAGGGCCTTTTTTCGCTCGATCCTGTTATTTTGAATTCATTCAGAACAGATTTAGATAAGAAGGGCAAGGCGCTAAAACTCTGGTAGCTATTCCACGTGAATTGTATGCTCCCCCTATTTATTTTTTGCACCAATCATATTATTTTTGTTTTTTCTTTGTGAGCTATCATATACGAGGTGTGTTCAAAAAGTTCCCGAACTGGTTATGCTGCGCGCGCATCACATGACGCGCATGCGCGTCATGTGATGCATATTGTAGTGTGACTCAGTCTGTGTCCAAAGACTGTTACCGCTTGCTGATATCCTATTTTGTTCTCTCGATATTTACTGTTTTGTGAAGTAATTTTGTGTGTTTTGTCGCATTTTGTGCATTTGAATAATGGCTACTGTTGAAGAACAACGTGCGTGCATAAAATTTTGCGTTAAACTGGGCAAGACTGCTTTTGAAACCCATGCCATGCTGAGCACAGCATTTGGCAATGACGCCTTAAGTCGGACAACCACTTTTGAGTGGCACAAGCACTTTAAGGAAGGCCGGACGTCGACGGAGGACGATGCAAGGGTGGAACGACCTTCCACTTCAAGAACTGATGACACTGTTGCTTGTGTTCGTGAAATGATTCGAGGAAACCGTAGACTGACAGTCAGGGAAGTCGCAGACGAAATGGACATTTCGATAGGATCATGCCACATGATACTCAGAGAGAATTTGGGGATGCGTCGTGTGTCAGCCAAATTTGTGCCACGACTCTTGACTGCCGAGCAGAAAGAGCAACGTGTTGTTGTGTCTCACGACCTCCTTCAACGTGCCAATCTCGATGAAAAGTTTCTCAGAAACATCGTTACGTGTGACGAGACGTGGGTGTACGGGTATGACGTTGAAACAAAACAGCAGTCATCGGAGTGGAAGTGAGGGACAGTAGCCATTATTCAAATGCACAAAATGCGACAAAACACACAAAATGGCTTCACAAAACAGTAAATATCGAGGGAACAAAATACGATATCAACAAGCGGTAACCGTCTTTGGACACAGACTGAGTCATGCTACAACATGTATCACATGACACGGGAACTTTTTGAACACATCTCGTATATATTCGTAGTCTCAATCTTGTTATTAATTTCAGTGTTCCTGAAGATGTCATTAGACGAAAGCGCTTGAGCACTTTTTCGCATTTTATTTTTCTTCGTGGTTATTTTCAGCATTATCATATATATATATATATACACACACACGAGCATACAGGGCGATGCATAAATGTGTTTCATAAATCGCAGGGTGTATTCTTGAGACAAAAGTAACGAAAAAAGACCATATAAACAGAAGTCGAGAAACTCGTAGGTTTCGAGCTATAGCACGCGCCAGAAAACTGAAACTCCTAAAGATTTTTTGCATTTTATGCAAATACACAGTGTGATACATTTGCTTCATTAAAGTAAATGTTAGAAATTCAGCTCTTACTTCTTGAATGCATGCACGTCACAAAATAGGATAGAGGAGAGATACTCATTTTTCCCACTTTAACTATCTCTCCTCTCTCTTATTTTGCGACGTGCTGAGTAATTCAAGAAGTAGGAAAGAATTTCGAACATTTACTTTAATGAAGCAAATGTATCACATTGTGTATTTGCATAAAATGTAAAAAATCTTTAGGCGTTTCATTTTTCTGTCGCGTGCTATAGTTCAAAACGTACGGGTTTTTCGATCTGTGTTTATATGGTCTTCTTTCTTTACTTTTGACTCAAGAATACACCCGGCGATTTATGAAACACATTTATGCATCACCCTATATATATATATATATATATATAATATATATAATTATATATATATATTTTTTTTTTGTATACTTTAGCGGCGGAAATTATTTATGCGTTTAATATCAACAAAAAATATGTAAGCCTGAATATAACTTTTTAAAAGTATTAAAACGATATTACAACTGATAAATGCGCCATGTTGACGACGTAGTTTGTTCTTTGCACGGTTAGGTCAACTGTACGCCCTTGACGATTGGTTAGATTAAGTCGTGATATTTGCGTTAGTTTAAACGAAAATATCACGACTTAACCTAACCAATCGTCAAGGGCGTACAGTTGACCTAACCGGGCAAAGAAGAAGCTATGTCATCAACATGGTACATCACGCGACTTATTTCCCAGCTATATTTACAAATTCTTCTGGAGAAATAAATATAAAACTAACTTATTTGCTCATTTGATTATATCCATTAATGACATTTATCAGTTGTAATATCGGTACTTGTAGGTTATCTTCCCCCTACCAATTTTGACAGAATATTTTCGTTAAAACTAACGAAAATATCACGACTTAACCTAACGAATTATCAAGGGCGTACAGTTGATCTATTAGTAAATAGTAAATACTATTCCAGAAACAAACAATGTTATAATTAATAATAGATCAACTGTACGCCCTTGATAATTGGTTAGGTTAAGTCGTGATATTTTTGTTAGTTTTAACGAAAATATTCTGTCAAAATTGGTGGGAAGGGGGGGAGATAACCTACAAGTACCAAAAACGAGAATACATAGGGGCCCTGATCTTCGGGTGACCCCAAAATTAACTATCCTGCTATTCCCCACGCACCCCTTTAAAATCAATTTATTTACTAGGAATGACTTTCGAATGCCAAATCATTCCTTTTTTTTACTTCCCAGTATTTGGTTGTGTTTGTGTTGCGGGGTGCGTTTAGTTTAAACGCATTCTAGGTGGATACGTAATATGCTACTCATGGGACACCATAGCAAACACTATAGTATCAGTTATTAAAGAAAGGCAAATTGATAATAACAAAGGGGTCAATGAATGTGACAGAACAAACACTAACAGATTTGGATGAGACTTCGGGGGATAGGGGTAACTGAGGCCGGGGAAGTAATGTAAATTGAGAATTTCCAGTGGCATAAAGAAATGTTCAATAAATCCATAATTTTCATTAGTTTTCTTTGAAATCCGCTCACCGTATAGGAAATTTACTTAGTTGTGGGATGTGAAAAAAATATTGAAATCTGACCATAACTTTGGATTTTACAGCCAAAGTTCGAGGTCTCCCTTTTTTTTTTTGCCCACCCGAACTCTTCTGGGAAAATTAAATCCGTTATAGCCCGAATAAGTAATGGTAAATGACAAACTCTATAGTTTTTTCTTTTTCATGATGTTAGCCCGAGTGGGCAGCGGGTCACTCGCAAAGAGGCCCCAAAAATATAGCTTCCCTTACCAGCTATCTAAAGCAGATAGGATCCAGCTTTGGGACGGGATCTAGGGTTACAGCTACACCTAGCCTACTATATCCAGAACCTCAAATTAAGCAAAAGACTCGTTGCATTCGCGTCGGATTGAATACATCAAAGAAAAAAGGGGTAACTATTGTATTTTTTAGCCAAAAACCAAAACTTAAACCTCAACTGACAAAATTGAGCGTCCACTTTTCAAGGTACATAACATGTCCGTTTCATGATGGGATTGAACTCAGAATGGTCCCCTGAGGCTCTTTCATGGTACACACAGACCTTGCATGGAACAAGGAACTCTTCTGGGAAAATTAAATCCACTACAGTCCGAATAAGTAATGGTAAATGACAAGCACTATAGTTTTTTTCTTTCATGATGTTAGCCCGACGTGGGCAACCTATCATGAAACGGACATGTTATGTGCCTTGAAAAGTGGACGCTCAATTTTGCCAGTTGAGGTTTAAGTTTTGGTTTTTGGCTAAAAACTACAATAGTTACCCCTTTTTTCTTTGATCTATTCAATCCGACGCAATGCAACGCATCTTTTGCTTATTTTGAGGTTCTGGATATAGTAGGCTAGGTGTAGCTGTAACCCCTAGATCCTGTCCCAAAGCTGGATCTTATCTGCTTTGCAGATAGCTGGTGAGGGAGGCTATATTTTTGGGGCCTCTTTGCGAGTGACCCGTTGCCCACGTCGGTCGGGCTAACATCATGAAAAAGAAAAAACTGTTGTGTCTGTCATCTATCATTACTTATTCGGACTATAGTAGATTTAATTTTCCCAGAAGAGTTCTTTGTTCCATATATACATATGAGGACGTCAAGACTGAGCAGAATTCCAGTTTTGGTATTATCAGTGTTCTCAGTAAGGGACTCGTTACTTCCTTGTCCCTTCTTTTAAAGGTTCTCAGTATCTGTCCTGTTATTCTTTTTGCCTTGTTTATCGCTATCTGATTTTGTGTCTCAAACTTCGTCAGTCATTATAACTCCTAAATCTTTTCCCGTTGTGTTTCTTTGGATTTTCTGCCTATTTGGGGCATAATATTCTCTTAGTGCCGTATTGCGTTGCCGATGTCGAAAAATTTGCTTAGCGGTTTGCATTCATAAGTTTCCTGTCATTTTTCATAATCCAATTTGAGTTTATTGGGAGGCGGTGGTTGTACCACTTCTTACCCTATTTGCAGTTCCCATGTTTTGCTTAATTCTTACAAATTTGCGTGACCATTATTTAGAAGAATTTACGTGTGGTTGGGCGCTCACATATATATATATATATATTATATATAATATATTATATATATATAATATATATATAAAAAAGGTTAGGTTGTAATTTAGCAGCGTTAAAGGTCTAAATTCAAATCAATCCTGCACTGAATAGTTTTCGGCCTGATGGAACCCTTAGAAGAGACAGAAGCACACTTTACCAATCCGACTGAAATGGCTCTTTGAAAGGTGCCTCGCAACGAACTTTGCAATTTTTGAAAAAGGAGTCTATGCAAGGGAAAGTGTGTATATATATATATATACACAGGGTGATTAAAAAAAATGTTAACACTTATATGGGAAAGAATTACAGATGTCATCCAATCAATACCACCAGAGATGTGCCTTAGGGCTCTAGAAGCAACTTTTGACCGCTTTCATACATGCATAGATATCCGTGGGCAACAAGTAGAGACTGTATGAAGCGCTGTTTGAATCACAAAAAAATGTTTACAAATAAATTGGAAATAAAAACTAAAACCCCATATAAGTGTTAATAGTTTTTAATTCACCCTGTATATATATATATATATATAAAGAAACAGAGGAGTATTTATTCATCTCTTCACACGTATATTTCTATGTATTGGTTTTACGAAAAACGGGCCACTAAGAAACCTGAAGTTTCTGAAACTCATAAAAAATTACTGATTAGTAACGACTACATGGTTTTTGTTTTTGAAATTTGGTTACTCTCACGAAATAAATAAAATATGAAAGGAAAAGCGGATATTACCAATTATTAATTTTTTATGCTTCTTTGAACTTTTTTCCGGAACTTTACGTATAGATTAAACAAGTATCTTTCACAAACAGTATTAGAGGAGATCAAAAAGCTATGATGAAGTAGTGATGACAGAAACTACTGAATACGATATTTATAGCTTTGTACAAACCTACTGTGTATATATATATAAAATACTCCAACAGGAAGCTTTCGCGACATTTTACACTGTACATGAAACGAGAAATGGGGCTTCAGTTTTCATCTATGAGACTTTCAGTAACGAGCTAGGGAGAAATACATATAAAGACGAGAGGTTTACACTTAGGGATCAAACGCGAAATTTGATTCTTTTTAATTCTCAAAGGAGTTCATAATAACAAAGAGATAATGGAACACATCAGAAGAAAATTAATTAACTCGTTACGTCTCCATTACGTACGCCTATATCTAATATCAAACTAAATGTTGATAAAAATTATCTACAATAACATAAGGAATTATAATTGAAATTGACGCTAAATACGTAAGTGTGGGAAATATAATTTTAAAAAATTAGGGAAAATAAATTTTTAAAAATTAAATATGAAATTAAATCAAGTGAATATAAATGGAAATACGAACTCAGTAAATAAATTGAAGAACATCAGTGAAAATCGAATATAAAATTTAACACCAAAAATCAGAGAAATACAAAGAACTCATCAATTATTGTATGAAATACAAGGGAAAATATTGAAAGAAGAACCCCGAAGTAGCGTATACAGTAGAAGGTAC
This sequence comes from Bathynomus jamesi, assembly GCA_023014485.1. Taxonomy (NCBI): domain Eukaryota; kingdom Metazoa; phylum Arthropoda; class Malacostraca; order Isopoda; family Cirolanidae; genus Bathynomus; species Bathynomus jamesi. The sequence goes on from JAJOZX010003439.1 coordinate 258,104, forward strand.
AGTGTCGGGCTGCGGGCTGTCGACATTTTGTCGACAATTTTTTTTAAGAGTTAGATTAAGTTAGGTTAGGTTAAGTTAGTTTGTTAGAGTGTCGATAGAATGTACCGTCGACGAATACAGTATCTCTGTGATGTCTATTGTGAAGATCACACGCAGGTTCTACGCAATCTTGAAATTGTGATTTTGGATTTCATTGTTTAAGATGATGTTTATGGGTCTTTCCTACGCGATCGGGGGGCGGAGTTTAGATACTGTGTTAAACTGTAAGTGATACAGTCAAAATGTTGCTGAAAAGAAAGCTAAATTATTATACAACACCAACGACAACAACAACAACGAAAGTATCTGAAAAAAAGAATATTACTCAGTCCACCCAATTTCACCCATACCCACCCACGGTCCCATACCCACTCTCTCTCTCTCTCTCTCTCTCTCTCTCTCTCACACCACACACACACACTCTCTCTCTCTCTCTCACACACACACACACTCTCTCTCTCTCTCTGAGTGTGTAAAGACATTTAGGACCTCAGTCTGCGGAAATTTCTTTTCCTATAAAATAGTTAATATCTGGAACCAACTTCCCTCAGAGGTTGTTTCCAGTCAAAGTGTAAATCTGTTTAAAAATAAGCTAGACAAAGTACTGAACACACTCATAGTTTAAGATTAAAACCTCAGAAAACTCTGCAGGAGTTCGCTTGCTCGGTGTCTCTGTGAGCAAGCTAAATATAGAGCTTTTTATATATTCTCCACTTTCCTGTAAAATTTCCTTGGCTACTTTTCCAGGGTCAAGGTATTTTCTTCAACCTTTTTCCGTACCTGCCTCTGGCAGGGAGGGAGCGGAGGGTGGGGAGAGAGCCTTCTACTTTTCTATCCAGTTTTCTACTACTGCTAGGATAGTTGAAAGAAAAATAAACTTTTACAAAATTTTCCCTGGCACCCGTTGCCATTGGTACCTCCTCGGTATGGGCCGCAAGGCCTTTTGAGGTACTTCTTTTCCTTGTAACTCCTTGTAACTCTCTCTCTCTCTTTTTTTTTCTCTCTCTCTCTCTATATATATATATAGGAAAACGTAATTAAATTTTACAAGAAGAAAAGGCAAAAGCACGAGTACTTAATAACATAATGAAACTTTAAAACGTATCACTTAATTACAATATTCTTCATAGCAAGAGTGTTTTATAATGACTAATTAACTGTGTTAGATACACGCAATGAAGCTGTTTATATTAAAGCAAATAACTAAATAAATACATAAATTTTTACTGTGCAGTAACTCTTTTCCTGTTGAAATTCGTAACAAATGAACAGGAAATGGAAAAAATGGAATCGCTTGAGGACTCAACACAGACGTGAAGAGGACTACCAAATTCCTGTTCGTTTTGTAATCAGGTGAATGAGATTTGTTCCGGATGCAGAGCATGAATAGGATACAGAGAGAGAGAGAGAAAATGCTATATTTACCTTAAATAACTTTTTCAAAGCATAGTTATTTGATGAGATATTTGTTGTAATGTATATATACACAGTACGTCGCATGAAAGTTCTCTTTGAAATATATCTTTTAAAATTATCGAGTATCATTGAGTATATTTGTATATTTGTTTGTAACTATATCTGCATTAGGTGCTACAGAAAGGAAATGTTTGATTAACGATTTGTAATAATAGTGTTTTTGTTAAGAGAGAGACAGCACAACGTCCAAACCAGACAAATACGACCCGTTACACTAATAATTTTTTTTGAAATTGCAAAAATTGGGGGTTTATTAACAAATCTAAAATAATAAAAGTTATAAAACAAACATAAGTAATTAATATAGAAATCTCATGTAGGCCTAAAATAAATTTAGAAAATGGACGTGACTTTGGCACGAAAACATTCAGACAAGTTCCCAACATGTTCTTACGTATTTAGTAGGGAAAAATTAATGTTCCACCAATTAGGTATAAGTATATCAGTCACGTGATATAACGCATCTTTTTCGTCCAGTTATGTCAGTGAAAATAGTTTAGTTTTTATATAGTACTTGAGAAATATATTTGAAGGATTTAAATATGTCAAGTAGGCCAAATAAGTTAGTTAAATAATAAAAAATAGATAGAAATTTGTAAAACTCATAAAACTGTGTATTTAAAAGAATTTCTTAGTTCCAGGTTCACGATGCAGAAAATCTTGAAAACATCCTCGCCAAACGCAATGACGACTAGAAGGCCACGCACGAGTGGAAATAAAAGAGAAAAGTCAAGAGTTCGAGTCACTACGACTGGGAGTCGAAAAGAACTTGTTACCAAGAAAGGGTTGTAAAAAGTCCATCATAAGTTCATTATGCCCTCCCTTGTTAATTTGTTTTCAACATTTCGATCCAAGCCCGTGGGAAATTAATTGAATTTACTCTTATTAATTGACATTAAATATAAGTCCTATTTCCCACGGGCTTGGATCAAAATGTTGAAAACAAATTAATTGTTAATTTGTTTTCAACATTTCGATCCGAGCCCGTGGGAAATAGGGCTTATATCTAAGATGAATTAATGAGTAAATTCGATTTATTTTTATCTAGAGCCGACGAAAGTGAATTCTTCCCGAGAACCGAAGCCTCCTCATGTCATTCATATCACGCGCTAGACCTATATCGTTTCTGTAGGCCTACTTGTTTCCCAGTTAAGGATTATCCTTGTTGGTTAATTGTATAACGTAAGTATGTGTAATTTAATTTAACCCGTGAATGAACGTAAGATTAAAAGTAAAAAACTTAGTTACGTTTCATAACAAAGAGTGGAGATTTTATATTTGTGGTTTAAAGTTAAAATCTTCTTAGTGTTTCATGACAACAATCAAAGGTATATTTTTGAAATTATAACATAAATAATGTTAGCATACTCAGTTAGGGTTAAGTGAAAAACTTGTTGTGAAAAGTGAAAAAAGGTTGTAACATGTCACGTTACCACATAAATTGTAACATCCGTTAATCGCGAAAAAAGTTGTTTTTGTCCGCGCTACCATATCAAGTGTAACATCCGTATTGTGCATTAATGTCGGTGCGTGCATTTACAAAGTGCAACTTCGTCACACCCACCCATGAACGGAGCAATGAGTCATTTTCATTGAAGGAATCACTGGGAAAAGATGTCACCCCTGAAGAGAAACTCCAAACCCTTCACTTAAATTATTATTACCAGCACCATCGAGAGTCGAACCCCCGATCTGTGTCTTCATTTCGCTTATAAAGAAACGGTGTTATCTACTGAAAAGTATGTTTTATTTTAACCCTTTCGCGCCGGTATTTTTCAAATGTGCGTCCTCGAGCTCTTTGAATGGGGACGTACCGCGTACGTCCTCGAGCTCTTTGAAAGGGTTAATAGCAGATTGTGCTTAAAACATCCTGTATATAACTGGGCATCTATTGTGCATGGTTTTGGGTATCTTGAGCTTTGAAGGTTAAAATTATCAGTTCTTCCATGAGTTTTATATTATATATATATATATATAATATATATGATGAATAAAACCACGAAGGAAAGGAAACACAAAATGGTGCTCAAGCGCTTTCGTCTAATGACATCCTCAGGAACACTGAAGTACATAAAAAGGTTAAGCCTATATATAGGTTACAGAAAAGAAAAAAAGAAAAAATAAATAACATACACACACACACACACACACACATATATTATAACATACATATCTATATATACAAATACATACATACATACATACATACATACATATATATACAATAAACAGAGAAGTAAAAATAAAAAATTAAAAATTAAAACCTTAAAGGATACCAGTGAGGCGTACAGATTTGTAAGGAAAAATATCGATTTTTAGCACAAGATCAAATGGATTATAAAAATACAAATTTATACTGGAACTCTGCCCGGGTCTCTCTCTCTCTCTCTCTCTCTCTCTCTCTCTCTCTCTCTCTCTTCAGTCATTTGTAAAAAGATTTAAAACATTGAAAGGATAAAAGCATAAAAAGAGCTTAAACATTAGAGGAAACAAATAATATTTTAAACCGAGTTAACGCCACCCAGATACAACAATGCCAGAAGGTAAAAAGTGCTGGCTAGGAGGTAGGCCTATTAATCTTCTTTTTAAATAATTCTTTATAAATAAACCCAAAAGTTCTCTTTTATTTCAGTTTTTGAGGATTCTTTAATCTAACCATATATATATTATGCAGGAAGGAGGGGCCAAGGGCAGTGCCCGCAAAAGCGTCCCTCCCATAGAAGAAGAAGAGCCAAAATCAAGCTCCGGGGTTTTCGAGATGCCTCAACATTCTGCATTTGAAAGATCGGAAGTCATAGGCAGGAGGAAAGATGGATTGAGGAAGATTATTCCAGAGTTGACCGGTTGAGTAGATAGATGAAAGACTGAAAATACCGATTAACCCTCGCATTAGATAGTTGGGCAGAAAAGGACTGAGAAAGTGTAGAAAGTCTGGTACTGCGTGCTCTCCTTAAAGGAGGAGGCATGCAGTTAGAGAGTTCAGAAGAGCAATGTCCGTTATGATAGCGATAGTAAAGAGAGAGAGAGGCAACATTGCGGCGAAGAGAGAGAGAGAGAGCCTTTGATTCCACCCTGTCAAGAACGGCTGTGTGGGTTGAACCACCCGACACATGAGAAGCATACTCTATACAGGGGCGAATAAGACCCCTGTACAGAGAGCAGCAACTGGGTGGGGGTGAAGAAACTGCGGAGGCGGTACAGCACATCTAACCTCCTAGAAGCTGTTTTAGAAAGAGAGTATATGTTAAGAGAAGAGCAAGGATTGAGATGAGTGTTGTTAAAGGTAAGGGGATAGTCGTGTGGAAGATTGTGAAGAGTACACAGATGGAGGAACTGAGTTTTTGAGGCAATGAAAGCCACAAGGTTTTCTCTGCCCCAATCAGATGTAGCAGAAAGATCAGAGGTCAGGTGCTCCATAGCCGTACTACGCGAATCATGGAATGACTGTTGAGAGGGACGCTTTGGGAAGTGGGTGGAGAAGTGAAGAGTGGAATCATCGGGATAGGAGTGAATAGGACAGGAAGTGTGAATTAAAAGATCATTAATAAATAAAAGGAAAAGAGTGGGTGACAGGACAGAACCCTGAGGAATACCACTGTTAATAGCTTTAGGAGAAGATTGGCCACAAAGGAAATTAGAGATGAAGGAACAGATAGAAGGATAGAAACCGAAGGAGGGCAGTTTCGAAATTAAAGATTTGTGCCAGACTCTATCAAAAGCTTTTGTTATGTATAGCACAATAGCAAAAGTTTCACCGAAATCCCGAAAGGAGGATGACCAAGAGTCTGAGATATATATACAAGAAGATCGCCAGTAGATCGTCCTTCCGGAATCCATACTGACGAATCTGAAAGAAGATTGTGAGAAGAAAGGTGTTTAAGAATATTCCTATTAAGGATAGATTCAAAAACTTTGGAAAGGGAAGAAATCAAAGCAATTGGACGATAGTTGGAGGGTTGAGAGCGGTACCCCTTCTTTGGGACAGGCTGAATGAAAGCGAATTTCCAGCAGGATGGAAAAGTACCAGATGAGAGACAAAGACGAAAGAGTTTGCCTCAGCAAGGTGTCAGCACAGAAGCACAATTCTTAAGAACAACAGAAGGAACACGATCAGGACCATACGCCTTCCTAGAGTTGAGCCCAGATAGGGCAGAAAAAACATCTTTGGAAGAGATTCTAATTTCAGACATAATAAAGTCAGAGACGGGGAGGAGATGGAAGAACAGCGCAAGAATCGCCTAGGGTTCAATTGTAAACGAAAGTTTGAACGGAGAATTCAGCTTTGTCTGAAGAAACGGCAACTGTGCCGTCGGAATGGAAAATAGGAGGAAAAGAAGAGGAAGTAAAGTTGTTGAAGAGGTTCTTAGCTAGATGCCAGAAGGAAGGAGAAGAATTAGAATATATATATATATTTATTTGTTGGTTATCTGAACTGTACTATTAATAATGAAAAAAAGTTCAATTCTAAACATATTTGTTGGCTATGGCAAAGATTTCGATAACGTCTCATCATTACCAGGGTTTCGGAGCCGGTAAAAAAACTTCTGGCTCCGACTCCGGCTCCGGAGCAGAAATTTTTTACAGTCTGGCTCCGGCTCTGGCTCCAGCTCTGGCTCCGGCTCTTTTATAGTAAATTCTGTTAATTATAAAATAAATATCTAGATTTATATAACTAATTGTCCAATTTAAAATATTGCACAAAAATATTTTATTATTAAATCACTTTAATACTCAAAATTTAAATTTCTTATGATTTTAAATTAGGCAAATATAATGATAGAATGAAGTTATTTAAATAACTAAAGGAAAATGATGAAAACTAAATGATATTAAATATTTATTAACAATGGTAGCTTATATAAATTAGAGAAACTTGCCTCCTAATTAGTTCAAAGTTCAAACTTAAGAATTCTCGTATGGAAAATAGTAACAATCAAACTTTCTGAGATAATATATGCATCTTTTTTTAAGTGTTGAAACTTGAAAGCTTCATGAAAGCCAACTTGGCTTGAAAAAGAGCTGAATATTTCAAAAAATTCAGTTTTTAAATTTTTAATAGGTTATATTATTTACTTAAAAAGAGATTTTCTTTTAGTCAAAAAGTTTTGTAATTTAATTAACAAAAGCAATTCAACTAAAAGTCAAAAGTTCAAACTACTAATACATATTATAAAAGAAAATTTACAAAATCATTTACCCTACGCTTATAAAATCAATACTACTCCTTGGATTAACAAATGAAAACTAATGCAAAATTTTTTTTATTCTAGCTAAGGTATAATCAAACTAATTTTAAACATAAAATCAAGATATTCTTCTTGTAAATCTGTTTCCTTAAAATAATTGAAAATGAAAATTACTAAGTTTATTTATAATTTTTTTTTTAAAACAAGATGGCCTCAATTATATTTTTTTAAGTGTAACCTTAAATCAGACTTTATCTTTAAAGTTCAAACTACATATTAAAAAATTAAAAAGTTTGCAAATTCAATGATACATTTACAGTATCATAAATCATAATACTCCTTGTATTAAAAAATGAAAGCAAAATAATAACTTTTGCAGAAATTTTTACTAATGTAGCTAAGGTAGGAAACTAATTTTTAAACATAAAATCAAGATATTCTCCTTGTAAATCTGTTTCCATAAAAAAAATTATGAATTAAAATTATTTATCTAAGTTTACTTATAAACATTTGTTCTTAAAAATAACATAGCCTCAACAATATCTTCTTTCATACGTGCCCTTAAATCAGATTTTAAAATTTTCAGTGCTGAAAATAGCCGTTCAACACTGACTTGTGTTGAAGGCATAGCTACTAGAAGATTTGCAACATCTCTTATAACTTTAGGATACCTTTCTATTACTTGTTCAAAAGACAGTTTGACGAACGGTCAAATTTTTCAATCTCAGGAAAAGATTCCTCAACTTGCAATTTGAGGGTACACATTGGACTGAGAGGTGGTATTAGTTCACTTTCTAAACGAGGACGTTTTGATTTCTTACCATGTTGAATATCAATAATTTTTTCAAAATCAAACTCGCTGACATCAGAAGTGGTGGAAGGAGATGATGAATTTGATGATGCAATAATCTCGGTTCCACATTCCTCTCTTAATAGAGAGACTTTATTTGAAAGGTCTAGGTTACTTTTCATTCTGATTGCTATATTGCATAGGGCATCCTTGGCTTTAACTACCTGTTCAGATGTTAATAAGCATCTATATCTAGGATCTATATAAACAGCAGCAAGCAATACTTCATTATCAAGTAAAATATTTTCTCTCCTTTCCATGGAACTTTTAATGTCATCAGCTATGGTGCCTTCTATCTTGGAAAGAAAATACATCAAAGATTTCCACTCTTTCAAAAATTGACCGGGAGTCAAATCTTCACTTTGAATTTTTTTGTTACTATATATGGCTGGTACAGTACTCTTTCCAATCTTCTTGCTTGTTCCCACATTATTTCTGAAAGATTCACATTTGAATTTGCCATGTCCAAGAGTACAGGTTTTAATTCTAATAAGCGCTCTATCATTAAATAAGTGCTGCCCCATCGAGTAGGTTGATCTAAAATAGCAACCTTGCCTGCACGTCTTTTAATTATTTCTTCCACTTTTGGGTTTCTTGCTGCTACTACAACCTGTCTCAACTTACCTATGAGAGAGGTAGCATGTTTATCTCTCAATCCATCGCAAATAGCAAGTTGCAAGGTATGTGCACCACAACGCATGTGGTTGATTCTGGAGAAGTGTGAAATTTCAGATACAATACTGTCAATTTCTTCTACACAAGATGCCACTTCCTGAGTGTCTGTTGAATCATCATCATGTTCACCAAATGTTTGTATATCATCTTCTGAAGTTGCCTCTTGATTATCATTCAACTTCTCAACAGTTTTAATCATATTTGATGCATTATCACTGACAATGCAGAGCACAAATTCTTTCGGTATGCCGTACTCTTCCAGAGTTCTCATAATTAGATCATGCAGGTAGTCACTAGTTTGCTGAGCATGTGTATCTTTTACTGCTATAGTGCGGGTGAGGATTTTATTATCATCATCAATAAATCGGACATTGATGGCAAAATAATGTGTCCGTATTCGTGTGCAACCATCAACTTTTAAATATATGAAGCGCCCTTTTAATTGCTCTTTGAGAGCAAATTTTTCTTCTTTTGATTTTTCTATCACTAAATGACGGATATTGTCTTTATCTAAACTAATCTTGAATTTCTGAGCCATTTCTTCTAGTAGACTGCGCATAGCTGGCTTTTCAATCATAGATAGAGGCATAGAATCTTTAACAACTAACTCAATTATGCTATTTTTAAAATTATCTGTAGTCATTGAGATAGTGACTTTTTGAGACATCAAAAATTTAGTAATGTTTTGCTGGTTTGCTTTAGTTTTTGAACTGGCAGAAGTACTGGGTCTTGAAAGCTCAAGCATTTGCTTCTTTTCTTCCATCATTTTTGATATTTCAGGATGTAATCGACTCAAGTGTCTTTTCAAATTATATGCTCTTGAGGAGACATCAGGCTTTTTGCTTTGAGGCTTGGTAATTTTAGTTCCACACGTTGAAATATTTCCCGAAGCATCAGAAACTTCACAAATACAAACATAGTGTTTCTTATCTGAACTTTCAGTAAAATACTTGAATATATCAGACTTCTTTATTGAATCTCTATCCATTATGAAGGGTCATAGACTGATAATTATAATTAAAGAATCAAGTACAAATTACAAAGAATCTGAAAAAAAATGAAATTTAGCAATACAAGATAATTGACCTAAAAATAAAAATAGTTCAATCCAAGTCAGAAGGACCAACCTTACTAGGTATGTATCTAGGTAGTTACCTACTTAGATAAATAGTTAGTACCTACCTACCTAAGGTCTCCACCGCCATAAAAAAAATTTACCTATATAATTAAGTGTTGTTAAGACAAATCTTCCCAAATATTTAATGGTTAAAAAATGGAAATTTGCAGATTATTCCTGCAACTCCCACACCTCCATAAAATCCAAGAATCCTATGGTACCATTTTTCGTAATATATTACAAGAATTATAATTTGCAACTAAACCTATATTTAACAAATAACAATTTAGGTAGCAATATATCGCCCGGAGCCAGACCATGGAGCCGTATTTTCAAGGTTTCTGGCTCCGGCTCCGGCTCCGGCTCCAGGTAAGCAAAATTCACTGGCTCCTCCGGCTCCGGCTCCGACTCCGGCTCCGAAACCCTGATCATTACTGCAGTATCTAAACTCCTAAAATTTGAAAATTACCAGTAAAGGAATTATAAATACAAAATTAATATATAAATGACTCGAGTTTCTAAAGTAAGAATAATGTAAAAAATATCAACTTTATATAAATATTGTAAAAAAAAATATAAAAAGTAAGTATTTAAAATGTCGAAGCAAATTGTTGTTTAAAATTGTTGGACTATTTTTATTTTTAAAAATAAATCCACGTTTGAACGATTTTTCATACGTTAAATATTTACGATAACATTTTTTTAAACAATGTCTATACAAATCTGATATTATTTTACATTATTTTACTTTATTTTACATTATGTTTACTTCACTAATGTTAAATTAAATATATATTTACTTTATAGTATTCATAACACAGCTCAACAAAAAAAATTTTTTGTTTCGTTGCCAAGGAAATTCGTACGAATTTAGGGTATTTTGGGGTTGCTGAATTCCAAAATGAAAGTAGTTTTTCCGATTTGGCTCTAGTTCTTGAGATAATGAATACCCTCAATTAATAGGAAACGTAACCATAACGCGTGCATATGGGAAACTACCGGAACATTCTAGATGGTGAGACACGCGAATATTCTTAGTGTTTACTCCGCGATCATTCTAGAATATTTCCCCTCCGTATATAAGTCATCGGCCACCCAACCAGTAGTCAGTTGACAGTTGGCAGTGGAGCGGTACGTGTTGTCTGTTGTGTTTTTCGTGTTTCTCGTCCGTGTAATGTATTTGTATACATGTACTTAGTGTACATAAGTCAATATGAAATGAACTTATAATTTTATTGTTTTCTTTTTTCAGAGAAATATGAGTTCTTCACGAAGAGGCTGCTTAAACAATCCTAATGTATTCTGCTACATTTGCGGCGAATACACTCTGCAAAAACAAAGAAAAAACATCACAGACTTTGTAAAGCAAGCTTATCTTGCGTATTTTGGCGTGGCGCTTGGAGACCAAGACAAGTCATGGGCTCCCCATAAAGTTTGCAAAACCTGTGTAGAATGCTTACGACAGTGGAAAATCGAGAAAGGAAAAGTTTAAACTTCGGTGTGCCTATGGTGTGGCGAGAGCCGAAAAACCACCACGACGATTGTTATTTCTGTGTGGTTAATGTGAAAGGTTTCAATCGATACAAGAAACTCAAGTGGGATTATCCCAATTTGGAATCAGCAAAACGACCTGTGTCACACAGCGAAGACGTTCCCATACCAGTGTTTACCACACTGCCCGACCTTCCGTTGTCAGAATTTGAAGAAATTCAGGACTTAGGTGGTAGTAGTGGAAGTGACTATGAAGGAAGCATTTCAACACCTCAGCAGTTCTCCCAAGACGAACTCAATGATCTGATACGGGACCTCAGTCTGTCAAAGCAAGCAGCTGAACTTTTAGCATCCAGACTAAAAGAAAAGAACTGTCTACAGCCAGAAGCTAAAATAACAGGTTATCGGACAAGAGAGGCGGGACTTCTTCCTTACTTCAGCCAAGATGAAGAACTTGTATACTGCAATAACATCCCTGGACTTGTTCTTCAAATGGGACTGGAATATCGACCAGGAGATTGGCGGCTTTTTATAGACAGCTCCAGTAGAAGCTTGAAATGTGTTTTATTGCACAATGGTAACCGATATGCATCTCTTCCAATTGCTCACTCAACAAAACTTAAAGAAGAATATGAAAATATCAAAATGGTCCTGCAGAAACTCTGCTATCATGAGCACCAGATGCCTATTTGTGTTGATCTAAAGATGGTAAACTTCTTGCTTGGGCAGCAAAGTGGATATACGAAGTACCCTTGTTTCATCTGTTTATGGGATAGTAGGGCAAGGCAAGATCATTGGAAAAAAGTGACATGGCCTTCAAGAGAAAACATGACTGTAGGTGCAGCGAACATCATTAACGAGCCTTTGGTTGACAGGGAAAAAATCATCCTCCCACCACTTCATATCAAGCTGGGACTAATGAAACAATTTGTTAAGGCCTTGGACAAAGATGGCGATTGCTTCAAATACATTTGTAGATCGTTCCCTGTGGAAAAACTAAAAGCTGGAATCTTTGATGGCCCTCAAATCCGTACACTTATCAAGGATTCTAATTTCACAAAATTTATGAATGGTGTTGAAGCTTCTGCCTGGTGCAGTTATGTCTCAGTTGTCAAGAACTTCTTGGGTAACCACAAAGCAGACAATTATGAAGAACTGGTGCAAAACATGCTCACAAACTTTGAAAAGTTGGGTACTAATATGAGCATAAAGGTACACTTTCTCCATAGCCACTTACACAGATTTCCGGATAATCTTGGTGATTTTAGCGAGGAACAAGGGGAGAGGTTTCATCAAGATATCAAGGTGATGGAGGAAAGGTATCAAGGCAGATGGGACAGACACATGATGGCAGACTATTGCTGGAACCTCCAACGTGATTGTCCTGATAACCCACATAAAAGAGAATCGTACAAACAGAGATTTACTATACATTAATTGTAATTATGCGAATCAGCTTACTGTGTTTATCTGTTATTATACCGAATAAAATGCCATTATGTATTTCATGTGTTTACTTTTGTATGATTTGAGACAATTTCAATGCGATTTGTAAGTAGGCTCCGCCTGAACATTAAATTTTTTGCATTTTTACGTGTTTCAATGGGGTACCAATTATCTCATAAATTAGAGCCAATCTAGCAAAACCGATGTCATATTCGGAATCAGCACCACAAAATTACCCCAAAATCACTCTAATATGATTGGCAATAAAATGAGTGTTGACCAGTGTAATTAATTCGTTTGTAATTTTCAAACTTTGTAACACTTTGTAAAAATGACAAAAACCATTAGTGAAAGCTCTGATTTAGGTGAGGTTGTTATAATGTTATAATGTTTCAGACCAACAAAGACCCTAGGATCCACTCATGGCTGGTCTACCTAACTGATGTTGTTGTTGTTGTTGTTGGTTAGCCGATCAGCCCACCCTTATCGAACAAGCCGCCGGCACACGGGTAACCGATCGCCCTCTCCTGGGTGGACCAGAGGTTCAGCGCGCAAGTGATGTTGTGTTGTGTTCTATTAGGTGAGGTAGAGTTGCGTTTCTGCCGTCACGATTTCATTTTTTTTCTTTCTCTTGAGTGACTGGATGCACGTGATGGGTGAGGGCATGGTGTAGAAAATCTGAGGGCTAGCCTGGATTGGTTCATGGGGTCTTTGTTAGACTGATACCTCGGTAGAGCTGTAAATATTTTGTATAAAATCAAAACTATGTGTTCGAGGTCTTTGTGACGATACCAAGTAGCTGATATGCGATCGGCACAAGTATATTATTGGTTAGTTTATACAACGGTGCAATCTAATGTACGATCTCTATCTGTGCATAGCGTAATTGTAGAGCTAGCTTATATATTCTCCTCTTTCGTGTAAGATTTCCTTGGCTACTTTTCCAGTGTCTAGGTATTTTTTCAACCTTTTTCCTCCCCACCTCTGGTGGGGAGGGAGCGGAGGTTGGGGAGAGAGTCTTATGCTTTTCTATGCAGTTTTCGACTATTGCTAGAACAGTTAAAAAGTGAACTAGTTTAATTAATAACAGGAATCTCCGCGAGTGGATCGAAAGGTCTTCGAGGCTTCCTCTTGCCTCTCTCTCTCTCTCTCTCTCTCTCTCTCTCTCTCTCTCTCTCTCATAATGAATAGAAATGATGAGATGCAACGTCGTAGCCAATGTCGAAACATCGATTCCATCGAGCAGCGAAGTTAATCGCATTGTGTCTGAGTAGTAGTTGAATGGGAAACCATCCTCTGCGTCAGGATTATGTAGCGACCCGTGGTTCGGATCCCACGTAAAACTGTAGATCCCCTCTGTTATATGACGATAGATGTGAAGGAGGTTAAACAACCCCGTTATTCCATTTCTGGCAGGAAATACTGTCTAAACGTCAACCATTTTTTTTCTACAACGCATCAAAGGAAGGATCAATACAATAATTGAAGTAATGGATTCTTGCATTAAATTCGCTAAAATACTTAACAATTCTACTAACTACGTTCACGGTTCTGTAAATTCCAAGAATAATGTTGAAGTACAGTTATTAAATGTCTTCACTATATTAAAAATAGTTTTGTTTTTTTGTACTGTAATAATTAGCTGCAGTTATTCGGTTTGCTACTAACTTTTTCTAAGTTCTTTATTAGTAGTTTCAATTAAAAAAGTTGTGTGATATATAACATATATATATATATATATATATATATATATGTGTGTGTGTGTGTGTGTGTGTGTGTGTGACTGCTTCTTTTCGTTTGTGAACAAACTCTATTAAAATTTAAAGCAGAAGAGGAGATTATTCAACATTCAAAACTGAAAGTAGGAGAAGAAAGACTCTTTACTCGTCGTACCTTGAAGAAAAACAACTGCATTGAGATGACGAAAATCTTCATTCAAGTATACTAAAATAAATGAGAAATATAACTGATGTCAGGCTCGAACAGCTACTCTTCTTCCACTAAGCCAATCAAATAAGCGAGACTAGATCTTGATTCTGCCACACGCATAAAAACAGTAAAATTGAATTCGAGGCAGGATGGCGGATGGAGACAAATCGCGTAAAAGAAGTTGCAGCGAGTTATTTTTTTTACCATTATTATTTTGTACATTATTACAACAGATGACGACAAATGTAAATATGGCCACAGAAGTCTTGTTACATTGATTCAATCCGCGTCAGTGATTGGGAGTACAAAGCTTCCCTAGCGCCGAAACAGTCTAGTCATTGACGCTGAACATTCAATAAGTTATTTAGTGATAAAAAATAAGTAATGAATGGACGATATTGAAATGCAAAGAACTAAAAACTAAAGGATAAAAGAATCGTAAGAGATTGAAGAATCGTGCCCTTTTAACAAATTTAAGTATCCCACTACCAGGGTAGAAAGCATTAGCATCGAAAACTGAAGAAAGGGGGTAAGTACTCCCTTCCCGACGGTGCTCAGCGAGATGGTACCGACGTAAAACCCCAAGACTGGAACCCTCGACCAGCAAATGATTAAATTTATTATATATATCAATAAATAAAAGGTGCTACTATAGCGTGATTCCTACCGGTGACTTCGATACTATAGAGTGATTCCTACCCGTTTTGGTTCGAAACTACAGTACTGTAGTGTGATTCCTATCCAAGGTATAAATGAAAATATAATAAATATAAAATGCTATTTATTATTCAATTTTATTTATTTAAAAAATAGTTTCGGTGCTACTATAGTATGTGGTCTACCTACGATTGGTTAGGTTTAGTCACGATATTTTCGTTAAAACTAACGAGAATATCATGACTAAACCTAACCAATCGTCAAGGGCGATGGACATTGGAATGTAAACAAGCAATTAGTAAACAAGGTAAAAAGCTATAATTAAAAGGTAGACCGCCGAATCGAGGTAGGAATCACGCTATAGTAGCACGATACTGAATATAACAGGATATTATATTTTGTATTTTCAGCGCCTTTGACAAATATAAACACAAATAGATAAAGAACTGAAAAACATGCTAAAATTATGGAATTTATTCAGTCATTATTAACTCACCAAATAAAATACAGTAAAAACTATAACAACAAATGTATAGATATAAACAATGGAGAACAAATACATGTTTTTTGAAGATATTATTTTTATATCTAAATTCTGATATATCAGGAATTTAGCTTTTAAATTGTTGATTATTCCTGAGTATTTCGGGTGAGCACCTCTTGCGTCTAAGACTTCGTCGACTCTTCGTAGCACCAGTAAACGAGTGGCTAACACAATGCCATGGTGCAGTAGATCCCGCCCAAAATGTCGCTATCATTTCTCAATAAATACCCACAGTTCATTCTTCTCTTGGGTTTTAAACCGAGCGACTTCGCTGGCCCTGAAAGCAACAAATCAACACCAACTTTGGGTATTTTCTAATCATTCTTTTAACATCGTCAGTGGTTTGAAAAAGGCAGTAATCGTGCATAAAATGAATTTCATGTTCAGTAGTGAAGTGTCCATCAATTTTAGTCAGTTGCCAACCCCAAATCCAAACACTTATTCTCACATGTCGATGCTCTCCATTTCTTTGAGACGCTATGACGCCATTCTGTCCGAACCTCGTTCTATCTCTTCTCCAACACCGCAAGTGTCCGTGATCGTCGGTGGGAATTTCTTTTTTTTTGGTCAGAAAATGTCACTGTACTTCCAAATCAATGTTTTTGGGTAAATAATGCAAACCAAATCCAATTCTGGTAATCTTATGATGTTTGTTTCTTCATTGTATAAAGTAATCACTGCCCTTCTCACAGCTTAAGTTGTTTCGTGGTCCACTGATTGCTTTTGCATCCTCGGCTGTTTATTTTTCGTCATCCACTGGACTGAATACCGGTAAGTAAATACTTATCAGTTTCGGTCTCAACTATTCCTGAATTTCTAGATTTAAAACATGACGTCAGGACTTAAAATAAATTATCTATCATGCTTTAAAACTATTCAGCCTTACACACTCCGTTGATATAATTGCAAGATTTAAGCAATCATATTCTGAATACAGAATGATACACACACACTGTAGTGACCATTAATTTAATCTTATTGCAGCATTTATTATTCTGATTGAAAGATCAGTTGGTGACCTGAGTCAAGCAAACAAGTCTTTAATTAATCTAATTACATTTTTTACACACACACACACACACACACACACACACACACACACACACGCTCCCTGGTGGTGCGCAGCTACGTACTTTACGACGTAACATAATGAAGTAACAGCTTGCTAATTCAATAAAGCATACCTTACTCTGCAGGCATTTGTGCAAGTTATTTAATTTACTCTCTCTCTCTCTCTCTCTCTCTCTCTATATATATATATATATATATATATATATATATAGGCCTATAAAATCCTCTTTCTAAATAAAAGTTTGGACAAAAATATACGACTCCTATAGCATAACGACAGTCTCTCCTTAACGACATTTAGATGGGCCAATGAGCGAAAATTACGCTATAGGAGCCTTTTCAAAGGAATTTATAGTTGCAATATATAATATATATATATATATATATATATTATTTGGTATTTCTTCTTCGATCTTCTGCTTTAATAACAGCATTTCAAATTATATCTTCACGGTATGAAAAGGTATGAAAATGTATTATAGCAATTAATTTTTTATTTTTATTATTAATTCATATTATTATTATTATTAAAGCAATTTTTAGTTTCATTATTAATTAAACGAAATTATGAATATGAAATGAATCCGAAGTGAAAATATGAATTAGCAAGGAGAGAGAGGCCTACGTGAGTTAAGGAACGGCCCGCAAAGCAAATTCCAAGTTTTCTCACTGGATGTGAAAGAATGTAGTTCTTGAGGATTAAATTCTTTAGAAGTATGGAAATTCTCTCTTTGCGATATATTGTGAAACGTGTCTTACACTCGTTTTTCGTCCCATCATTATGCTTGTTTTAATTAACTATATCGGTTATTCCAAAATCTCACCTTTTGTCCAAAATACCGTCCCATGCCCAGCATTTCTTGCCTCGGTCAAGTACAAGTATCTTTAAATACAATTCAGAATCAATGTGAAGCAGCGGAGTACTACAGTACATTCCTAAAAAAAATTACGTGTAAGTTGCACGTCAGTTACGCATTTTAAAGTACCATTTTTGGGAGCTTTTCCAAAATCCGGACCCGTTCTTTATATCTAGAAAGTTGTTACCTTATTGTTATTATGTGGTTTTGCGTACTGAGTTCAAAAAAGTTATTCTTTTTTTTTGAGAAATTAAAAATAAAAAAGTTACAGCAATTTTTATTTATAAAAATGGGCCTCGGTGGTGTAGTGGTTAGTGTCGCTAACTACGAATCAATCAGCCCGGGTTCGAGACCCGGTGACGGCAGGCGGTGCGCAGCAAAACCCAGCTGTTCATCCTTCCACACGATAAAGAAAGTGGTTGGTAGATAAATGGGTGCCCTAGGTGACCTAGTGGTTAAGACGTTGGGCTGGTGGTGGGGCGTAGTTCGGATTCCACGTTAAACTGTAGGTCTAAGGTGGAATGAAAAGCTTGACCTTCTTCAGAATGAACAATTCGGGCGGAAGCTCACCAAAGTTTACCAAAGGTAATATTAGGTCGATATATGTACAGTAAATAATGAACCTTATGAATCTTATATTGTTTCGTGCGTTGGTCTCTCTTCACACGGAGGTCAAGCTGGTGGCCCCGCCTCTAGGTCTGGCTTGGTGGAAGAGCGAGTTGCTTTCTTGCGCTCTCCACCGTACATAGCCAGGCACGCCCGGCTCATCTGGTACCGTCCTGAGCCAGGCATCCAGTCTTCTCTTGAAGACTTCAACTTTGACCCCCGTTACGTTTCTGAGGTCCTTAGGAAGCTGGTTGAAAAGTCTTGGCCCCCTGACAACCAAGCTATTTTCCTTCAGGGTTGAGGAGGTCCCTTGTCGGCTTTAATTTGGGAACACTACACATTCTGCCTTTCCTATTTTCCAGTGTTGTTTGAATGGTAATTGGGTTTAGTTTTAGGTTTGGTACCAGTTTTTCGATCATTTTCCATATGTAGATTATGATGTACCTCTCTCTTCTTCTTTCCAGTGAGTACAGATTTAGTTTACGTAGTCTTTCCCAGTAGTTGAGTTCTTTGCAGCCATCAATCTTGGCTGTGAAATGCCTTTGCGTTTCTTCTAGTTTATTAGTTTTCTTCCTTTTTATATGGGGACGTCAAAACTGAGCAGTATTCAAGTTTTGGTATAATCAGTGTTTTTAGCAGGGGAATCATTACTGTCCTGTCCCTTCTCTTGAACGTTCTTAGAACCTGTCCGGCGACTCTTTTTGCTTTATTTATCGCTATCTGATTTTGTGTTTCGAATTTCGCATCATCTGTCATTATTATCCCGAGATCAATCGCTTTCATGCTTCTCTGAATTTCCTGTCTATCTGGAGCATAATATGCAGTCTGTTTAAGTTCTTCTTTTCTACCATATCTCAAGAGCTGAAATTTCTCGGCGTTGAATGACATGTTGTTGTCTTCTGACCATTTGTATATTTTGTTCGTGTCCCTCTGCAAGGCCTCCACGTCATGTACATCGCTGATTTTTCTGCTGATCTTTGTATCGTCTGCAAAGGATGTTACTATACTATTGCTGTTTACTCCGCTGTCTATGTCTGTTAGCATGATAATGAACAGGAGTGGGGCCAGTACTGTCCCTTGTGGTACTGAGCTGCGTACTTCCGATTCTGATGATGATATACCTTGAATTTTGACGACCTGCAGACGATCACTAAGGAAGTTGTAGATCCATTTTCCCACTTTGCCTGTTATTCCCATGTCTTTAATTTTATGTGCTATTATACCATGGTCACATTTATCGAAAGCTTTAGCAAAATCTGTGTATATAACATCGTAGTTGTCATTGCCTTCCAATGCATCTAGGATATTGTTGTAGTGCTCTATTAGTTGTGATAGGCATGATCTACCTGATCGGAATCCATGCTGATTTTCGTTGAATCTTTCCCGTGTCTCCAGGAAATCATAAATTTTCTCTCTAACTATTCTTTCAAATACTTTGGTGAGGTGGGACGTCAATGACACTGGTCTATAGTTCTTTGCTTGAGATCTGTCCCCTCCTTTATATATAGGGACAATGTTTGCTCTTTTCAAGATGCTCGGTATTTCCCCAGTGTCTAGGGATCTTCTCCATATCCAGTATAAAGGTGTAGCTATTTCATTTTTACAGTTTTTAATCAATAATGCGTTCCAATTGTCCGGACCTGCAGCTGAATGTAGTTTCATTTGTCCTATAGCTCTCGCTACATCTTCTGGTGTAAAATCAAAGTCTGTTATATACTCTCCTTGCAATTCCTCTTCAAAGAATGCATTTATGTCAGGTATCGCTTTGTCACTTTTTGGGGTACTGAAAACTGATTCATATTGAGCTCTCAATGTATCAGATATTTCTTTTGGATCGTCGGTTAGTTCATTATTTCCCGTCCTTAAGGGCCCAATAGCGGCGCGCGTTTTTGTTTTCCTTTTTGCATAGCTATAGAAGTATTTTGGATTTTCCTTTATTGCTTCTACCGCCTTTTCCTCTTCCCTCTCTGTATGGTCCTTAATCAGGGCTTGTATTTCCCTATCGATACCCTCCAGTTTTTCTTTTATTTTTCCTGTCATTATCTCCGCAGTTTCCTAACTTCGCCTCCACTCTCTTTCTTTTGCGGAATAGTCTTCTCTTTTGCCTTCTAGCCAGCTCCTCTTTCCTTTTGGCTGTGATTTCGGAGCATATTTTTCTAAAATTCTCAGCGTTTTTTCTCCAAGGTTGTTAGCATTTCTTCAGTTGTTTTATTCTCGAAAATTGTTCTCCATTCTATTTGGGCCATGTGCGATCTGATTGCTTCCCAATTTATAGTCTTCGAGTTTAAGTTAAAGGCCCCGAATTTACTTCTTTCCACAATATGTGTATTGTCTTCTAATGCTGCGTCATATTTGTTGATATCTCGATTAAGTTGTGGTCTGAGATAATGGTTGGGGTTATTTTTATATCAGCAATCAAGTTCGTGTTATTCGTGAATACCAGATCCAGGCAGTTATTTTTTCTGGTATTTTCTGTTATCTCCTGTGTCAGCATAAACTCGTTTGTGAGAGCCATCAACATTTTTGCTTGTTCCTGATCTTCTCTTGTGCCCCCCTTGTCCTGGTGAATATATATATTCCTATTCACCTTTTTGTATTTTATAAATGGGAAGTTAAAGTCTCCGCAGATCATTATATTGGGGGATGGAGGGTTTATGGCCTTTATTAGCTTTCTAATGTCATCAATGGCCTCCGAGAATTTTTCGGTTGGGGTGCTTGGAGGTCTATAGATGACTATTACTATCAAGTTTAGTTTTTCTATTTTCACTGCTAGGAGTTCCACATAGCTGTTTGATTTACTTATTATCGTCTCTGTCATATGACCTTCCTGTACATATATAGCACAGCCACCTTTCCGTCTCGTCGTTCTATCCGCTCTTAGTAAGTTGAAGCCCTCTATATTTATCTCTTTCTTATCAATACAATGTTCGCAGTTTTCACAATTTCCTTGGCAATCTTTAAGATGAGTTTCTGTGAGGCATGCGATGTCCGCCCTTGTTTCGTCCATAAATCCTTTCAGGTACGAAACCTTATTGAGTGATTGGTTTGGTCTTATTCCTTGAATATTAGCCAGGACAATTTTTATGTTCTCTGTTTTTCGTTGCCCCTTGTGCATTTCAAGTTCGTTTTCCTTCGATATCGCTTGATTCGTTGCTCTATGATCCTCCCGAAGAGATCCGTTTCCTCCTACTTGTATTGGTAGCTTCTTGCCCGGTAGCGATTTGGCTCGGGGGTTTCCAGCTGTGTCAACTGCATGTGGATGACATTTAGCATTCGTAAGGTGTCTGAGATGTTGAAAAAATTTTCTTGTTCGCTTATTGTGTTCCTATTGTTGTTCCTATTGTTATTTTTATTCCTATTGTCATTTAAACTTTTTCCTTTGTTCGTTGAGTCCGTCGGGAGATGTTGATAGTAGCATTTTTCCCGAATTTGCAGGTTCCATATTTTGCGTAAGTTCTGCAAATGTCCGGGTGGTAGAATTTACATCCGTCTCCAAATTTACAATGACCATTATTATAGAAGAAATTGCATATTGGGGGATGTTCATATATACATTGTCCTCTTTTAAATCTGCAATTATCTTTTATATAATACCTGCATATAATTCCTTCCCCATATTTACTCTTGGCTTTTGTTTTTTGCTCCTTATTGGGGGACAGTTTTACTTCGTTTACTTGACTGCCCTCTTGTCTTGTCCTATTTGTGCTATTTGTGCTAGTTGTGTTTGTGTCCTTCGTTGCCCTTATGCTGTGTGTTGTCTTTACACTCTTTGTCGCCTGTGTGTTTTCGGCCTCGTTTTGTGACGGTATTTGAATTTTTTTTTCGCCTTTCTCCGTTTCTTCCGTTTTCCACTGTTCTTTGTTTCCACTTTCCTCTTTCATTCTCTTCTCGTAGTCTCTTTCTGCTTTAAATACCGTAAAAGAGTTTAATTCGGTCAAGCAGTTTCGCAGAAAAATTTTATCCCATTAAACTGCTTTGCGTTCGTTATAAGGGAGATTTTTTCATCTCCCCATTCTAGGCATTTAAAATCAAAAAGTAGCTGACAAAAATCACCTCATCGCCTCTGTCTCATCTGTTGCATCTTACAGATACCACAGAGTTGCGGTATGTATTAATTTCCATGTTGGTGAAGTGACTCAAAAAGGGGTATTATGGGAGGTATTGGGTGGGGGATGACTCAAGCTGTGTGAGGGAAAGAATTTTCCGTTACTCCAGGGTAGGGGATGTGGCACGCTGTATACTTCTCACTGATTGGTCCTCTCGACTGTGGCTGCGGGGGATAATGGGGGATATTTGCGGGCACTTCAAAAACAAAACTTTCCTCACAAAGAGACTCGGAAAAACAAAAACAAATGCTGTATATATTAATTCACTTTGTTTTTATTTACTTTTTTTGGTATATGCCGCGATTTTTACATTTTAAAAAGAAATACCACTCTGCACTATCAATTAACTCACAATATCGGCATCGTTTAAAACTGATTAACTGCAGGATTTTTACTGTAATACCGCTTTTATTTTACCGCTAATGGTAATAAAAATTGCTGTAACTTTTTTATTTTTCATTTCTCTAAAAAGAGAATAATTTTATTGAATTCAGCGCGCAAAACCACATAATAATAATAATACTAATGTAATTTTCCAGTTATAAAGAATGGTCCGGATTTTGTAAAAGATCCAATTTTTGTAATATTGAATTCAATTTTACAAGCGTAAATTTTTTTCAGCTTCAACAAAAGTAAAACTTTTTTTTTTCCTCCATTTCGTTTCGTAACTTTTTGTTGTTATCCAATATTTCGTTCCGTAACAATTCCGTAACTATTGTTATAACTTTGCAGTAACTTCTCTTATTACGTAACTTTGTCAGAACGTTTTTAACAATGAAAATTATATGAATTCTATCAGATCAATATAACCTATAAATCCTCCTGTAATTAGCTTGCATAATACACACAGCATATAGCATATTATAAAATTAGATTATGTTTCGTGATGAAATGTAATTATAAACCAGTTTAGGCGCTTGACGTAAGAAAAAAAGGAGCTATTGAAGAATAGGGACCCCAGCC
The DNA here is from genome assembly GCA_023014485.1 of Bathynomus jamesi. Taxonomy (NCBI): domain Eukaryota; kingdom Metazoa; phylum Arthropoda; class Malacostraca; order Isopoda; family Cirolanidae; genus Bathynomus; species Bathynomus jamesi. Next base: position 281,117 of record JAJOZX010003439.1, read on the forward strand.
TTCTTTAGTTAGGCTTATAAGGCTAACTAACGAAAATATCACGATCTAACCTAACCAATCGTTAGGTTAACTGTACGCCCTTGACGATTGGTTAGGTTAGGTCATGATATTTTCGTTAGTTAGCCTTATAAAGCTAACTAAAGAAGGCTGGGGTCCCTATTCTTCAATAGCTCCGAAAAAAATACTGAAGGCACTAAAAGGAGTGTATGAAATGTATTTTTCAGTAGCTATTCATTATATAGTATGATTTGTTAATTTGTGACGAACCTATGTTATGTCTTCACTCTGAATAAATATATCTTCGTATGTACTCTTGAGAACTGCTGGATCACCTGAAGATCAGGGCCCCCAGCCTTCGTTAGTTAGCCTAATAAGGCTAACTAACAAAAATATCACGACTTAACCTAACCAATCGTTAGGTCAACTGTACGCCCTTGACGACTGGTTAGGTTAAGTCTGATTTTTCGTTAGTTAGCCTTATAAGGCTAACTAAAGAAGGCTGGGGGGGGGCCCTGATCTTCAGGTGATCCGAAATGTATTTTCTGCGCATGAGCACTTGTCTCGTTTCGGTTAGTTCAGAGTTTACATGAGGAGGTGCATGGATGCTTACTCTTTAAAAGTTAATTTAAAGTATGGTTGATTATGGGCCATAATCAACCATACTGTTTTGTTTTCCTTTGAAACTATTGTTTGTTACACACGCTTACACATTGTTTGTCACACACACACACACACACACACACACACACACGCTTGTTTCCCTTTGAAACTATTGTTTGTTTGTTACACACGCAAAAGTTATATAAAAGTTACGGATCACCTGAAGATCAGGACCCCCAGCCTTCGTTTTATAAGGCTAACTAACGAAAATATCAGAACTTAACCTAACCAGTCGTTAGGTCAACTGTACGCTCTTGACGATTGGTTAGGTTAAGTCGTGATATTTTCGTTAGTTAGCCTTATAAGGCTGGGGACCCTGATCTTCAGGTGATCCAAAGTTACTAACAAAAAACTACAGCGACGTTCTGGGGCAAAGTTGCATTAAGTAAAGTTGCACGGGAGTTACACCAGTTTCTAACAAAAAATGATATGTTATGCGGAAGTAAGCGTACCAGTAGTTAGAGTGTACAGGGTGGCCACAAAGTCCCTTTGCATGAAAAACAAAGGCAACATACAGATATGCTGTAATTTCACTGCAAAAGGCCTTCGTCGTCACTCTGTACATGAAAGATAAAAGGTTAATATTGAAAACACGCCGTGGATGTTTTTCTCATGTATTTTGTGGTGCTCTGTTCAAATATGACCTTAGTTTCAGTCACAAATGATTCTAGGTTAGGTTAGGTTTCCCCATATAATTTTCAATGTTCTTTTCTATTATCAATGTAATTTTTGACGGAAATGCTTTCATTGAAAATTATATGACGAAACCTAACCTAATCTAACCTAACCTAGAATCATATGCAATTGAAACGAACATTATATAATTATGAACACTGCACCACAAAATACATCATAAAAAACTATTTTTATGCAAAAAAAACAACAAAAAAAACATCTGCCAGCGTGTTTTCAATACTTGTCAGATAAAATATTTATCACCAATATTGGATGTTTTTTAAAATTTGTTACTGTCACCAAAAAGAATGAAATACCCAAAGCGAAACAGAATATCACCAGTTAGTAATTTTTTTGCGCTTTTTATAAATTTTGTTTTTAGGTGAACTTTTTTCTCGAACTTTACGTAGTCTTTGGCATGAAATTGGTTTCTTATCCCTTTTCTTTTTATGATCTTAAAGAAATATCAAACCATCCGTATGTTCTGCTTCTCTGACGATAAACAGCTTGTACGATAATTACCAGACGATAAGAAATATTTAATTCATTTGTTACGTGTTTGTTCATTTATAGTTTTATCGTCGTGTATTTACGAGAACGTTTTAAGTGTTTATATTCGGTGCCCGATTCTGATAATTAACCGTGTACACACACACACACACACACACACACACACACACACACACACACACAAACATACGTGTTACGTGTTTGTTCATTTATAGTTTTATCGTCGTGTATTTACGAGAACGTTTTAAGTGTTTATATTCGGTGCCCGATTCTGATAATTAACCGTACACACACACACACACACACACACACACACACACACACGCAAACATACACAGACATAGATACTCTTCTAATCTGGGTTTTTCCAAAATCTGTATGTCTCTTGAGGTCACACCCCAATAGTCATTTATTGCAGTAAGATTACGCAATACAAGAATAATGGATATGGCACCATAGAAAACCAACTAGCGTCACTGGCAGCGGTCCTAATTAGATTTGGCATTACAGAAACGTGAGCACAATTTAATATTTATTTTATGCAATTATTCTTCATATATTTTATCTTTATGTCATTTATATAATTTTGTATTTTATATTTCATAGAATTTATTTCCATGACTTTTTTATTTTTTTCTCTCATCACAAATTCTCTGAAAATTCACTAATAATGGTGTGTTGGATGGTTTAACTTCGTTCGTAATGGTAAAGGTCATGTGACAGAGGAAACCTACAGATTTATGTGGGACCCTGTTATGCTGTAATATAAAATAATTTCCAACAAGACTCAAATTCAAGATTTTATGATTAAAAATCAGCACTCAAAATGAAACCTTCTAAATTTAGAACTTGTAACTTCTTATTGAGGGTGCGTTCTATAGGGGAAGTTTTTTCCTTCTTTTGGGCATCAAATCTTCTTGTCAGATGATATATTAATTTCTCTTAATCTTAATTAACTTCTCTAACTTCTTTATATAGAAGGAATGGTCTTCGAAACTCCTTTGTTTTGAGTGATTTGAGACAAAAGATAATATTTCTATGTATAGAAGGTTGAGGGAAGGCTTTGTTGGATCACCTGAAGATGAGGGCCCCCAGTCTTTTTAGTTAGCTTTATAAGGCTAACTAACGAAAATATCACGACCTAACCTAACCAATCATCAAGGGCGTACAGTTGACCTAATGATGGTTAGGTTAGGTCGTGATATTTTTGTTAGTTAGCGTTATAAGGCTAACTAAAGAAGGCTGGGGACCCTGATCTTCAGGTGATCCGCTTTGTTTTCTGCTAATCTGGCAAACATTGAAAACGATAATGTTTTTATGTATAGATTTGTGTTATCAATGGTTTATTTTAGCGTTTGTAATTTATCTCTTATTTCTGAACATTATCAAACACTGTAATGAATACTGAAAAAACCTGTAATTTTAAACGTTAAGTATTTGTCTAATATTAAATAAAAGGTTCACCTATACTAAGACTTTATAAAAAATATACGTAAAAGATTTACTTTGTTGAATACTTTAAAAAGAAACTCTTACCTCGGTTTCACCAGTTACTTCTTTTAAGGGCGGAGCTTCACCGAAATATATATATATACTGTAGGTATATATATATATATATAAAATTAAATTAAAGTTTATGAAAGCACCGCATCTTCTTTTTATGGAAATACAGTAGAGTGGTGCTCAGCTTTACCGCCCGAATTGTCAATTGCCTGTATAAAAATAGAATAAAAATATCGTGTTTGCCTCCGTTGTTATGTTGGAAATATCCGGAGCTAGTTGATGGCATTCTAATGCATATTACCTGCCGTTCTGCTACACAGGCATTCGGCGGGTCTTTCTTTGCAGTGATGGTAATACGAAAGATAAGAATGGCAATGAGTTAGTGAAAGATGAGCCGCGCGAAAGATTTAACGATTATTTTGGTGAGCTGGTAGGTGAGGTAGATGAACAGGAAGCAACTGTGAGTGTAGTTGGTTTAGGTGGGGTGTGTATAAGCGTATAACAAGGAATGAAAAACATCATCAGTTATTAAGGGAAGTTGACCGAGCAATAGGCAAGACAAAGAAAAGAAAGTCTGAAGGAATTTATATGTATACTATAGAGACGAAAATTGGCACCATTAAGTGGCACCATTAAATTATTACATGGAAAGAGCTCTATCGCAGGGCAAGGGGGAATTATCCTCATCAATGTTGTTTACAGTAGTAAGAGATTCATCGCCGTCTTAGCTCCAGCGATTCATATCGCAGCAAATCCCCATCACACGAGACTAGCGAAAATGATTTGGAAACTGAGACATATTTAAAATTTTATGAACTGAGCAGATGGGAAATTTATTCCAAAACTTAACTTTGACTCGACGATATTTTAATCCTTGTTCAATGAAAGGAATAAGAGTACATTTCAGTTGAAAGTGAAGCGCTTGAAATTTAAGAGAATATAATCAAAATGAGGGTGATCTACTGATAATGAAGATGATCCTAAATACTTTGGAGTTCTCATAAAATATTAAAGGATATTAATGATAAAATACAGACGAATACTTTTCAAATTAGTTTACAGTGTACGACATTATCGTTAACTAAACAACCAACTGGGAAACCTCTCCTCTTACGCATTAGCGATAGCCATACGTCAATAATTATTCACGTTGTAGCGAAACTAATTTTAAAAAATTCTTTAATATCAGTCATTTGAAAACTATATTTAGAAATGGAAATTGTTCACAGTAACAGATAACATGATGATGGACAGAAATTTGAAACCTATTGTTCTGGAGTAGTAGAGAGTATAGGAGGTTACGCTCATACGCCGAAAGAAAGAGTTCTTTTAAGTGCATTCCGACAGGCAATAGAAAATATATGAATTCAGGAAAGATGCATCTGCCTTGGAGGGTATGAGAAAATGCCAAAGATATCTATGTACGAAATATGACGCAGACATATCATGGCTGTTTTATGATATGTTTGATTCTCTTCACCGTCTTTTTCAGTTTTAATAATGCAGCTGCAAAAATTCTTTATTACGTGTGTGTGTGTGTGTGTGTGTTTTTCAGTGTATTTGCATTTAACAGACAAAATTTTAGTCCAACTTAAATTACAGATTTGAAAATTTAATTTAATAATGAGTACAAATGAGAATGACAAAAAGAAAGATGTCTGTTAAGAACCTAATTACTTTATCTTTTTATTTTATTTCCATCTTTATTACGGTTCTTCCGTCCGTTTACAGCAGTGATGCACAAACCCTGGCCCGCGGGCCAAATGTGTCCCCCACGGGTCTTTTCAATTCAATGAAAAAGTTAGAATATAAAAGTGACCCAATTTATAACTTAGATGGAAAGTAAGTAGGCTAATACATTTAGTTATTTTCTTCGCTTGGCCCTCACATCAAAAAAAGTTGTGCACCACTGGTTTACAGCATTTCACTAACTGTTCATTTTAGCTCCTATTTATCTTCGAATTCCTTAAACCTTACTAAATTATATAACATAATTATAAATTCGAGACGAAAATAAAATGAGAGAGAGAGAGAGAGAGAGAGAGAGAGAGAGAGAGAGAGTTACAAGGAGTTACAAGGAAAAGAAGTACCTCAAAAGGCTTTGCGGCCCATACCGAGGAGGTACCAATGGCAACGGGTGCCAGGGAAAATTTTGTAAAAGTTTATTTTTCTTTCAACTATCCTAGCAGTAGTAGAAAACTGGATAGAAAAGTAGAAGGCTCTCTCCCCACCCTCCGCTCCCTCCCTGCCAGAGGCAGGTACGGAAAAAGGTTGAAGAAAATACCTTGACCCTGGAAAAGTAGCCAAGGAAATTTTACAGGAAAGTGGAGAATATATAAATAGCTCTATATTTAGCTTGCTCACAGAGACACCGAGCAAGCGAACTCCTGCAGAGTTTTCTGAGGTTTTAATCTTAAACTATGAGTGTGTTCAGTACTTTGTCTAGCTTATTTTTAAACAGATTTACACTTTGACTGGAAACAACCTCTGAGGGAAGTTGGTTCCAGATATTAACTATTTTATAGGAAAAGAAATTTCCGCAGACTGAGGTCCTAAATGTCTTTACACACTCAAATAGTGTGCAAGATTTCGTCTACCATTTTCTTGAACTGATCCACAGAGGAACTGTTCACAACTTCCGAAGGTAACTTGTTCCATGTGTCACAGATCTTATACGTAAAGTAATTCCCACACACACTAGTCCTAAACCGTTTCAAATCCAACTTCCAACCATTGTTGCGAGTTGGGTTATCATTTAAACTAAACATACTTCTAAAATCGACATCGTTGAACCCGCGTAAGAGCTTGAAAACCTCGATCAGTTGACCGCGCAGCCTCCGAGTTTCAAGCGAAAACAAGTTCAGGGCGCGTAACCGTCGATTGTAGCCCATATGCCTAACGGAAGGGATTAACTTTGTGGCCCTCGCCTGCACTCGCTCCAGCCTCACAATATCTTTCCTGAGCGTGGGCGACCAGAACTGCACAGCATACTCCAGGTGCGGCCGAACAAGGGAATTGTACAGTGAGAGCACAATCTCCTTGTTCCGAAACTGAAATTGCCTCCTGATATAACCCAATAGTTTCTGGGCTTTCTTTTCCACCTCTACACACTGTTTCGTAAACTTAAGGTCGCTGCTAATTAGCACACCCAAGTCCTTTTCTAAATCAGTCACCTCGATATTACTACCCAACATCGAGTAGTCCGACTTGGGATTGGCGTAGCCAATGTGCATCACTTTGCATTTACCCAAGTTAAACGGCATTTGCCATTTTTCGGACCACTCTCCTATCGTACCTAGGTCCGCACGCAGTTCCTCGATCGCTTCGGGCGTCCCAACATTGGCCCCAAGCTTGGTATCATCAGCGAATTTCGCGATCCGACTGACGATGCCACCGTCGATATCATTTATGTAAATGATAAACAACAGTGGCCCCAAAACGGAACCCTGAGGAACCCCACTAGTGACCGAGGCCCAACCCGAACTAGCCCCTTTAATTACAACCCTCTGCCGCCTCAAAAGCCGCCTCAAAAGGCCTTGCTGCCCATACCGAGGAGGTACCAATGGCACCGGGTGCCAGGGAAAATGTTCTACACCCTCAAATAGTGAGAGAGAGAGAGAGAGAGAGAGAGAGAGAGAGAAGGTAGAGGGATGAATATGGTGTAAAAACAACTTTGGACCAAATAAAGTTTGAATACTGACTTGAAGCTGAAAGTTCGCTTCTGAGGCGCGTTGCCTCCCAGCAGAGGAAACTTTGATTCATTTGAGCCGTAAAATTCCGGAACTTTTCTGCACAATATTTTTTGGTCTTCACATTTTCCTTTAGTTCTTTCAGAGATTTTTTCTGCTCTTCCACCCACTGAATGACAACTTTATTAATGATGAAAGATTTATATTTAATGTTATATATATTAAACACACACACACACACACACACACACACACACACACACACACACAGGGTTCTGTATTGCGCCCCTTGCTTTTTCTTATATATATTAACGATTTAGATGTCGGCCTAGTCAGTACAGTTTCAAAGTTTGCGGATGACACGAAGCTGGGTGGTAGGGCGATTAATGACGAAGATAGAGGTAAAATTCAGGAAGATCTGAATAAAATCGTTGATTGGTCAGTCACATGGCAAATGAGATTTAACGTTGATAAGTGCAAAATTTTGCATATAGGTTCGCGTAACGGTAATTTTGCGTATAGTATGTCAGGGAAAGATTTAACAAGCGTAGAGCAGGAAAAAGATTTAGGAGTTATAGTCACTGGTGATTTAAAAGTAGCGAAACAAAGTACAGCAGCGGTCAATAAGGCGAACAAAATGTTAGGTTTTATAGCTCGAAATTTTGAGTACAAATCGCGCGATATTATAGTTCCACTTTATAAATCATTAGTTAGACCCCATTTGGAGTACGCGGTCCAATTTTGGAATCCGCATATGCGCAAAGATATAGACAAAATCGAAAGAGTTCAAAGACGAGCAACTAAGATGATTCCGTCGCTTAGGTCAAAGTCGTACGAGGATAGGCTTAAGGAGTTAAAATTGACAACACTCGAGACTAGGAGGTTAAGGGGTGATCTAATCCAGGTTTTCAAAATTATGAATGGGTTCGATAACGTAGATAGAGATAGATTTTTCGAAATATCTCAATATAATAGGACTAGAAATAACGGGTGTAAGTTGACAAGTAGAAGGTTCGAGACAGCAGTTGCGAAAAACTTTTTTACGCATAGAATAGTAAATAGCTGGAATAGTTTGCCGGTAGAAGTAATTAGTAGCACGTCTATAAACATGTTTAAAAATCGATTAGACGCATATGTTGATAGAAAGGGTATAGTTTAAGGTAGTAAAATTAAGGCTTTCTGGGGATAGATCCCACAGCTCAACACAAGTGTTGTGGGATATAGGGAGGCAGCGTCTTGGGTTAGGGGATACTCTCTGTCCTTACACACCCCATTTAAAGAGATTCCTCTGCCGAGCGGTGCCCCCCATAGTACTGTGAGGTATTGAAAAACTCATGATCTTCACTTGCCCCACAAACACCTTTAAATGGGACACCCAAAATGGGTGCACACACATTTCTACATTACTGTACAGTCTTTACAGCCACACCTACACTTTTTCTCGTAAGTGTATATATTGTAATGTATATGATTGTAAATTTTGACTTGGTCCGCAATCGATATGGACCGTGACTCGATGGATACCGTAATGAAATTGACTGGATTCTTTGGATCTGATATATTTGCATGTCCGTTATAAATAGATATAGAGTGTAACATATTTGTGGATAGTAGTCTATTATGACTAGATCCTCTGGATCCAGAGATTCTATCTTTAGTTTTAAATCGATAATTAATTGGTTTTAAATTGATAATTATTTAGTTTCGTAAAAATTGGTCGTTGCCAATTTACCGGCGGTTTTTACATAAATTTCTTATGTTCTTGTGGTTCGGAACCCACGTAAAATTGTAGGTCCCCTCCGCCACCACGGAGGACATACAGAATACACGATTACGAACACAGTTAGGTAGACCAGCCATGAGTGGATCCTAGGGTTTTTGTTGGGCTGAAACATTATATATATATATATACATATATATATATATAAACTTTCAATCTTTCAGATGTTCCGTCGGTCTCTCTTCACACGAAGGTCAAGCTGGTGGCCCCGCCTCTAGACCTGGCTTGATGGAGGAGCGAATTGCTCGGTGAAATTAAAAAAAAAAAAAATTCTGAATTGGCTGATCTAACTTAGAGGCTGAGCATTACTTGTAACATTTTAGCAGTAAAACTACAGTAAGAAAAAAAAATCTTTGTCTTCTCCTTCGAGCATTGCTCTCTTCAGAGAACTTAGTCTTAAATAGATAAAAATAATTTCCCGATACGTTAGAACAGGGGTCACCAACTTGGGCGGTAGCGCCCACTAGTGGGCTCACATTAAAGGTAATTAAACATTTATTTCATTATTTATTTTATCGATTATGTTGATTTATTCTTTTTGATCTAAGGTGGGCAATAAGCTTTTTTAATTTTCAAAAAATCGTAAAAGTGGGCGGTGAACAAAAAAAAGGTTGGTGACCCCTGCGTTAGAAGAAGAATCGGGGAACCTTCAGAGAATTTAGTAAGCACCACAGAATCCTCCGATCCGCTACAAGAGGAAAGCGGAGAGTAGTATAGAGGAATCTACTGCGATTCCCTATACGGTACCAGGTACTCCGGAGTAACAAATCCGTTGCTGCCACTCAGTGGCGGTCCTGGCATTTTTGGCGCCCTAGGTGAGATCATGCAAGGGTGCCCTTCCTCCGTCAACAGCACACTCCCCCCCCCCCGCCGGTGCATAACCTCTGCCGCAATAAAACACACTGAACACATTGTCTTTAAAACACAAAGTACCTACTTCATTTATTGTTCTTACCTTCAAGTAAGAACAAGTTATCTTGAAACAAAAACTACAAAGAAATCTTGGATCAAGTAAAGATAAGCACCCCCAACCTTTTTTAGTTAGCTTTATAAGGCTAACTAACGAAAATATCACGACTTAACCTAACCAATCGTTAGGTCAACTGTACGCCCTTGACGATTGGTTAGGTTAGGTCGTGATATTTTCGTTAGTTAGCCTTATAAAGCTAACTAAAAAAGGTTGGGGGTGCTTATCTTTACTTGATCCGAAATCTTGTATGAATAATAATTGAACACTCAATAAAAGATTCCCAAATATATTGTAAACAAAATAAATATTCCAATGTATATTGCACACAAAATAGATAAATAAAAAACACTAATAAATCACACAATGTAGCTTAATAAAGGAATAAGATTGTCAGCTAGCAAATAACTGAATTTTAAATTTGGTTTTGAAGTTTTAGGTCTAGTTGTTTTCCTATTAAAACCTGGTCCTCCTGGTCTTCCTTGATGCAAATTCATCAATGATGTCATCATAGGAAATCTGCTCAGAAACGGCATGGTTAATGTTGATTTTAATAATTATAAACAGTTTTAACTTATACCTATTTCATTGCTTGTTTATTTTAATGAAATAACTTTTAATTTAGTTTCATAAATTGATATTTACAAGCAAAATCGATACCTATCACCAAGATATATCTATCTCCAACCGGGGTTGGTGAGACCGTGAGTTGGTAAATTTCTCGAGCCCTGGACTGGAGCCTGTTTGAGAAAAAACAAAAAACGGGCGTGTTATGTCGCCCCCGCCACCAATTCGCGCCCTAGGCGGCCGCCTATATCGCCTATGCCCAGGACCGCCACTGCAGTGCCACCTAACCAGAACCCCCGTCAACTTCGAACCGACCAAGGCCATAAACGGAGGGGTCACCAGATATAGGGCCACGAACCTGACTTCCGTGAGATGAGGGATCGTCGTACGAAATCATTACAAGTCATAGGGTTACAAGCATAGGCGGATTTAAGTATAGGCAGAGTAGGCACCTGCTTACGGCGGCAAATTTTGTTGTATTTCAACATCAAAAAGGGCAAAAAAAAAAAAAAAATAGAGAATAAATAAGTTATGAGCACTTACAAATTAAATGGACCCACAAATAAGTTTTAAAATAAAAAAGAACATCACCCTCTAAAGCAAACTAGCTATATCAAATGGTACAACTATAAGGCACTTTATCCCTACATAGGGCGACAAAATGCTAAGTACGCCTCTGGTTACAAGGTGTGTACATATATAATGTGTGAGTGTGTGTGTGTGTGTGAGAGAGAGAGAGAGGATAATGTATAGCATTCAATTTAAATTTTGTGTTATGTCTGCACAAATTAGCAGCAATACATATTCAACAGTTTGAATTAAATTAAAAAATATAAACCTTTCTATGAAAATCTTTTCATGTGAATGAGACACCAAAAATATAGAAAAACATATCAGCAATATTAAAACCAAACTTCAGCAGTTCTAAATTTCGATTGGTCGATGACGGTCACATTTGTTAACGTAGAAACTTCTCTCGAACAAATTTCAATTGGTTGTCTTCATAGATCACGCAAGACCAAGGCTTCTTATAAGGAGGTGGGACAGATTTTTCCCTTCCATGAGAGTAAAAGAGACGTATCCCTCGTTACTAAAATATTCACCCTTTTAAACAGAGACGATCTTATAGGCCCTTTTTACATCCGAATATACAAAGCTTTCTGGCAAGTTTTTCCTTTAGAAATCCAAATTTGTTTACCAAAGTATAAATTATTAATTTCATTAATAATTTTGATTTTAATTATACGTAAAAATTGTTAAAACGAATATATAAGTAACGTGTAATGTTAAACTTGTTCTTACTTTATTATATATGAAAAGAAAATAATGATCATTACCACTGCGCATGCGCTCGTGGAATGAAGATGTGACGTAAACAAACTCCTTGAATTTAAGATCTTTCATTGGTGAGAAACTCTTCTTTTGCATAATGCATTAAGCGCTTAGTAATTTTATGGCACAAAGTGCCTTCCTCTGCTGTAGTAAATTGACAAAATATTGCGTTTAGTGTGAAGAATGATAAACAAGGGGCAAAAATAACATTTCCTTCTTATAAACTATATGGTGATAAATGCCAATTTGGGATTTGTGAATTATTTAGATGAATATCATTACCATCATTTACCATACAGAGAATTTCAAAAGAAAATTGTTTTAATCCATATTAGAATGCCAAACAATTAAGCATGATGAAATGATAATCATTTCACATACATACATGCATACATACATATGTAATAATTTTTCATTACATTTTCCAATAATTTTTTCATTACATCAGTTATATAAGTGTATCGAACCTGGCGTTAATAGGAAATATATAAGAACAATTTCGACCTAACTTGGTTGATGAGAGATGACAGTTTTATATACTGTACTCTACACAAGGCTGACACAAACCTAAGAAATCTAGAAAGGGCTAAGTTAATTATTTACATAAGATTTGGGTAAAGTAGTCGAAGACTCGCCTAAAGAACAGCAAGTTCAACATCACGACCAATTAGCCCTTTGAGTAAAAAATGTATCCTCACGTACACCCAAATTTCTCAAGGAGCCAGGCTGCACCTATCACATGAATCCAACTCCTAACTGGACACTAGCTTCGCAGACATTGAATTTATCAGACAGTGTGTCCATCACGGATATTCCGCACACTGGTTAAATGACCCATCTTTTTAACCGAGAAGACGAGTCACGAGCTGAAAGAGCATTTCTGATGTCGGGAGGTCATGTCGAAAGGAGCGGGGAGGATTAGATTCCGCAAGAGTCCGAAAAGGAGAAGAAGAGAAACGAGAAAGTACAAGAGAAGGGACAGAGAAGAAAAAAACGGAGAAAATAAACAACAGAAGTGTAGGAAGAGAGAAAAGGTGGCCAGGATCAACTAGGCCTCCTCGGCCAGGTTACTTTAGGTGAGAGCGAGCAAGCTTTCCGTATAAGCCTAAAGATCCGAACCCGGAGAGAAGACAATAAGCCCCCTAAAAGCATGGCAAGTAGGTGCCAGCGACGGAACGCTAACACCCTCGCAGGACAGGGTTGGCACCAAAGTGAGTAACCCGCTTTTGCCCACTCGGATTTAAAAAAAGAAACTTGAATAAAAAACAGTATTTTGCCCGTTAGTGGGTTTTTTCATATAGTATTTTTATCATTATATTTCTACTAAAATTAAAATCCTCTGTGCACTGAAAGTTAAAGAGTTGGGTAACATTCCATCGTTACTCATATATATATATATATATATATATATATATATATATATATAGTATTATAATAATAATAATAATAATAATAATAATGTCCAGTATTGCGTTATCATTGTGTATTTTGGTGCATTTTTGGATATTTTGGGGTACTATTTTTGGGGTTTAATGTTACCAAATTTAACTACCGGTACAGAAATCACCTCAATAATTTTGTACTTTAATTTAACCTCAGCTAAGTTTGTGGCATTTTCTTATATTTCTTAGTTTGAATGTACTGTATTACTTCATTTATGGACACTGGTATTTTTTAATGAACTTGTATATAGTAGTGTGTGCTCAAGTGTTTTATTATCCTTTAAAAATTCTTTTTTATGCTATACAACATTGAAGTTACGTTTACTTTGAAGCTAAATTTATTATTATTAACTAGGTAGTATTTCAGTGAACAGAGAATTTTAATTTTGCCAGAAATATTACGATAAAAATAATATATACAATACCATTAATAATATATACAATACCATATACCAACGATGAAATACCATTTGATAGGCAATGAGAGGAGGCAGATGCCTTTGTGTGTGTGTGATGCAGGTTATGAGTTGGTGTTACGGAGCTGAGGTATCTGGGATGATCCCCTGCGAAGCAATTTTAAATTGGGCAATTAAGATATGAAGAGTGATAATGAAGACTACTATACAGTACTACCCTTTGCCTGAAACCATGACTCTAATAACTGCTTTAACTTCCATCTTATTAGATGCATAACCATCCTACTTAATCATAATTTAGCTTCAGAAATAGGTTGTTTAATTATTTAATGACATTTTGAAAAAAAAAAAAAACGGTTTCCCCCACTTTTATGCGTTTTTTTTTAACTGAATAAAAAAACCTGGGTGAGCTGAGCACTTTAAAAAAAGAAGGGTTTTATTGCGAACACTGCCGCAGGACGAACTAGGAAAAGAAACCCGCAACTAGGAATGCATATGCCAGAAAAGAGACGAGAAAACTGGTTGAGAGCAAACGGCAAAATTCCGCTTATTCTCTTAGAACTCCTTGACATCGCAAAATACTCGGAAGCAGTTGACTCGTTTTGAGGTGTTGGGGGGGAAAGATGTAACAATGGGATTGATTAACCTCCTTCGTAACATCTAAAGTCATATGACAGAGAGAACCTACAGCTTTACGTGGGATCTCAACCACGAGTCGCTACATAATCTGGACACAGTATATTAGTATATTATTAATATATGATATATCTGTGTGTGTGTATATATATATATATATATATATATATATATATATATACAGGGCGTCCCAAAAAAATGTATACACACTTTAAATACTTATAAAGGCAGTGTTTATTAAAATACATTTCATTTTCAAAATGCAATAGAATCTACAGACATTATTTAATTGTTTTGTCAACGCCTGTTTTCAAACTGACGTCCGTTCTGGTCCAGGCACTGCTGATAACGCGAAGCAATGGAATCGCAAACATCACGAAACATTTCGTTTGGTATTTGTGTGCATTCTCGTTCAATGGCTGCTCTCAATTCAGCGAATGTTGCAGGTTTTATAGCGTAGACTTTGTCTTTTAAGTATCCACATAAAAAAGTCTAGTGGTGAGGTCTGGTGAACGCGGAGGGTATTCTACGAAACCCCTTCGTCCAATCCACATCCACATCGTGCCAAGTACCACTCGCAATACTCCACTCTTCGGTCCGGATCATCATCATCTTCATTAATAGCATGGACTAATCTTGGAATGTAACTTTTCCATTGACAGCGCTTCAAAATGCGTTGGACAGACGATTCTGAAATTCCTACCTCACGACTCGCTTGCCGCACAGATTTTCTTGGACTTTGGTGATACGTTTCCAGTACTCTTTCTTGCTTTGTGGGGCTTGTCGATGCCCGTGGTCTTCCGGAACGCTTCTTGTGGACATTCTGAACAGTTCCATCGGCTTCAAACTTATCTCTAATTCGAGTGATGGTAAGTCGCGTTGGTGGATCTGTTTGAAACTCCCTCCTAAACTGTATTTGCACTTCAACTGCGTTTTCACACTTCCAGTAGCATTTTAGAATGAATTTCCTTTGTTCAAAGCTTAGTCTGACTGCCATTATTAATTCTAATGGGTTTAACTTGGAAAGAAAGAAACATCAATTGAGCTATCAGCTGTTAAAGTGTGTATACATTTTTTTGGGACGCCCTGTATATATATATATATATATATATATATATATATATATATTATATATATATATATATATATATATATATATATACAGAGAGAGAGAGAGAGAGAGAGAGAGAGAGAGAGAGAGAGAGAGAGAGAGAGAGAGAGAGAGAGAGAATTTTCTACAAATTACTAACATTATGCAAATTCTACACAAGTTTTGTCTACTTAATACATTTCGACATTTATTGTACATTTCAGATTTAGTTTAAAAATCTTATGATACTGTATACAGCAAAACATAAAATGATCTATTCTAACATAAGGAAATATGATCTAATCTAATCTAATTTAACCTAGTTTTACCTACCCTAACCTACCCTAACCTAGCTATAATGAATTTACACTCATAGACTAATATTAGAAAATTGCTAGACAGTAAAAATCAATGCAATAAAATATTTATTTACAGAATTTTGGGAAAATTTTCAATGTAGCTTTCTTTCTGTTCTGCTTTAGGTGCTGTGTCACCTGCTGTAGTACAGGGTGTACACAAAGTCCTTTCCCGATTATAAACTTTAATTACATGAAATCCAAAGAAGACACAGTAATGCTTTGTTTTGCATGTTGTTGCATAACACATCAAGTTTATTATGTTTCTTATTAAATCTCAACATGCGCGCCGTTAGTTACACGTAGCACATCCAAGCGAAATTCCAGTTCATGCCATACGTTAGCTAGCATATCTCTCGTGACGCTGTTAATGGCATCGCAAATCCTTGCACGAAGAGTGTCAATGTCAGCAAGAGGAATGTGGTACACATAATCCTTTACAAGTTGCCGTGAGGCTCGACGAACGGACTTTCGAGGGCTTCGTTGGAAAGCCTGTTGAACACTGGTAACCGCTTCATCTGAAACACTGGGACGTCCACTCCTAGGCTTGTCCATTACACTGCCTGTCTCCAAAAACTTGTGGTACAAGTTCCTAGTGCTATGATTGGAAGGAGCGTTCTCGCCGTAATGACGGCGATAGTTCCGTTGAACGGTAATCGCGGACTATGACTCCGCAAACCAAACAACACATTTTGCTTTCTCCTGCGGAGTTGCCATTTTGTTTCGGTCAATCACCAATGGCTCCCAATCAGACACAACAAGATCCGTAAATAAGAGAAAAAACTTGATGTGTTATGCAACAATATGCAAAACAAAGCATTATTGTGTCTTCTTTGGATTTCATGTAATTAAAGTTTATAGTTGGGAAAGGGCTTCGTGTACACCCTATACAGTATTAGCAGTTTTCGTTCTTTGTTTTAAAGTGTAATGCTTGCCGTTTTATTCATACTGTTTCCCCCGCGTCTTTTGCACATTTTTAGTTTAGAAATTGTTTTAGGAGAAACTCATTTCTTTTTCACTGGATTCCACAGGAGAAGTATAAAACTTTCAATATATATACACACTACCGGTCAAAAGTTTAAGTATACCCTGAAATATTCATAAATTTCAAATTTTATTTAAAGTTTTTCATTTATTAACTAAGTTATCATGACACAAATTCATAAGTACAAACATGGGACCTTAAATAGCAACAAATCAGGACAATTTACCAAAAGCAAAGTCTAAATTTTAGATTCATCAAAATAGCCTCCTCTAGCAGCAATTACAGCAGAACAAA
Organism: Bathynomus jamesi; assembly: GCA_023014485.1. Taxonomy (NCBI): domain Eukaryota; kingdom Metazoa; phylum Arthropoda; class Malacostraca; order Isopoda; family Cirolanidae; genus Bathynomus; species Bathynomus jamesi. Next base: position 298,019 of record JAJOZX010003439.1, read on the forward strand.
TTCGAGGCATGCGCTCAACAAGAGAAAGAAGATAGTTTGGTGAAAGCTGCTGCCAGCACTCTTGTAAGAGTTCCCAGACCTTCTGAACACTGGATGACTGCTTGGCTTTCACTCGTCGATCCAGTTCATCCCACACTAGCTCGGTGGTGTTCAGATTCGGGGACTGTGCTGGCCATTCCATAACTGTGAGCTGACGTTGCCGTTCTTTCTGTTTCAGGTAATTTTGATACAGCTTGGAAGTGTGTTTAGGATCGTTTTCCTGCTGCATTATGAACTGTTGGCCAACTAGTCACAGTCGAGATGGGATGGCATGGCGCTGTAGAATGCTGTGATAGCCACATTGGTTCAGTGTTCCAGTGACTTTGTGGAGAGCTCCAACTTGCTCCCCTGCAAAACATCCCCGGACCATCACACTTACTCCACCGAGCTTCACTGTTGGCACAACACACTGCTGTGTCATTCTTTCACCCGCTCTGCGCCGCACAAATACTCTGCGTTTGGATCCAAAAACTTCGAACTTTGATTCGTCAGTCCAAAGGACAAATTTCCACTGCTCAACAGTCCATTTTTGGTGTTTTTTAGCCAAGACTAGCCTTTTCTTTTTGTTCTGGAGTCTCAGCATTGGTTTCTTTGCTGCAATTCGTCCTTTTAATCCTGCCTCTCTTAGTCTTCTCTGAACAGTTGATGTTGAAACTGTTGTACTTCTGGAGTTGTTCAGCTGGGCTTTGATTTCAGGTACTGTGAGGCGTCTGTTGCGCAGACTGGTGACTCGGATATACTTGTCCTCTGAGTCTGTTGTGGTTCTTGGTCGCCCTGACCTTTTTCTGTCCTTATTTTGACCAGTTTCTTCGTACCGTTTAGTGGCACAAGCAACCGCATTCACAGAAATTCTTAATTTTTTTGCAATTTGCCTCAGTGATTGGCCCTCATTTCTCAAAGTTACAATCGACTGTCTTTTTTCTGTTGTTAACTGAGCTTTGACACCCATTTTTGCTTTTTGAAACACAGAAATATACCTTAAACTACACAGTTAGCTCCTCTGCAATGATTTTATATGTAAAGACCTGCAGCGCATGTTAATAACTGATCACATGTATCAACATACTCCTGAAGAAACACACTACCTCAATAAAGACTTTTAAACTGTTTTTGGACCTTTGTGCAGACCTAATGGCATTAATTTTAGGTTGCATGCTAGACGTCAATTAACACATTTTGAAGGCTATTTTGAAGAAGCTTCTGTATTACAACACACTGCATAGGGCAGATGCACTGAAGCATACAATATGAAAGCCAGGTAAGCAAATTCATCTCTAGTACCTGTTAAGTTTACATTTGAAGTTTATGTCATGAACTAAGCAGCAAAACATTGGAAATTAGTAGGTGTAATTCAACTTTTGACCGGTAGTGTATATACTGTATATAAAATCGTGCTGTCATTCCTGTTTGCAGAAAATGGGATTTCCATACATAAAAGTAGCAGCTGTCGGAAATTGTCTGACCTAGTTAAAGGGTACTTGATGATGTACCACTGTTACCAAAGTCGGGATACAATGATTCACATCTATATCTTAAACCAAGTGGTTCTGGAGAAGATTTTTACAAATTTCACAAAATTTGATGCACTAATAACGATAACATTAATGATAATACTATGATAACATTGATGATAAGAAAGAAATATTTAAATAGTCATTTTAAGAGTCCACATTTGGAAGTGGGTAAAACTTAAAAATAATTTAAGAAACACGAGTATTAATAGTATTTATTTCAAAACAACGGTTAAGTACATAGGCTTTACTAATTACACAACCTAACAACAGTTTTGCTTCCCGGTAAAAACATGCTGTTTTATACTAATTATAGGGTGCTGATTTCGAAAATGAACTTCATTTTTGCACATTAGGTCAGGTTTTGTCAGAATATGATGTTTTATACGGTACTGTTTTATACTAATTTTATGATTATAGTCCAATAATTTTATGATTATAGTTCATTTTACTTCAATACAAAACACAATAATTGCGTTTTCACTTTTTAGATTTATGCTTTGTGCTTCAAGGGGTTGCGTGAACAGTCCAGATTTATTTTGTTACATCTGTGGTCTATTTACTCCAACTTCACAGCGCAGGAATATGACTCCTCTGATAAGAACAGCGTATTATCACTACTTCGGCTGTCATATTGGTGACCAAGACAAAAGATGGGCCCCACATGTTTGCTGTAGTAACTGTGCAATGAATTTACATGACTGGTTCAATGGTAGAAGGAAAGGTATGGGATTCACAGTACCTATGGTTTGGCGTGAGCAAAAGAACCATGTTGACGATTTCTATTTCTGTCAGAGCAAAGTAGCTGGCCTTACATCAAAAACTATGAATAAAATTGACTATCCTGTGGTAGCCTCTGCCATCAAACCTGTTCTTCATAGTGATGAGCTTCCGATCCCAACACCACCAGCAGATAAGAATCTTCTGCCAACATCATCTGAAGAGGAAGCATTGTCAGAACAAGCAAATGAATCTTCTGATACAGAGTACTGTCCAGAATCTTCTTCTGAACCACATTTCATAACTCAGCAAGACTTGAATGACTTGGTTAGGGACTTATATCTTTCAAAGGGCAAGGCTGAACTTTTAGCTTCGAAACTTAAGGAGTGGAACTTAGTTCAGGGTGATATGCGCATTACTTCTTTTCGCAAGAGAAGCTCCGACATATTGTGCTACTTTCAAACTGTAAATCAGCTATGTTACTGCTCAGATTTGGAAAGTTTGTTCTTGTATTTTAAAATAGAACATGTTCCAGACGAGTGGCGTCTGTTCATTGACTCTAGTAAGCGGAGTCTTAAAGCTGTTTTGTTACACAATGAGAACGTTCACCTAAGCATTCCAACTGGACATTCAGTTCATCTCAAGGAGTCATATGAGAACATGGTAATACTTCTGAATGCAATCAAGTATGATCAATATAAGTGGAAGATTTGTGGAGACCTAAAAGTGGTAGAACTTTTCCGGGGAATGCAGGATGGCTTTACCAAGTACATGTGCTTTCTGTGTTTATGGGACAGTAGAGCAACACAGCAGCATTATGTAAAGAAGGACTGGCCACCACGTGAAGCCTTTGTGCCAGGACAACATAGTATGAAGTATGAGCCATTAGTTGATCAAGAAAGGATTATTTTGCCCCCTCTGCATATCAAACTAGGGTTGATAAAGAATTTTTTCAAAGCACTTGAGACAGAAGAAGCTGCATTCAAAATTTCCTAGCGTTAGTGATGCGAAGATGAAAGAAGGTGTTTTTATTGGTCCCCAAATAAGAGTGCTTTTAAAGGATGAGCAGTTTTTGAGCACTCTCAATGCAAAGGAACTAAGAGCCTGCTGGAATTCTTTTAAGAATCTTTGTGACAGCCTCTTAGGCTCAACAAAGTCCCCTCACTATGAAGCAATGGTCACCGAGCTGCTGGATGCATACCAACAACTTGGGGCTACAATGTCTCCGAAGATCCATTTTTTGCACACCCATCTGGACTTCTTTCCAGATAACCTAGGTTCAGTGTCAGATGAACACGGAGAGCGGTTTCATCAGGACATTGCAATGATGGAAAAAAACTACCAAGGACGATGGGACCCTTGCATGCTTGGTGACTTTTGCTGGATGCTAAAACGGGAAGGCTCTACTGAGTATAGACGCAAATCCAAGAAAACTCACATCTAAGAAAGTGAACTATATGTAGCAGTTGATATGTAATAATGCATGTGTACGTATCCTTTTTTGTTGTTCTGTTCTGTTCTGTTTTACTACAAATACAAATAAAAGTAGATTTATAAATAGATTTTCAAAAATTTCTTCTCTCTGTGATACTGAACTTTCAAGTTTTGAGTGTATTCTGCCTGTAAATGTCTAAAGAAGGGTTACAGATATCTAGATAACCTGACCCAATAAAGAAAAACTAATGTGATTTTCAGATTCAGCACTCCAAAATTAGTTTAGACTTTAGATCATCCATTAAATTGGGAGAAGCAGAATTTTTTTTTTTTGTAGACCAGTGTTATTTTAAAGCTTTTATGAAAGCTATCCAGTTATGTCCGGTTTTTCAATTTTACTTAGTCAATAGGTCATATGTAAATACTACCTTACTGACCGCGCATATACTCAATCACATCCATACACACTTTTAAAACATTTTTATCATGCCATTCTGAACGCAAGAAATGGCTTCTCTTATAAACATAAATAGACTTCGCTTTCCTTTAATCCAAAGAGATTTCCTTCCTATTGAAGAAAACATAATAATTTATCTTATAATAAAGTTGTTTCGGAAAGCATAAAATCGAATTTGACAGGATTCATATGGAATAACGATAAAATAAAATACTATCGAGTTTCATTTGTTTTTCTCTAAATTTGTACAGATTTTTATTACCATGAAATTGTTAGAAACAATATTTAATTATGTAAGATTAATTTCTGATCCGATTTTACCAAATGGAATCTAAACTTTTTAAAAATACTTCAAAATAACTTTCTTTGAACGAAGACTTCACTGAAACATTCATTAAACCAATTTGTAACGTAGTTGCATACTTTTAACTCATAAAAATATGCAAGGTCCGTTGTTCACTTTAAATTGAAATTAAAATTACCCCAAAATAAAATAATGTAAAAGTGATAAAAAGATGTTTGACATTTTTATAAATTATTTAAAATCCAGTTAATTCTTTCTTTGTTTTTAAATTTGTTTCGTTTATTGCAGCGAAGTCACGATATGACGTTCCATCGAAGGGGTATTATAGTCCTTCATCCTCCTTATTTACCAAAATAAGCACCTTTTTTTTTATTTTAAGGTTGTATTAGGCCCTTTTAGTTACATAGAGTTGCTTCCTCCGAAAAAGTTCAACTGGGTTTGTTCACACTTCCTTCATGCAGTGTTCTTCCAACTTCTAAAATTATGTCGGAACATAATAAATGCAAAAAACTTCACTTTTTTCTACGTGAAGGTCAAAATATGAAAATAAAAACCCACTCTAATATACAGAGTTTATTTCCACAACAGTTTCGACCCCCACTGGCATCCTCCTCGGGTGGATACAGAAACACGATTCGTGTTTCTGTATCCACCGAGGAGGATGCCAGTGGACGTCGAAACTGTTGTGGAAATAAACTCTGTCTATTAGAGTGGGTTTTTATTTTCATATGTCGGAACATAGTTCGACTTCATCTCTGGAGTACCCTCGAATCTTCTCTCCTTCAGCTTGGAAATGAACTTCCAAAGCGGAAGCCGCAAGGACCTCTTTTTAACCGCAAGGACCTCTTCATAGCAGCAAGGACCTCTTTTTAGCCGCAAGGACCTCTTCTTAGCCGCAAGGACCTCTTTTTCACTAGTTTAAATTCAGCTGAAAAAAGTTTGACTCCGACTCCGACTGTCTGCCGAGAATCGACATTTAATTATAATTAGTGATGCAATTTTACCTTCAAGAAGGATTGAACTGCCAACCCTACATGTTGCAATATGCGCGCGCACACACACACACACACACACATATATATCTACAGGGTGTCCCATAAGTCCGGTCTCATAGGAAAATTTACTTTAAATTAAATTTACAAAAATAATACATTTAGAACTAAACAAATGTTCAGATTGATCTCTTGTTTTGGGACCTTTTTTTTTTTGTTGCACATAGAATAACACGTAATAGCTAATATGAAAGTGTTACACTCCTCAGGATAAGGCCTCCGGCTTTTCCTCACGAGTGTAACTCACTTTCATATTAGCTATTGCGTGTTAGTCTACCTGCAACCAAAAAAATGGTCCCAAAACAACACATCAGTTTGAACATTTGTCTTAGTTTTAATGTATTACTTTTGTAAATTTAATTTAAAATAAATTTTCCTCTGAGACCGGACTTATGGGACACCCTGTATACATAAAACGAAAAGGAAATTTTGCATTCAGATTATATACAGTAATATAGGTTCTTAAACTGCTAAACTCCCTTTATATATACGAGGGTAAGTCAAAAAGTATCCACAATTTTTCTGTCTTTTTTTGTTCAGAATTGTTTACACTGTTGACCGTTGGCGGTGCTGCAGTCGCTGAGTGTACAGTTCGCTGCTTCGTGGGATTGAGACCTCGACACTCACTCGACACTCAATCGCGCTGTAAACATGACTGCACTACTTTCGACTTGCACCAAAGAAGAGCAGCGTGGTGTCGTTCGTTTTTTGTGGGCTGAGGGCGTAAAAGTGGCTGAAATTCACTGAAGATTATCTGTACAGTATGGCGATCAGGTTTTGCCACAGCGGAGCATGTACGAATGGATCGAAATGTTCAGAAATGACCGAACAAGTGCAGGGCCGGCGAGAGCTGCCCCGGGCTCCGGGGAAGGATTGGTATATGGCCCCCCTATTTACTCAGTATTTTATTATGAATGTTTTTTATGTACATAACAAGCAAACTGATTATATGTCCAAGTCACTATTCAAAACATACAGTATGATAATCTCTATAAAATGTATGTTCATTAATTATATTTCCTCTCTGTTATTTAATCAATTGCTTTATTAATATTTTTACATTTTATCCCCCCCTCTTTCCAGGACCCCTAGAGGTCCAGGCCCCTGGGATTTAACCCGGCTTCCTCCCACTCTCGGCGGCCCTGAACAAGTGTCGACTTAATGGGCGATGTGGATGGCCGCCCTGAACATTCTGCATCGGCAACACTTGTTCGGCCAATTTTGTGCCAACGTCTCACTCCCACGAAGCATCGATTTGTACGCTTAGTGACAGCAGCGCCGCTAACGGTCGGCAGTGTGGAAAATTCTGGAAAAAAATGACAGACAAATTGCGGATGCTTTTTGACTTACTCGTATATATGTATATGTATATATTTAAATTTTAAAAATTAGAATTTCGTCTACCCTTCATTTAGCATTTTCATATAATTTCATATAATATGTGCTCTCTCTCTCTCTCTCTCTCTCTCTCTCTCTCTCTCTCTCTCTCCTGCTATCCCAAATAGTTCTATTATTTTATACAAAAGAAAACAAAAAACACAGGGCAATGGAACCTCTGAGGAAAGCAGATAATACAATAACTGACGATCTGAGGCATGTCTGAAATATGACGAGCACAATACAAATAAGTTTTCAGTGTTGCAACATCAAATAAAATAATACTTAACAACAACTTCTTCTTTGAAGAAGAATTACAGAAAGAAAATATTACAGACTTTGACTTAACGCCAAGCGATATTGTTTTCGCTGTAGAAATAATGAAATTACATTCAGCAGCAGGTCTGGACGAATAGAACGAATACTACACTAATAAAAAGAAATGGAAGGATGAAACAGCTAGGTTTCTACATTTCCTTATGGAGATCTTTGGACAAAGGAGAAATACCAGATATCTTGAAGAGAGCTTACGTTATTCTTACGTATAATGGAAGGAGCTACAGACATGTTTTACTGACATTACATTTCCCTCAAATATTCGAAAGAATATATAATTTGGGAGAAAATTTATAATATTTGCAGACACACGAGACATTCAGTGAGAATCAACATGATGAATTCAGATCAAGAAGAGCGTGCCTCTCGCGACTAATAGTAAACTATAACAATATTATTGATCTATATGAAATCAGTGCCTGAGTGCCAACTATGAGAATTTACCAATTATTTTGATAGAGTCCAAAGAATACACTCTAAAAAATATCCTTTGATTGTCTACAAATTAATAAAGGACTGTCATTGCACAATTTGTACGTAGACTTTTTTTTCATTGTCACTAAATTTTGAAGTACTTTCGAAAGATACTTTAAAATTTTATCAGGCATTTCAAAGGAGAAAAATTTCAAAGTATGTCCTTTGAAAGTTCTCTCTTTTATTTGAAACACGAATATATGCAGAGAATTCTTCAAATTATGAGAAAAATGTTGCTTATAACTAAATTTGGTACTTGTGGGTTATCTGTCGCCACTTTTTAATATTTTTTTTATTTATTTATTTTATATATTAAGAGAAGAGGATTCTTTATACTGTACGGCATTGACGATTGGTTAGGTTAAGTCGTGCTAGTTTGGTTAAATACCGTTTTATTTAACCAAACTAGCACGACTTAACCTAACCAATCGTCAATGCCGTACAGTATAAAGAATCCTCTTCTCTTAATATATAAAAATAACTAAATAAAAAAAATATTAAAAAGTTTTTTATTTAACCAAACTAGCACGACTTAACCTAACCAATCGTCAATGCCGTACAGTATAAAGAATCCTCTTCTCTTAATATATAAAAATAAATAAATAAAAAAATATTAAAAAGTGGCGACAGATAACCCACAAGTACTCTAAATTTAAAAGACATTGTATTATAAAGTATATTAAATGTGGAATATTTCATTTGTTATAACATTGTACGGCTGAATTTATAGCCGCTTCTTACATTCGTTAACAAATGAAATAGTTACCCCAAATATAAAAAAATGTCGAGTACAGACGTAACAACGGTATAATTTAATGTACTAACTTAATGTAATATTATAATTATCATGTACTGTACAATGCTTTGCAATTATATTTTCAAATTCTTGAAATACACAATACATAAGATGGTGCACTTTGTTTTTTATCATAAATCATTTGTTTCTTCACGTTTTGATAACCTGGAAATGGTGTTAATTGAAATAATATACTGTGAAATATTTTAAATAAAAAAGACGCGTTTTATGTGTAATAAATAAATTCTAATTGCCCTAAAATATAATCGACTGAATTCGCAGCCGGGTCAAAGGAATTTTCTCTTAAATCATGTATTTTGTAAAAACAAGACAACGTACTTTGATATTTTCGGAAGATAATTTTTTAACATTTCCTTTGAATTTTCATAGGAACTGTCTTTTCTGTCTTTAGTGTATTGCTGATGTCGATGTGGACATCTCCAAAAGAGAATAGTAGATCCCTTGGCTGAGGAGAGTCAAAGATCTACAGATCTAAAGAAGCTAAGGCTAACAAAGACCCTAAGATCCACTCTAAGGTTAGCCCGAGAGAAAGGAAAGAGGATGGGGTTAAAAGAGGAGAATAAGGGGTTAAGTAGCAAAACCTATCATTCGTGGGTTAACATTCATTCAGAAAAAGAGAAAGAAAGACTCCCCATCATCATCCGCCGGCCACTGCCGACAAGTCGGAAAAATAGTCGAAGAGAATAGGAGAGGGGTGAAAGATGAAAAGAAGTAAAGCACCTTTTCTTCACCATGCAGGCCAACTCTCGAGGCATGAGGGACCCTCGCATGAATTCTCTGCATGCAACTTATAACTTCTTTTTGAGGGTGCATTCTGGGGGAAGTTCTTCCTTCTTCTGGCTATCAAAGCTCGTTATCAGATGATATAATAACTTCTTTTAATGTATAGAAGGCTGGGAAGGCTTTGTTTTCTGTGATGTGGTAACACCGTTTCCCAACAAGTGAAGTGAAGACACTGAGATCGGGGGTTCGAATCTCGATGGTGCTGATAAAAATAATCCGGGAATTAGCGCAATAGGTTGCATCAGTCCAGCCTGAGCGCTGTGCCATTTTGTGTCCCTCTTTATTGATTATTATATCTATTAAATACAACATTAATACGCAATTTAAGTATAATTATCAGGCAGTAATTTAAATTCGAAGACATATTAACTCAAACTATAAAATTATTTAGGAACTCTTTGTCTTTACAATATAATTTGGTATAATAATTACTCCAAACTGAATTATATCGTATACAGAAGTATTTAGTAAGAATAGCCTACCTAATATTCTTAGTGTACTGGTATTTTGATCAGTGGCGCTACCTAGTGTCCACTCGTTAGACTAGAGTTAGTAAATTTGTTTTCACTCTTAATTTAAAAGGCGAATTTTGCTTCTTGCCCCATTAAATATCTCCTCTAAGATACAAATGCTATTATGAGCACCCCGACGGCTTTGACTTTGGCCCAAAAGGTTTCTGGTAAAGGTCGGATTAAAAATCTTTCTTTTTGTAAATAAATCTGCAACTGCATCGCGTTTTTATTTGAAATTTGATTCTTAAATTGCGTAGCCGAAGGGGAGTTGAAATTTTAAAGTTAAAAAAGATAAAAAGAATATATATATATATATATATATATATATGGTACTTGTGGGTTATCTGTCGCCACTTTTTAATATACCTATTGGTTATCTGTTTCCACTTTTTACTTGTGGGTCATTTATTTTTTAGTTAGGTTAGGTTAGGTTAGGTTAGTGTGTGGTTAGGTTAGGTTAGGTTAGGTTAGGTTAGCCAACCTAGAGCAAACCAAGATCGGCGGCGAAGGAATAGTGGTTGAGATCGATGAGAGCCTGTTCACGAGGCGTAAAAACAATGCCGGACGCATTTTACCACAACAATGGATGTTCGGAGGAATTTGCCGTGAAACAACGACTGCTTCATCGTTCAAGTTCCCAACCGCTCTGCTGCAACTCTCTTGGCTGCCATTGTGGAAAACATCGCCGAAGGTTCCATTATCTACTCCGACAGCTGGCGAGGATATAAGACCACCGACCTCCAGGAGGCTGGCTTCCAACATTTCAAGGTTAATCATCGATACAATTTCGTTGATGCAGATACCGGAGTCCACACTCAAAATATCGAACGCTTGTGGGGATCAGCAAAGTGGAGGAACAAGCGTCACCGAGGAACGGCCCGACACCATCTTAAGACCTACCTGGCCGAGTTCATGTGGAGGAGCAAGCTACCCGCTAGTGTCGACCCATTCGACGGCATCCTGGAGGCCATCGCCGCGTTCATGCCACCCGAATAATATGATTAATGTTTGTTATTTTGAGAAATAAAAATAATTTAAGAAAAAAATAGTATATTTTAACCTAACCTAACCTAACCTAACCTAACCTAACCACCACTAACCTAACCTAACCTACCTAACTAAAAAATAAATGACCCACAAGTAAAAAGTGGAAACAGATAACCAATAGGTATATTAAAAAGTGGCGACAGATAACCCACAAGTACCATATTATATATATATATATATATATATATATTCTTTTTATCTTTTTTAACTTTAAAATTTCAACTCCCCTTCGGCTACGCAATTTAAGAATCAAATTTCAAATAAAAACGCGATGCAGTTGCAGATTTATTTACAAAAAGAAAGATTTTTAATCCGACCTTTACCAGAAACAGGGTGGGCCGTAAGTTTCCATACATAGGAAAAATAAACATTTTTTTATGGACAACCATTTTTATTTATATAATATGCTCTACATGGTTGCCATTGTTTTGAAAACACATTTCAATACGTGTTCCCCACTGTTGATGAACACGCATTAGCACAGTTGACGTTATGCTTGTAATGGCGTTGGTGATACGTTCCTTTAGATGATTTATGTCTCGTATCTTTTCCTGATACACCATGGCCTTCAAGTGCCCCCAAAGATAGAAATCAAGGGGGGTGAGATCTGGGGATCTGGGAGGCCACTCCACAGGACCACGCCGACCAATCCAAGCATCCGGAAACTGCTGCTGATCCAAATACCGACGCACGTGAAGACCATAATGAGGTGGAGCTCCATCTTGCTGGAAGTAAACTGGGAAGTTACCTTCCTCGTTTAGCAGGGATGGAAAAATCTCTTCTTGCAACATGTTAAGATACCTTTCGGCATTAAGATTTCCACTGACAAAAATTGGTCCAATAATTCTGTCACCCCATATCCCGGCCCACACCATCACTTTACCGGCACCTTGCATCTTTGTCGGACTCAGCCAGTTAGGGTTAGCATTACTCCAATAACGTATGTTTTGCCGATTAACCTCTCCATTGACGTAAACATTTGCTTCATCAGTAAACAAGATCTTACAAACGCATATTCTTAGGGTATCTGAAACATAAAAACAAACGTTTAAATTTTCCTATGTATGGAAACTTACGGCCCACCCTGTATATATATTAGTGATGAACCGGATATCCGCATCCGCATCATTTTTAACATCCGCATCCTCACTTCTGACTGCGGATATTACCGCTAATAAATTATGCAATTTACAATTAAATTAGCTTATAAAATAGCTTATAAGGCCCAGTCATGCACATTTCATGTAAAGTATTAATTATTTATTAATGAACAAACAAATATATAAACCTCAAAATATAAATAGGTAGTAACACAGAAAATTGAATGAAACTCGTTTCATTGAATTTTCTGTGGCTGAAACTCTTGAGAAAGTTATTATTTTTATCATAATAAAAACATTAATATTAATTTTAATTCTTATGCATTGCCTGCCATAATAGTAATATCACGAAATTTGAAAAATTATGTTATATATTCATAATTCTATATTATATTGATAGATTAACTAAATATCCGCATCCGCGGATATTGAAATTAAAGATCCGCATCCGCGGATATTGAAATTAAAGATCCGCATCCGCGGATGTTGAAAAACTGACATCCGGTCCACCACTAATATATATATATATATATATATATATATACACGCACAAGACCCTGTCAGAATTAAGGGAGCACCCAAAAAAATTAATTATTGGCCTTATTTAGGTTACAAGGAGAACGTGTCGTGCGTCGAAAAAGCCTATACAGAGAATGTGAAAGATGTTTCGTACTGTTGGTGCTCGTAATGTATCGCCATTTGTCCCTGGTCGCGTGATTAAAATACAGTCAAAATGAGGGCCGGAGCGTTCCAAATTCTGGCTTTGTTTTAGGGTCAGTCAATGACATCACAGCCTGTTTTCGTCATACAAATAAGAACCATCAACAAGAACAGTTATCAGTGATTGCAGAACGAACAGAAAGACCTTTGCTCATCGCGTCTGGTGCATTCCGCGCACAGTGCTTAAAGACTACTGTCACAATAAACAGCTCAATATTATTTGGGTAACGTTTGGTTTGGCGAAAACTCTTGCTTACAGCCGCCAAAGTCAGTGCCCGTAGTTCAGTGGATAACACCATTTCCCTGTGAGCCAAATAAACAACACTGACGTTGTGGGTTCGAACCACCAGGAGTTAGAACAATAGGCCGTATTATTCTGGCTTAAACGTTGTGCCAGTTTCTACCCTCCTCACCGAGGAGAGTATTACGGACCATCAGGATGATACACAGATGTATGGCAGTTTGTAGCTCTGTTATTCCGTCAGACAACTCTTAATTTAATCAATTTATTTTAGAACAAACTTTCCTGTTGATTTTTATTTTAGTTTTATTTCATTTTCGTGGCCCTGATTAGGACGAATTGGGGCGTATTTGCTCGTGAGATAGACACACCAACCGCAATAATATATGATACCATTACCGCATCTTCCTTTCAACAAAATAGTGTTGGATCTATACATTTTTATATATTTTCTTTTATATTTATCATATGCGGATTTAGTCTGCGGTTGCACTCAACCTTTTTCAAACTCCGGCCCCCTTCGAGCTTTCTAATCTACTTGCGACCCCTAATTTTTTGGTTCACTATGTTGTTATTTTCTTTTTGCATTTTTCTCGGAAGCCTCGCTCGCCCCCTTGATATATCCATTTGCGATCCCTCTAGGGGTGGCGCCCCACAGTTTGAGAAATACTGCCATGAACTTCATTTAATTTTATTATTTTATATGTTGCATGGAAATATATAAGGATTTTAGTAATATATATATATGTGTGTGTGTGTGTGTCTGTGTGCATATATATATATATATATTATATATTATATATATATATATATATATATATATATATATATATATATATAGGGTGGCGCAAAAGTTGCGCATCATAGGAATTTTCAATGTTGATTATTATATATTATTTTTTTTCTTTTAGGTAGGGGATGGCTGCGAAATTAACAATAGATGAGAGGGTAAGCTTGGTTTTAATGTATGGAATACCAGGTACAACAAATCGATGAATCGGTACAGAATTTAAATTTTGTACCGATTCATCGATTTGTTGTACCTGGTATTCCATACATTAAAACCAAGCATTAAAACCTCTCGTCTATTGTTACTTTCGCAGCGATCCCCTACCTAAAACAAAAAAAATAATATATTATAGTCAACACTGAAAATTCTTATGATGCGCGACTTTTGCGCCACCCTGTATATACTAACTTTGCTAAAGCCTTCGATAAATGTGCCCATGGAATTAAGGCGCACAAACTTAATAATACAGGAATTACTGGAAAGCTAGGAAGATAGATATTTAATTTCTTGACGCAAAGAACCCAAAGAGTGGTGGTCAAATCAGAAGTCTTGCCCACAAGGGACGGTATTAGTTCCCTTGCTGCTCATAATGATGATCGCAGATATTGATGCAGATATCAATTATTCCAGTGGGCAGAAGACAACAATATGAAGTTCAACGAAGAAACATTCCAACTTCTAAGATATGGTGAAAACAAGGAGCTACAAAATAAAGGGTACAAAACTATGCAAGCCAGACAGATAACACCAAATCCAGAAGTCAGGGATCTTGGAGTAATAAGGTCGGATGCAGAATTCAGAGAGCAGTATAACATCAAAATTACAATGGCTAGAAAAATAATGGGAATCATCTGGAGGAGCTTCAGCAGCAGAAAAGCAAACATCATGCTGAAATTATGGAAGAGTCTAGTCCGACCAATAATTGAGTATTGGTCAGTACTCACAAACCCATACAGAAAACGAGACATTGCGAACATTGAAGCTATACAAAAGACTTTTACAGAGAAGAGGCAGATTTTGTACTGTCCCAGCTGCGGTGGGACAAGGGGCCATGAAAACGAGGATGGAAAATACCCTCAGAATACGAGGCCCAAAGCTTTTCAATGCCCTACCAAAAAAAGTGAGGAATCTCCAGCACACTAACCTGAATAACTTCAAGAACCAGCTGGACAGATTTCTGTGCAAAGTCCTTGACCAGCCATGCGTGGCTGGCTACGAAGGCAAAGGAGATTAGACAGCAATTCCCTCCTTCACCAAATCCCGCAGATGAGGTGGGATGCTGCAGAGGGGTTGACCGCAGGTCGAACCTGAACCATCGTTCGAACTCACATAAAGTAACATAAAGTAATATATACACAGTGGTGGTCATAAGTATTCGTACAGAGAAATATTTCAATTATATTCGTCCTTATCTTTGGTACCATGCATAGGATAGTTATGAAAAGTTTATTGTTCCTTTGGAAAAATTTAACAAATAAAAAATTAGTTTAACTCCAACATATAATGTAAAACATAAAAGAACTTGAAGGCAATAAAAAAAAAAGTTAAAATGCAAAAGTTTTCGTACATTTACTTACAAAATTATTTTATACTTTGTGTGTCCACTTTTGGCTAGAATGACTTCAATGATTTATTTTTTTATATTTTTCTACAAGGTTTCGACATCTCTCAGTACAAATTTTAGCTCATTCTTCAAAAGAAAATCGTTGCAATTCATTCAGATTTGAAGGATTTGTCTTGCGAACAACTTTTTTCAACTCAAACTATAAATTCTTGATTAAATTGTGATCTGAGCTTTGATTGGGCCACATAAGAAGCTTGAAATTCTTTAGTTGAAGCCATGTCAAAATGCTCTTACTTTTATGTTTTGGATCATTATTTTGTTGTGGTACCCAATTGAGACCCATTCACAACTTCTGAACCGAAGGCAATACATTTCCTTCCAGAATTTCCTGATATTTCTTCGAATCTAAGATGCCATTAATGACAACAAGCTTTCCTGGACCAGAAGCACTAAAGCATCCCCAAAGAAGCAAACTACCATCATCATGTTTAACCGTAAGAAAAATACATTTTCCTCGAATGCAGTATTTGATTTTCGCCAAACATATCGTTGCTCGTTGTTCCCGAATAATTCAATTTTGGTCTCATCTGTCCAGAGAACTTTCTTTCCAGAATGCAAGTCTATCATTGTGATGATCCTTGGCGTACTTTTAAACGAGCTTCTTTGTAGAACTCTTCCATGCAGACCATTCATTCTCAATATACGAAGGTACAGTAGAGGAATGGACATCGATCTTAGACAGTCTAAATGTTTGGCAAATATCACTTGCAGTCACTCGTGGATTCGCAGCAGCCATTCTTTCATTTCGTCTAGCTGTAGGTTCTGAAATCTTCCAAGGTCGTCCCCATCTTGGTAAAGTTAGGATTGTTCCAAGCAGTGGTGTAGTGCTAAATAAAGAAGTGGGGGAACGCATTTTGAAAGTGTTACTCAGATGCGGTGGGGACAATGGCGAGCGCGGCGAGCCCATACAGCTGGGGGTCCGGGGGCACTGTAAGCCCCCGGGAAATCTTTTGAAATCTGACCAATTTCAGGGATATTTTGAGGTCATATGCACTGGATATTAGGATATATTCCAAGGTTGAAGATGCAGTATTTCCAGTGTCATTAGATATACGACATCCAGAACGATCAATAAAAATAGCTAACAACTGGAATGATTAACTAAAAAAAAGTTAACAACTGGTACGCCGTGGTGACTGTTTCACCAGATCTTTATAGGCTAGCATTGCCTCAGTCGAAGCTAAAAGAAATGAAACAGTTAATGATTCTTTCACATATTTCTTCTAGGGGTGTGAATTAAAATTTCATGACGTTAGAGATTTGTAAGTTCGGATTTATTTGAAATAGTGAGGGAACGCCGTTCCGTCTACCAAAAAAAGTAAGGGAACGCCGTTCCCACGCGTTCCCACAGCACTACAGCACTGGTTCCAAGGCCTTTCCATTTCTTTATAACTGCAGCAACCTTTGTAAATGATATTCAACGTTCTTCTCCTATGTTCCTATAACTTTACAGACTCGTGTGCAGCAATAACAGATCTCCTAAGATTTGTAGACAGCTCTTTTGCACAGCGACCCATTGCTTACTAATGGCTTGTACAGTCATCCGTCTTTCATGAAGATTCACAGAGAAAATTCTAGAATTCAGAATTGCCAACAGTCTCTAATCAATAAGCAGCCAACTACTGATATAAATTTTAAATTCTTGAACCCTAAGGTGGACACACAAAGTATGAAGTAATTTTGTAAATAAATGTACGAAAACTTTTGCATTTTAACTTTTTATTTTCCTCAAATTCTTTGAGGTTTTACATTATATGTTGGAGTTAAACTAATTTTTTTATATGTTAATTTTTTCCAAACGAATGGTAAACTATCCTATGCCTGGTTCAAGATTTACCAATCGAAGTATTATTCAGTCATTCTGCAGTTGTCTCGCGGAACACTCCTCTCAGCTGCAGGCCTATAGACACCAAGTCCCGCGCCTATTTCGCTTATGTAACAGCTATGCGCCTAGAATCACTGAGCATACGTCAGTCGCCTATAAGCACCGTTATAGAATTTCAACGCGTGAGTGTAAACATTCAATTTACTTTTGTCTATGCATAGAATTCAGAATTTGTCATTTATCGAGGTACCAATTTAAAGAAACAATAAAATATTATTGTACAGTTTAGTTTAATATAACTGATATTTAATCTGCTCATTGTTGCAAATTAATATTTAATAAATTATAAACTCTTCCAGTTTTCTTGCCCTAAGAAACTATTTAATTTTATAACATTCAAGTTTGCATCCAGCCTAATCTTATTTTATATAAATTACTGTACGACCATTGCTTTTTCTGGAAAAAAAACAGGTGCCGGAACTCTCCTATATTTTTTATGATCTTTTTCAGTAGTTTCTCTATCCCACCCATCCGAATTTAATAGCGCGTAATTTCGAATTTAAATCGAAGAATATTATATTGCCCCTTTACAAGTCCCTAGTCAGGCCTCATTTAGAACATGCCGTTCAGTTTTGGTGCCCGTATTTGCGTGAGGATATTGATAGGTTGGAAAGGGTTCAGCGTCGCGGCACGAAACTAATTCCGTCATTGCGCAACAAGTCTTACGAAGATAGAATTAAAGAGTTAGACTTACATTCACTCGAAACTAGGCGATTAAGGTGGGAGCTTAGTGATGTTTTCAAAATCGTTAATAAAATCGATAACATAAATTTTGATAAACTGTTCACTTTCGATAATAGCAATACTCGTAATAACGGATTTAAGTTGCGTGGCAGACGTTTCATTACTAATATCGCTAAAAACCTCTTTACGTTTAAAGTAATTGATAAATGGAATAATCTTCCCGCGTCCGTCGTGAACTCTACCAGCGTTAATATGTTTAAGAACCGTTTAGATAAGCATTTTTAAAATATTAACGTTGTTTAAAATAATAAAACAATTAGTAACAGGAGCTCTGGGGGTAATGGGCGAGGATGAGTCTTGACGATTAATGCCAGCTTGTGACATGCCAGCATGTGATATGCCAGCAATTAAAAAAAAAAATTAGATTAACACGAACTTAGATGTAGCTCGTAGCGTAAACTAACCCACTTCTTGTTATACTCTTCCTACTTTTTTTTTTTCTCTTATCCTCTCTTTACTTGCATGTCTGTAGTTTGCATGGTATGACAGTGTTTGAGTTAAGACTGTGTTTGCATGGTGGTTTGTAAGCGTTCTTATTTTACTTATTTTCATCTTTCACCCCTTTCCTATTCTCTCCGACTATTTTTCCGACTTGTCGGCAGTACCCGGCGGATGATGATGGCGAGTCTTTCTTTCTCCTTTTCTGAATGAATGTTAACTCACGAATGATAGGTTTTGCTACTTACTTAACCCCTTATTCTCTTCTTTTAACCCCCTATTCTTTCCTTTCTCTCGAGCTAACCTTAGAGTGGATCTTAGGGTCTTTGTTAGCCTTAGCTTCTGTAAATCTGTAGATCCAAGAGAGAATCACTTACGATGTTTAAAAATTTGTCATGTAATAAAATAGTAACAGAAAATGTTTAACTTTGTTATCTTTTTGTTTATTTTTGCTGTCAATTCATTAAAAGGTACCAGTACGCCGTACCGGTGTGTTCCGGCAGAAAAAAAGCAATATATATAATTTAGTGGTGGACCGGATGTCAGTTTTTCAACATCTGCGGATGCGGATCTTTAATTTCAATATCCGCGGATGCGTATGCGGATATTTAGTTAATCTATCAATATAATATAGAATTATGAATATATGATATAATTTTTCAAATTTCGTGATATTACTATTATGGCAGGCAATGCATAAGAATTAAAATAATATTAATGTTTTCATTATGATAAAAATAATAAACTTCCTCAAGAGTTTCAGCCACAGAAAATTCAATGAAACAAGTTTCATTCAATTTTCTGTGTTACCAGCTATTTATATTTTGAGGTTTATATATTTGTTTGTTCATTAATAATTAATAATTTACATGAAATGTGCATGACTGGGCCTTATAAGCTACTTTATAAGCTAATTTAATTGTAAGTTGCATAATTTATTAGAGGTAATATCCGCATAACATCCGCAGTCAGAAGTGCGGATGCGGATATCCGGTCCACCAGTAAATATATATATATATATATTAATGGGAGAGAAATTCTTTTCGAAATTTAGAGATTTCTAAGAAAATAAAATGAAATTAGCTGACTTACATTTCATGATGATGAATGATGATAAGTTTAATTGGCAACACATAAATCCCATAAAAAGTGCAATATTCATGAATGTAATAAATGATACGATTAATCAAACAATAATAAATTGAAAAACTAAAAATTAGGACAAAAAAAAAATAGGATCACCTGAAGATCAGGGTCCCCAGCCCTCTTTAGTTAGCATTATAAGGCTAACTAACAAAAATATCACGACTTAACCTAACCAATTGTCAAGGGCGTACAGTTAACCTAACGATTGGTTAGGTTAATTTGTGATATTTTCGTTAGTTAGCCTTATAAGGCTAACTAACGAAGGCTGGGGGCCCTGATCTTCAGGTGATCCAAATAATACACGTAATGGAACGAGTAATAATAAAACTAATTATAAAAACTAAAGCGGGACTGATGAATACCTTTTACAATTGGATTGTTTGAGTTGTGTATTCTTCGCATTAAACTGTATTGAGTATACCTTGTTACCTCCGGGAGGATCGAGACATTATAGTTAGCGAACATTTGCGAAGCTGATCATCTTGGCAGTAACTTATGCAACAGTCTAAAAGATATGGTATAAATAAAATCTAGGGTTCTGTCGGAACCTTTTTTTATAATTACCTCACAGTTACTGCCCATAGATATTGTGCAGAAAGTATGAAAAAGAATGTTTCTAGCTTCGGTTGTACAGAATCTGAAGTTTCTCGTAATCACGTTCGCTTTAGCAACTGTAATTTCGATATTGTTTTCTTGTGTGTGAACCGTCACTCAAGGAGCTGATGATAATTTGACCAAGATACTTAAATTCTAGTACTTGCTTCGTGAAATAACTCTGCAAATATACTGTCCTTCAGTCTTCTGAATAAACAAACCTTTTTCCGCCCGTTTGTTTTTATTAAAAAATAGATAATTGATAGACTATATAATCACGTTATGTTCCTAGCTCCTATCCCGACCCCCAACCTAATTTCTTATTTCCTAACTTCAGAAATGAAAAATTTCCTGAAAAATCAATATTTTTTTTTATAATAACAACATTCACCCTATTACCTATTAGTATTCTTATACTTATCATTATAAAAATCAAATGAAATATACAGCATTGGCCAAATGTGGCAACAGCACCTTTTTAAACAAGAGATTATATACCCCTTTTGCTGCCGCTGTTGCATGTAAATACAGTATTCGAAAAACAGATGTTTACTTAAACGTTTAAGCTTTGAAAATTCATATTATAGGAGTGAAAATATTTGAAATTTTGCGTATTCAAACGCAATAAGTAAAAAAAAAATATATGACATACGCTGTTTAATAAACCCAAAATCCTCAGGGAATTTTATCCTTTTCCCTTCTCCCGAGTGATCCAATTCTACTTCTGCGTGACGGGGCTGAGAACATAAAATCTAAAATTTCGTTCAAATCCAAAATATTTCGATATCAATTTGCATTCAATTTGGCATCTTTTTTCTCTTTTTTTTTCAGAAAATAACTTTTTTTAATGCAGGAAGGAGAGGCAAGGGCAAATGCCGCAAAAAACGTCCCCCACAAAAGAGAGAGCCAAAATCAAGGTCCAGGGTTTTCGAGATGCCTGGACACTCTGCGTTTAAAAGATTCGAGGTTATAGACAGGGGTAAAGATGGAGTGAGGAAGATTGCCCATAGTTGACCGGTTAATAGATGAAAGATTAAAAATACCAATAACAATTGCGTTAGAGAGTTGGACAGAAAAGGAATGAAAATGTGTCGAAAGTCTGATACTGCGTGCTTTCCTTAAAGGATGAGGCAACATTGCGACGAAAAGAGGCGGGGAACTGATGAGACGAAAAGCCTTTGATACCACCTGGTTAAGTAGGGCTGCGTGGGTTGAGGTACCCGACACATGAGAAGCGTACGCCATACAGGGGCGGATAGAACCCCTCTACAGGGACAGAAACTGAGTGGGGGTGAAGAAACCGGGGAGCCGGTATAGCATATCGAACCTCTCAGAAGCTGTTTAAGAAAGAGGATATACAGGGTGTCCATAAATGTTTACCCTGAAAACAGTATGCTCTCATGTTTTAATGACGAATCTTACATCCGTTTTCTTTTTACAGGTGATCTCGTACACGCATAGAGTTTCTGTGCTGGTGTGTTTCGTCTACCGCATTCGCCGCTAGGAGCGCTGTAGTAGCTGTTCAGTTAAGATGGCGTCTGTGACAGAGAAGGCACAATGTGTTGTGTGGCTTGCAGAAACAAAATCTCCTGTCAGTGTTCAGCGAAGGTTCAGAACAAAGTATGGAAAGAATCCACCTGATGTGAAGTTAATTAAGTCGTGAATGAAAATTTTTGGAAACTGAAAACGTGGAAAAGGGAAGGAGCAGTGGTAGACTATCAGTTTCCGATGGGACGGTGGAAAACATTCAAACTGTTTTCACACGGTCACCAAGGAAATCGGTGAGACAAGCTTCATGCCAACTAAAGATACCGAAGTCTACGGTGCATAAGGTGTTACACAAACGTTTGAAGTTACGTGCCTACAAGGTACAAATTGTTCAAGAATTGAAGCCTGATGACCGTCCAAAACGTGAACAATTCGCTATTGACATTTTGAACAGCATTGACGAGGATAATGACTTCTTGTTACGTGTCTGCTTTTCAGACGAGGCTACGTTTCATCTTAGTGGTAGAGTCAACAGACACAATGTGCGTATTTGGGGATCGGAAAACCCACGTGCCGTAAGGGAGCATATTCGGGGCAGTCCGAAGATCAATGTCTGGTGTGGACTAATGCATGACCAGATAATTGGTCCTTTCTTCTTCGCTAAGACCACTGTTTCCGCAACTGTGTACCTGGATATGCTCACCAATTACGCCATCCCCCAGCTGCAGGACAGGCAGCCAACTGTCATCTTCCAACAAGATGGGGCACCCCCTCATTGGGCGCATGTTTTCGTGAAACTCTCGACGCAACATTTTCAAATCGATGGATTGGCAGGGACGGGCCGATCCCATGGTCCCCAAGATCACCAGACATTACCCCGCTGGATTTCTTTCTCTGGGGTCATGTTAAAGATTTGGTTTATGCAACAGTTGTTCCAGATATCAGGACATTGCGAGAACGCATTACGGATGCAATTGCAACAGTTAACCCACAAATGTTGGAAAATGTGTGGCGTGAGTGTGAATACCGTTTAGACATTTTACGTGCCACTAGGGGTGCACACGTGGAAGCTTATTAAATTCATTAACTATGTATCAAAACTTTGTATGTTTAGCTACTTATGATTAAAACTGTGTTTGAATACGAGTGTTTATTTAAAAGTTATAGCATGCTTTAATCAGGGTAATCATTTATGGACACCCTATATGTAATCGTTCCAGGAAAGATCACGACGAAGCGAAACGCCAAGAATGTTAAGAGAAGAGCAAGGATTGAATTGTGAATTGAGGCAATGAAATCCACAAGGTTTTCTCTGCCCCAATCAGAGATAGTAGAAAGATTAGATATCAGGTGCACCATAGCCCTCCTTCGGTTTCTATCCTTCTATCTGTGCCTTCCTCTCAAATTTCCTTTCTGGCCAGGGGCGTAACTGGAGTAAAAAAGTTGTGGGGGGAAGACAACCTTGATAATTACTCCCATAGATAATGAGTGCTTCTAACAATAGGATTGTGTTCCTCCCACTTCCCACCATTTTTACTTCAGTTACGCCCCTGTTTCTGGCCGATCAATAGCTGCGGTTGCAGATGGCCACTGTTTTTCTCCTAAAATTATTAATAGTGGTGTTTCTGATGGTTTTGTCCTGTCACCCGTTCTTTTCCTTTTATTTATCAATGATCTATTAAATCGCACTTCCTGTCTTACCCACTCTTATGCAGATGATTCCACTCTTCACTTCTCCACCCGCTTCACAAAACGCCCCTCTCAACAGTCACTCCATATTTCGCGTGGGACGGCGATGATGCACCTGACCTTTGATCTTTCTACTGTCTCTGACTGGAGCAAAGAAAACCTTGCAGCTTTCAGTGCTTCAAAAACTCTCATATGTCTACTCGTCACAATCTTCCACACGGTTATCTCCTTAACTTTAACAATACACAAGTCAATCCTTCCTCTTTTCTTAGTATTTTTGACGTTTCGTTTTCTCGTAATCTTTCCTGGAAAGATCACATATACTCTCTTTCCAAAACAGCTTCTGAGAGGTAAGGTGTGCTATACCGGCTCCGCAGTTTCTTCACCCCCACTCAGTTGCTTTCTCTGTAGAGGGGTGTTGTCCACCCCTGTATGGAGTACGCTTCTCATGTGTGGGGTGCCTCAACCACGTAGCTCTACTTCACCAAGTGGAATACAAAATCTTTAATGTAGCAAAATTCAGATTCCAAGTAGGAAAAGCTGCAGATCTTCAGGGCTCTCAAGAACATGCTTATAAGAATATTTACAAAGAAAGATATTCTTATAAGGATGTTCTTGAAAGCCCTGAGGATCTGCAGCACTTCCTATTTGGAATAATAGCTATTCTGAAATGTTTACTAAAGATTTAAAATATCTGTAAACGGTGCTTAAATGTTTCAGATATATATATATATAATGGTGTAGAAATTAAACATTTCATTTGCATAACAAATTAAGTTTTCTGTTCTTTGCGCCTAGACGGATGCGGATTGTGGTTAAAAATATTTTGAAATTGTGACAGTTTATTTATGTATTCGTATTTATAGGAGAGAAAACAATTATTATATTTGTGCATTTATTAATTTGTTTCATGTAGGCTAAGGATCTCTAAGTACATTTATTAATTTTATTTATTTAGCTAGGCCTTAGCCAGTAAAGTCCTTCAGGATTATAAAGAACTGATGGTCTGTAACCCTGAGTCTAGCCTTAGGCCTAGACCACTTGATATACAGTAGGCCTACCACTATGTACAGTCTCTACGTCAGACAGCTTATACTTGAGAAAAGACACTGATAAGTTAGAAAGGGTTAGGTTAGACCAGGGCTTCTCAAACTTTTTTCACTTGCGACCCCTTTGGATCAGACAAATTTTTTCGCGACCCTTCACTCAATGTCATAAAAGCAATAGGTACTAACACTGTATATTTATGAAAAAAATAATATTTTCAAATGTTTCTGCAACCCCCAATAATATTTATGCGACCCCTAGTTTGAGAAGCGTGGGGTTAGACCGTTCTCGAGCAACCAGAATGAATTCAGAGGTGAGAAGTAAAATATTTGTGGAAAGACTAGTCGAATTAGAAGAAATAATTCGATTATTTAAAACTTATAAGTGGCTTTGATAACGTAAATTATAGGAAATTATTTGAAGCAAGTGTAGTTTACGTCCCCCTGACGCAAAAGGGCACACAAACTACACTAGGTCAAAGTTGGGGAGCGTAAACTACATTAGGCACCACAGAGGTACGTAAACTATACTTGATCCATTTTTAATTTAATTTTTAATTTTAAGTTTTTATAATACTATAAAATTTCTAATAAAAATATTTTTTTTAAATTTTGCTATTCTCATAGTCCTTTAAATTGTATAATCGTTAATTTAAAGATTTTCTAATGGTATAATTTTTAATTTAAATTTTAATTTCAATTTAATAATTTTATAATTTTCAATTTTCTAACTTTTATGCATATATAATATAATGTTCTTACATATGTTCTAGCTTTACTATAACTGCCTTTTACTACAATCCCTTTTTATTTTACCTTCGCAGTCTCTCAAGCCACTTTGACGAACTGACAGCTAACCTAAAATTATTACAACATAAATTCAAGTGCATTATATTGACTGAAACCTGGTTAAATGAAAATAATAAGATCATTTTTAACGTTCCAACAACATTTTAACAAGGTACCATGTATACTCGCATAGGGCTAACAATAGGGAAGAAGGTGCAAGTATATTTGTAGACTCAAATTACAAGAGTAAACTTATCGAAGAACTGACAACTCTATATTATTCCTTCATCCTTCCACATTTATTATATTGCATTACAGAGTGAGGTACCTCAAAGAAATATATAAAACATCCTTTGGAAGTAATTCATAAAAAATGTTTGCAAGCTCTCTCGACTAATGACAGCATACAAAGTCATACTTCCCCATTGTTTAAAAGAGATAATATTTTAAAACTAAATCACTTATACAAATCCAGTGTTGCTGTCATTATGTTCAAATTTATCAACAAAAATCGACATGCCTCACTGTCCATTGATTTTATACACAGACCTAACTATACAATGGAAACTGCAGGAAATGCGCTCTCTTTTAAAGGAGCAGATGTATGGAATGCAATTCCCATGCATATCAGGAGGCTTCATCACTAACTATATTTCCCAAATCACTAAAAAAACTTTATTAGCTCCTACTGATGTAAAGTTCAGTACTGCCATTTTTACCAAAGAATAAATTTTGTAATCAACTATTTAAAATATGCTAATTTTTGAGCACTTTTAATTTCGTAATATATTATTTTTTATATTTGTTATTAAGCAGCATTTATTTTCTACTCAATATACAATAAATCATTTAATTTAAAATTATATAACATTTTGTAAACTTTATATTGTATTTACTGTTATTATCGCTATTTATGTAATAAATGAACTAAATGCCATTAATTTTCCTTAAAAATCCTCCATGCTTTCAAAAGCATATTTAGATGTGAGTACTGTAAATACATTAATATCCTAACAAATACCTAAAAATTGTTAAATTGTTAATCTTGTCTTCTTTTCTGAATAAAGTTTTAAATTTTGAATCTTGAATAAATTACTCTTAAATCATTAAAGACCTTTTATATGATTATAACAAACAGAAAGCAGAATAGAAATTTAATGTACAAATAGATAATAATTAATAGAGTATCCGAAAGAAGTATTAGACGTAATTTTAGATGAAAAACTAACCTTCAAAAGGCACATCGAACACATATTAATTAAATTGTCGAATTTCACTCATATATTCACACATTAAAACACGACATTCCAAAATACATACTAATTAATCTAGGCTTATATTACACCCTTGCGCAACCTTACATCCTATATAGTATACCAGTTTCTAAAATTACGAGCCAATACATTATCTTTTAAACATCTTGCACAAAAAGATTGGGAAAATGAGCGATGCGAGGGCCCTTTGAAAGACAAAAAGCTTTTACCGACGCGAGACAAATTCTCAAAAGGTCGAAAAAATTTTCTTCAATGTCAAATTTCTCGACAATAATGTTTCGACCTACACTAACAAAAACGACGAAACAAAATAGTCTAATCTAACCTGACAAAATTTGATCTAATCTAACCTAATTTAACTGACGTGTACCCTCAAAGCCTTAAGCTTTTAAACCTTAAGCTTAATGACATGCAAAGGCTGAATATTTACTATTGACACATTCATAAGATACATCTAAAAGCAAGTTCGTATGTTAATTATACAAATCATATCAAAGACCCATTTCAGTAAATCTAAGTCATCATAACCATTACTTCCAAAATCCTAACTTTATATACATGTGAAACATGAAGGAGATCCCACTCAGACAAATAGGTTAATATTTGGAATAATCTACAGTAGAAACAAATTGAAAAGCAATTGTTTCACATAAAAATTTACATATCCATTTATAAAAGAAAATCTTTGATGGGTACATGTTTCTTTCCCTCTTGAATGTCATGACCTTATACGAAATGAATAACCGTAATATGGGGTAATTTTGGCTCACGGGTGACATTGAAAAAAATTAATTTTATACAGTTTGTGCAAAAGAAAACAGTTTCATGGAAAAAAGTACTCTTACCATTTTCTCTGGAATTTTGCCTATCTTTCTGTCTGAACGTTTTTTTTCTCTATGTGACAATTGTCACAACATAACTCATAAATTCAGGAAGATAGAGAAAAAAGTGTTTAGAAAAAAAACATAGGCAAATTCCATAGATTAAAAAATGGTAAGAGTACTTTTTTACATAAAACTGTTTTCGTTTGCACAAAATGCACAAAACCAATTTTGTTTAAGAAGTGTCTTGAGCCAAAATCACCCCATATTACGGTAATATGTAAGTATTTGTATTGACCTGAAAGCAACGCTTACTGCCTAATTTCTGGCAGTTCTTTAGATATTCTATTTACTGAAAAAATATTGGACATTCTCTATTTATCCTTTGAACAATAAGGAATTATTGGTGCTACTATAGCGTCATTCCTACCGGTGACTTCGATACTATAGGGTGATTCCTACCCGTTTTGGTTCGAAACTACAGTACTGTAGAGTGTGATTCCTATCCAAGGTATAAATGAAAATATAATAAATATAAAATGCTATTTATTATTCAATTTTATTTATTTAAAAAATAGTTTCGGTGCTACTATAGTATGTGGTCTACCTACGATTGGTTAGGTTTAGTCACGATATTTTCGTTAAAACTAACGAAAATATCATGACTAAACCTAACCAATCGTCAAGGGCGATGGACATTGGAATGTAAACAAGCAATTAGTAAACAAGGTAAGAAGCTATAATTAAAAGGTAGACCGCCGAATCGAGGTAGGAACCACGCTATAGTAGCACCGAATTATTATTATTATTATTATTATTATTATTATTATTATTATTATTATATCGTTCTGGCTACAAAAACAGACAAAAATTATCATTGAAGAATTTTTATGATATTTCTTGTCCCTAAAAACATCATTAAACACTATTACTGAGATAAAAATATTTCCCTAATGTAATTGGTTTTAGTTTACAAGACAGATGATACCCAATTATGTAGTTATTTATTTACTTATTTTTTAAATATATATCTTCATACAAAAATGCTTTCTAACCTTCAAAGACTCCACTGGAGACGTAACTAATGTTAGGACATCTTCAATGGTGCAAGAATTGTCTGTACCAGTACAGAGAAAATCCCAATTTATGAGAGATTCACTGCTGATCAATGTGAAAATTTTAAAATAGCGCTGCATTCACTTCGTGATTACATGCTTAGTTGACTTGGGAGAATATTTGTCCAAGCCTAGCTAGGTCAATAAATATGCCATTGTGTATGATAATAAAAACCCACTCTAATAGACAGAGTTCATTTCCACAACAGTTTCGATGCCCACTGGCATCCTCTTCTGTATCCACCCGAAGAGGATGCCAGTGGGCATCGAAACTGTTGTGGAAATAAACTCTGTCTATTAGAGTGGGTTTTTATTATCATATTTTGACCCTCACGTAGAAAAAAGTGAAGTTTTTTGCATCTGCCATTGTGTAATTAAAAATACTTAAATATAGCTTAAAATCTGTGCAGCCACCCTCATTTTTCAAGACCTGCAGCTTTTCCGAAATGGACTCGATATGACACACGACCATTTGTGGACTTTAACGATCTAATTCCGTTTGACTTACGATGTGATGGAACAGGATTTCTGATGTTCTTTGCTTTGAATAATTCTCAAATGTTTACCAAGTGTGGCCAAATATTTTGACATTTTGAATATATAAGGATCATTTCTATTCTCTTTTACTCCAAAGATTCGTCCTCGCGCAACTGTTTTTCGGCTTATAACTGTATCTTCATTGTGTAAGTATAAACAGTGACGTCGCTTTTACAGTTTTATATATGAAAGAGTTGCCAACGTTACTTTTATGAGTTTCAGTGATTTTCTCAATATCTTATAAACTTTACTTACTGTATTGTATCATGCAGTAGTATAATATGAATTTAGTAAAATAATAAGTTAAGAAAAATGCAAACTCTGATGAATAACGATGTTAAAAGTTTTATCATGGTAGAGTCGTACGAGATTCTTTGTCTCATTAGATTACTGTTGTAGTAATTTCGTGAAGTTGAGGTATAAATTTCAGCCTTTTTTCCTTATATTTAATTATATTTAATAAAATATTGCAGGCTAAAATGGACCACTGAAGAAAAGGAAATAATTTTGTACTGATTTGAATACTCACGGTTTGAGAAATGGAGCAGGCGGAAGAACATAATTCTAGCGGAGCAACTCAGGAACTCCAACTTACCTGAAGAGAAGAAAAATACCTCTGTTAAGAAACTACAATCATTAGCCTCACAATTGCATAAGTACCTTACAGAGGAGGAAATTAGTAATATTAAACAAAGGGCCCTTAGGAAAGCACCCGGGGACTACATTGCCAGAGAAGGAGAAGAAAGAGAGGAAAAATGAAAAGATTGTGGACAAGAGAAGAGAAATGGACACTGATATGGGCTACAAAGTATGCCAGACAGAAACATGAGAGACAGAAGGACATCACAAGGGAATGGCGAGAGATCTTCCACTTTTGCCCATGTAAGAGAGAGACTCCAGCTACAAGATTGACCACTCAGAAGCACAACTTCATAGCCAGAGGGTATTTAGTGAACAAGAAATGGAATACATGAATGATGAAAGATAAGCTTATCTGCAATGAAACCAGCCTAATAATGAACCCTATTCCACTACTCCAGTGCCTTGAAGCCGCTCAAAATATTGATGACGATGCATCTGATAGCTCATTGGACACACAAAGCAGACAGCACGCTAGCCAACATTCTTTAACCAATTCAATTCATCAGATAGGAATGGATGGCTCACCACCCAGTTCGCCTGGATCCTCTGACTCATCATTACCTTCCCCAGCCAGATCAAGAACCCCTCCCCCCTCACCACCATCATGATATGAAGATATAGATTTACAGCAAAGAGAAACAGAGGAGGAACTAGCAAATCTAATTGAAATTGTTAAACCCATGAATATGGAAAGCCAGCCCCAACTGATCAAACTTAGTAAAAATGGACAGTTTAAACAGCTATTATGCAGAGTAAATGTAGCAATTAATAGACTAGTCCCAGTCAACACAGACCTTACTGAACTTAATCAAGTAAATTACGCTGCTGGCCTGTACACGCAACAGAAACTTGTCCCAAACTTTAGACCAAAGCCCCCTAGTCAAAACCGTAAGTGTAAACCAAAACCTCCTCCATGGAAAGTTAAATTAACTAAACAACTTACACAAGCCAGACGAGAACTGAACCAATTAAAACAATATTTCCAAACACCCATACAACAAGGAAAACTCAAAAAACAAATAGAGAAAATAAAGAGAAAGTATAACTTGAGAGTTAATCAACTACAGTACATGACAAGGCGCTGGAATTGGAAGGAAAAAATCCCAGCCATAGCCAATAGAATCAGAAATAAAGAAAAGCAGATTGATATGAAAAACCATAACAAGCAATTTTCATCAAACCCTAGAGGCTTTTACCAAAATCTCATTAGAGAAAGAATAACAGTCCATGAACCACCAGATCAAACCCAGTTGGAGGCATACTGGAAACCCCTCTTTGAAACCCCTGAACAGCATAACCAGGATGCTGACTGGATAGAGACCATCAGGGTGGCAAATGAAGGTAAACCGGAAATGGAGGAGTTATTTATAATGGAAGAGATAAGATAAGAAGGAAATTGGCAAAATTCTCAAACTTTAAAAAACCTGGCTTAGACAAGCCCCCAAATTTCACGGCATTACACCACCATTACACTGCCGCTTTTCACAGAATTTTGCACGGAGAAGAAACACCAGAATGGCTTACAAGTGGAGATACAACCCTCATCCCTAAGACTCGTGAGACAAATCTCCCAAATAAATACCGCCCAATCTGCTGTCTCACCACCACCTATAAACTATTTACAGGCCTAATTGCAGACAGTATATATGAACACCTGGATGCTGGAGACTATCTGGAGAAAGAACAAAAAGGATGTAAAAGAAACTGCTTTGACACAAAGGATCAGCTGCTCATCAACAAAACTATCCTTAAAGACTGTAAGAAGAGAGGAAGAAACCTAAGTATGGCATGGATAGACTATCGGAAGCATTTGATAGTGTCCCACACTCCTAGATTTTGGAATGCCTTAAGCTGTACAAAATCCATCCTACCATTATTAGCACTTTAACAAACCAGATTGCAAAATGGAGAACAAACATCAATCTCACCCATGAAAATGGAAAAATATCCATCCCCCATGTCAAGATTATGAGGGGTATATTCCAGAGGGACAGCTTATCACCCTTGCTATTCTGTCTCACCCTGGACCCCCTTAGCAAACTACTTAGCAATAACAACAAGGGCTACAACCTCAGTCAAACTAGGAGAAGAAATCCAAACAGTGTTCTGAACCATCTCCTGTTTATGAATGATTTGAAGCTGTATGCAGACTCTGACCAAAACCTGGAATGCCTACTAAGGATCGTCCATACTTACTCCGGTGACATAAAAATGAAGTTTGGATTGGATAAGTGTGCTAAGTGTACACTTAAAGGAGGCAGGAAAATACAAACCCATAACATCAATTTAGGAAGAGACACTGAGATTAAAGACTTGGAAGAGGATAGTTCCTACAAATACCTTGGGAGAGAAGAAAGTGGAAATATAGAACATCAACAAATGCGAGAGAAAATCAGTGGAGAGTATGTACGAAGACTAAAAAAGATCTGCAAGACCCAACTTACATCAAAGAACAAAATAACAGCTATAAATCAACTCGCCATTCCTGTTAGCAATTATAGTATAGGGATCATAGGCTGGTCGCAATCAGAACTAAACAAGCTAGATGTTAAGACCAGAAAAATCCTCACTCTAAATAGAACAACATACCGGAACCAGTGTCTTCCCAGATTGTACCTACCAAATAAACTGGGAGGAATGGGATTGACTGAGGTTAACCAGCTGCACCGATGATCGACCATCAGCACTGGGCAGTATCTGAGGAGTTCGAGTAGCCCTACAATAGCTCTGGTCCATGAACACCACAACACAAGGGTAACACAACACACTTCCATAACCAAACTGGCCAGCACTTTGGAGGGAATAATATGACAGAAGAAGTAGAAACTGAAAGAGTACCAGCCACCTTAATAGCTAGGAAAAGTCGCAAAAGATTTGTGCTAGAACAACAGGCCAAGCATGCAGAAGAATGGGAACAACATCAGAGAGCTGGAAAATACTATCAAGAATTACAGAAGGACTACATCAATAAAGTAAAAAGGATCATTGGAATGGTTAAGGAGAGGAGTTCTGCAATATGACGGAGAGCGACTAATAATGGGTGCCCAAGATCTTGCACTCCTAACAAATGCATTTAAAAAAATGGCTGGAATAAGTAATAATGATAGGTGTAGATTCTGTCATGTTGAGGTGGAAAGTGTTGGCCATCTAATATCAGGCTGTAGGGTGCTCATGGCAGATGGGTACTATACAGCCAGACACAATAAAATTTGCAAATATATCCACTGAAAGATCATGGTAGCATTAGAATTAGAATGCAGTAAAAACGTATGGGACCACACACCTTCACCAGTCACTGGAAATAACCATTATACTATATACTATGACACAGTAATTCCAACAGCCACCTTTATAGACAACTCTGCAGTAAAACCGGACATAGTATTGTGGGACAAGAGGGAAAGGAGTGCCTTACTTATTGAGGTCAGTGTCCCAAACGACTACGGCCTTAATAGAGCGGAAAGGGAGAAAATTACCAAATACCAGGCAATCATCTACGACATAAAGGGAAACTGGAGATTGAAAGAAGCTGCCATTCTCCCATCATAGTTGGGGCAACAGGTATGATGAAGAACAACCTATCAACTTACCTGAATTCAATCCCAGGACAGCCCCAGGCCATAGAAATTCAAACAGGGGCATTAAAAGGAACGGTCACCCTCCTTAAACGAACGCTAGGACAAGTTCAGACATAGTTGAAGTGTTTGGCTTCGGGTGGAAGCCCCACTTCCAGCTATAAAAAGTACAATAAAGAGTATAAACCAAAAGTGGACATTATGAAGAAAGGACAAACAATCAACTCGAAGCATATATTGCTACCCTACAGAGACTCCAGAGATGTATAAAGCGAGTTTGACCGGAGAGAAAACTGGAAGACGTCCTTCTTTTGCACGATAACGCAAGACCACACAAGTTTGCAAACAAGAGAGGCCATCACAAAAATGCGCTTGACTGTGTTACCCCACCCTCCATACAGCCCGGATCTGGCACCTTCAGACTTCCATTTGTTTGGGCCAATGAAGGATGCTATTCGTGGAAGAAAGTTTCAGAGTGACGATGAGGTTGTTGAGGAGGTTAAGAGGTGGCTCCAGCGGAACGCAGTGAACTTTTACCAGCAAGGAATAGAGGCCCTTGTTTCGAGGTGGCGGAAAGCCGTAGAAAAGGATAGAGACTATGTGGAAAAATAAAAACTTGTGAAAAAGGTATGTAACTACTTGTGTAAAAAATTTCTGGAACTTACAAGGAAACTTGGAAAGAAAAAAAAAGGTGGGGCAAAATATATTGAGTGGCCCTCGTATAAATCCATTATAGTATAAGCTTTTACTTAAGTTTTAATGTTTTTAATATTTTAAATAAAATATGAATGAATTAGTTAAATTTATATCGTCTGCGTTACTAAATATTTCCCTAATAATATGGATCAATCCTGTTTTTACATAAGTTGGGGCTTCTGGTTCTAATTTCTAAATGAGTTTTACTCGTTCAGTTCCTCCCAAAATACATATTTATATACACACACATACACTGTATATACAGTATATTTGATTCTTACGTGTTCCTCACTACACACCCTTATTTCCAGTGATATCTTCTTTACTAACATCTATTGCTCTCTAGCCAATACTTTCGTATCTGGTAGAATGTAATGGTGGGGTTGTTTAATATTAGTGGTGTACCGATTAATCTGCATCGACATCGGCAGAATCGGATATTTGGGGGCATCGGCACCCGCCAAATTTAGCCGATTCTCTTACCGATTCTTTTAAATTCAAAAATTTTCATTACAAAACAAAACCAATAATTATAGAAAATTGAACAGACCAAAGACACTATTCATAATAATTTATACTCATTTCAAAGTGTAATTATATAAAAATATTTTACATTCACGAAAAAAAGACAAAGCTTAATAAGTTAAGTTACCCATAAATTTACATTTTCTCTAACTAGCCAATCTCTAAATATTATAAACTATTGTAATTTCCTACTCTATATTAATGATAGTTCTATACAGTAAACTCTCGTCCAACGTGGGGGTTAGGTTCCTCGAGAACGGCAGGTTAGGTAAATCGCGTTGAACAAACTTAATACCTTATGGGATAAATGGGGATACGCAGGGCCAGATTAAGGCCAACTGATGCCCTAAGCACAGCCCAACAATGGTTCCCCCTCGACCCTTCCATTGTCTAACTGACAAGACATTAAGACTCAATAAGTGCTGAATGTGAAATAATAGATTAAAAATTCAGTTTTCTTCCAGGCCATCCCCCAGGCCAGACCCCACAACTATATTAAATATAACCTGTTTTTTAATTTTATTTATTAATTTTATTTTATTAAAACTCTGTGGTGCCCCCTTCCCTTGGTGCCCTAAGCACGTGCTTATTTTGTTTAATGGTTAATCCAGGCCTGGGGATACGTGAACGCGGCTGCGTAAAGTTAAAATAGAATAGAATAACCTTTATTACTAATAATAAAATAAATAAATTTTTTCAATTTACAATGACATGAATAATTGTGAAGCTCGACTATTTATTTTATTTAATTTGGCCCTTAAGCTTTAGGCTTTACTGGGCTCTTATTAAAAATAAGCAGCTAGTTGTTATAAATTTATAATAATAAATAAGTAAGTAAATAAGTATTATTAATAGTTAAAATATGTATTACAATATTCAACAATATTAATGGACAATATTAAACAATATTAGTGGACATTAATCCTAGAATCCCATTAATACTTAGATACATAGATTTTTTATTCACACATAAATGAATTTCCCTACCTATATTGTACATGAAATAGGAACGTAATAAAATCATAAACATAATGATATTTACATATGATAAATAAAAATATATTAAATGAAAATAGCACGTATCTTTTCTTCACTCTTTCGGATGGTGCGTATGGTAAGACTCATTCACGTGATACTCGCGGCCAAGTGATGTTATGCTCATTATTGCTCATACCACCACGCAACTTATCTAGAATCTTTATTTTTTCGACTAATGTCATAACCTTACGACTTTTCTTCTCTTCACTATCACTTGCAGATGCTTTACGTTTTGGTGCCATACTGCTGTCTAAGGGTAATAGTAAAACAACGGAAAAATACGACAAAAACAATCCAACACAACTTCACTGAACTTAACGCGGTAGCGGGACTGAGACAAAGGGTGAGGCGATGGATGACGCGAGAGGGAGGGAGATGCGGGAGTGTTGGAGAGTGTAGGAGAAAACACTAGAGCGCGCATTGGCACGCGTACAGTACTACTGTATTAAAGCGTGTTTGGCAGACCGTGTAGAATCAAATTTTCCGCTTTCGGCAAATAATTGTTCGCATTTATTTTTCCGTGTACAGTATAAGCAAATTCGCGCTGGACAAACACGCGTTGGACGAGGGTTTACTATTAAGTTGTACTTTATAATTTACATATTAAACCATCTTATTATGTTGACTTTATTTTAATTATTTTAATGATTTTATAAACCCAAATTAAAAATATGAAAATTGAAAGTTTTCACACTAGACAAGTAAAATTTATGAATGGAATTAACTTTTTAAAATGAAAGCAAAGAATCGGCATCAGTATCGGCTAAATTTTGGAATCGGTACATCACTATTTAATATCTTTCGAAATATTTACGGTTATATGAGAGGGGACCTGCAGCTTTACGTGGTATCCGAAAAACGGGTCACTACATAATCTGCACGCAGATGAGGGTCTCCCATCCAACTACTCTCCAGACCCGATGTCGCTTAACTTCGCTGGTCAACGGAAAGCGGTGTTACGACACTGGAGTCTGTCTGTTAGACGGTTACAATTTTTATAAAATATAAAAACAAATGACTATTTACTCTACGAATTCGGATAACTGCCGAATGAACGCAGATTTCCACCTACATACAAGTCACCACGCGTCACATTTGGACTGGAAATTTCTTTATTCATCCTAAAATAATGTATTCTCGCAGGGCTTATTTTTAATAGATTAATAAAGCTTCTCTCACATTCACTCTATACAGGAATTTAGGGACCATCTGCTTTTTAAAAAGACCAAATAAAAGAAAAGGCTTTTGGGAATTGAACTAAAAAGATTTTTCTCTCCAAAGTTTAATTTGGATCGTATGTAAAATGACAGACAAAGAATTATTTTCAAAATTCGTGCGAAAGTTTTTTATTTTTGACAGATATCTCAAACATAGGTGAGAAATGTTCAATACGTAACATATATATATATATATACAGGGCGTCCCAAAAAAATGTATACACACTTTAAATACTTATAAAGGCAGTGTTTATTAAAATACATTTCATTTTCAAAATGTAATAGAATCTACAGACATTATTTAATTGTTTTGTCAACGCCTGTTTTCAAACTGACGTCCGTTCTGGTCCAGGCACTGCTGATAACGCGAAGCAATGGAATCGCAAACATCACGAAACATTTCGTTTGGTATTTGTGTGCATTCTCGTTCAATGGCTGCTCTCAATTCAGCGACTGTTGCAGGTTTTATAGTGTAGACTTTGTCTTTTAAGTATCCCCATAAAAAAAGTCTAGTGGTGTGAGGTCTGGTGAACGCGGAGGGTATTCTACGAAACCCCTTCGTCCAATCCACATCCACATCGTGCCAAGTACCACTCGCAATACTCCACTCTTCGGTCCGGATCATCTTCATTAATAGCATGGACTAATCTTGGAATGTAACTTTTCCATTGACAGCGCTTCAAAATGCGTTGGACAGACGATTCTGAAATTCCTACCTCACGACTCGCTTGCCGCACAGATTTTCTTGGACTTTGGTGATACGTTTCCAGTACTCTTTCTTGCTTTGTGGGGCTTGTCGATGTCCGTTGTCTTCCGGAACGCTTCTTGTGGACATTCTGAACAGTTCCATCGGCTTCAAACTTATCTCTAATTCGAGTGATGGTAAGTCGCGTTGGTGGATCTGTTTGAAACTCCCTCCTAAACTGTCTTTGCACTTCAACTGCGTTTTCACACTTCCAGTAGCATTTTAGAATGAATTTCCTTTGTTCAAAGCTTAGTCTGACTGCCATTATTAATTCTAATGGATTTAACTTGGAAAGAAAGAAACATCAATTGAGCTATCAGCTGTTAAAGTGTGTATGCATTTTTTTGGGACGCCCTGTATATATATATATATATATATATATATATATATATATTGCCCCATAAGTCCGGTCATAGGAAAATGTATTTTAAATGAAATTTACGAAAGTGAAGTAAGTAAGGCCTCTGCCTTTTCCTCACGAGTGTAACTCACTTCCGCATTAGCCATTATGTGTTATTCTACCTGCAAAAAAATAAAGGTCCCAAAACAAGACTTCAATATAAATTTTCCTATGAAACTGGACTTATGGGACACCCTATATATGTTATCTTCATTTTATTCTGATAGTTCTTTTAATTGGCAAGACATTTGTAATTGGTTGAAAAATTTTCTGTAATAACTGTTGTACCCAAATTAGATTTTTATTTTGAATCATATTTGAATGAGACTGATCTAATAAAACATAACAATTGATTTTACCCTCGCTCAATGGTGGTCTGTTTTAAGAATTTTTTTTTAGTACTGTGCCCTTTTTATTTTAGGGGGGGTGCCCTTTTTTCTTTGGACCCCCACTTACTGAAATGCCTAAATCCGCACTTGATATATATATATATATATATATATATATATATATACACGAGTGTATATATGTATATATATATATATATATATATATTTGGGGGGGGGGGTATAATGATTATTTTCAGATTAAGCTTTAGAAGACAGAGGCTTCACTCTTAGTTTTACTCTCCGTATATCTATGCACACATTTAGAGAACGAGCAGGATTAAGGATAAGGATTAACGGATTAATGAAGCTTTCTACGTGGTTCACCCCAACTGGAAGCAACAGTGTGTGTTCAGTAAAGTTTTTGAAAAAATTGTAAAAAGTAGAATGCAGCGATATTTAGAATCCTACAATTTATTATCTCCAAATCAATATGGCTTCCATAATAATAAAACAACGGAAATGGCTATTTTAAATCTTATGGAATATGTAAATATAGCTAAGGAGAACAAAGACATAATGATATCAATATTTATGGATTTGAGTAAGGCGTTTGATTTAATAGACCATAATATTCTACTTAATAAATTATATTGTTACGGCTTTAGAGGAGCAATCAGTGATTGGTTTAAAAGTTATTTGTCCAATAGATATCATTTTGTATCAGTAAATAAGGTTTGCTCAACTAAAGTGCTTGTCAAACATAGTGTGCCACAGGGCTCAGTTCTGGGTCCACTGTTATTTCTACTATATATAAATTACCTTCCACGTTCATCTGATATACTGAACTTCATAATGTTTGCAAATGATACAACTGTCTCTTTTTCTTGCAAAGATGTTAATACAGCTAAGAATATATTTCATTCAGAATTCATCAGTGTAATGAAATGGTTGACCACCAATAAACTCTTCCTAAATACCAGTAAAACAAATTTCATGATTTTTACTAATAAAAGAAATGTGTATCTTGATGAACTTAATGTTAATGAAATCGCCATAAAGGAGTGTACTGTAACAAAATTTCTTGGTGTAATGCTAGATAAGAATTTGCAATGGAGTGATCATGTAAATTATATCACGAAAAAATTTCAAGGAGCGTTGCTATAAGGTTTAAACTTCGAAATGTAGTCCCTAAACAAGTTTTATTGACTCTTTATCATACTCTTCTTCTTCCTTATATAACATACTGCACCCTTGTTTTGGGAAACTCCGCTAAGAACGCATTAAATGGTATCTTTGTCATCCAAAAACGAGCAATAAGGTTATTATCTGATGCTGATTTCCTTGATCACTCTAGTGCATTATTTAAAGAGCTAAACCTACTAAAGTTCAACGATATAACCAAACTGGCATATTTTATTTTTATTTACAAGTGTAAGAACAAAATCATTAATTTGCAATGGGTAAATAGATATTTTGTAACTCATCAAGAAATCCACTCGTATCAGACCAGAAATAGATCAAAGCTTGTTATACTTCAATTTAGATTGTCTTCATCTCAAAAACTATCCATTTTCATTGGATTGAAACTATGGAATGACTTGCATGACGATATAAAAAATATTGTGAAGGTAAATTTATTTAAAACCAAGTTGAAATCCCGATTAATAATGGCATACTAACAAAATCTAGGATTAATGTCCACTAATATTGTTTAATATTGTCCATTAATATTGTTTAATATTGTAATACATGTTTTAACTATTAATAATGCTTATTTACTTATTTATTTATTTATTATTATTAATTTATAACAACTAGCTGCTTATTTTTAATAAGAGCCCAGTAAAGCCTAAAGCTTAAGGGTCAAATAAAATAAAATAAATAGTCGAGCTTCACAATTATTCATGTCATTGTAAATTGAAAAAAATTTATTTATTTTATTATTATTAATAAAGGTTATTCTATCTATCTATCTATCTATCAGTGCTTCGATTAATCCTATTTTGGTGAGTAGTCCACTCCAAAATTCTTTCTCGTGCACTTGTCGTTAGTTTGTATTGAGGATAGATATTCCTGGTCTTATACATCCGGTTGCATGATTCATCGGGAGCAGGATGCATCACCGCAAAACAAAAAAAAAAAGAAGCGACTGTGGCGTAGGAACATTTTTACAGACAGACCAAATTCGCGAGACTTCGGAAAAACTTCTTCTCGACGTAGAATTTTGGACGAAAATGTTCCCTTCTCCAAAAACGAAAAAAAAAAAAAAATAAATAAAATTAATCCAAACAAACCTAATCTGGTGTAACCTAACCTGATTTAACGAAAACACAAACTATACTGTAACTTAACCGGGCATAACCTACTTCCTTGACTATAACTTTTATAGCCCTGAAGATCAGAGCCCCCAGCCTCAATTACCAAATGATATCTTCGTTAAAACTAACGAAAATATCACGACTTAACTTAACCAATCGTCAAGGGCGTACAGTTGACCTAACCGGCCATTCAATTTAATTTATTATTATATATAGTACTGTAAAGCAAAAACCAAGCATACATGGGGGCCCTGATCTTCAGGTGATCCCTTTTATTTACTATTAGAAAATAGATACCATTTTGAAGAATTATCTATTCTGTCTTTTAATTTGTTATCTGAAGTGGGAATATTCTTGTAATTATTAACTGTGCTTTTTTTACCTCGGATTTGCTTATCTATTTTTATCAGTAACTTTTCTCTTGATTTGCATTTACCCTTATCCATATTCCACAGCTGTGATTTTTCATACACACACATACACACACACACACACTCACTCGCTAATCTAGCCTAACCTAACCCAGCTTAACCTAACCTAATCAGGACTAACACATTTTTTTCTGACAGTAAAAATGTTTATAGATGTTTTATATATTTTTAATGTTGCGAGGTACCAAAAATGTTACCTCACAAAAGAAATTGCCCCACTACATCTGTGAATTTGTGAATTATCACACACTCGACCTCATTCATGCCCAGTTGCCTACACAAACACACACACGCACAGGGAAGGACTTTGTTTTATATCCGTATATCTACAAAACTAATAAACTTAACCTAGCCTAGGCGCCATCAGACCAAAAAGAGCGTAATAAGTGTTCCATACGACGTAAATTCGGGCTCGAAGGATGTTTTCTTTTAATTCCCTAACCTAACCTAACTAACTTTAAGCAGCCGAACCTTGCGTAACGTAACGTATTCAGAATGAACGTATGTTTTTTCCGGCAGTAAAAATGTTTCCTTATATCCTTATATAAGATTATTAATGTACCGATTACCGAGGTACCAAAAGTTACGTAAAAAAAATACATTCACGAAATATCATACACGCGGCCTCATTTATGCCCTGCTGTCTACGCTCACACACACACACACACACACACATCTCCCCTTACTGGATTTTAATATTAAACTGAGATATTCATCCTTCTTGTATAATAGTGCCTAAGTGCCAAAGGACGTGCCTATAAGACGTGACGGTTTTTCCTATCGTTCTAACTCACGATTTCACGCACATTCATCTATACATAAGTATACATTACGTACACATACACACACACACACACACACACACACATATATATATATATATTATATATATATATACACGAAAACCTAGAACAACTGTACTAATATATGTTCATTGCTCATATATATATATATATATATATATATATATATATATATGATACACACAGACAGTGCATGGAACAAGGAACTCTTCTGGGATAATTAAATCCACTATAGTCCGAATAAGTAATGGTAAATGACAAATACCATAGTTTTTCTTTTTCATGATGCTAGCCCGACGTGGGCAACGGGTCACTCGCAAAGAGGTCAAATAAATATAGCTTCCCTCACCAGCTATCTGCAAAGCAGACAGGATCCAGCTTTGGGACATGGATCTAGGGTTTAAAGCACCTAGCCATGCTACATTTAGAACCTCAATATAAGCAAAAGACTCGCTGCCTTCACGTCAGATTGAATGCATCAAAGAAAAAGGGGTAACTATTATATTTTTAGCCAAAAACCAAAACTTAAACCTCAACTGGCAGAATTGAGCGTCCACTTTTCAAGGCACATAACATGTCCGTTTCAAGATGGGAATGAACTCAGAATGGTCCCCTGAGTTTTTTATGATACACACAGACAGTTGAGGTTTAAGTTTTGGTTTTTGGCTAAAAATATAATAGTTACCCTTTTTCTTTGATGCATTCAATCTGACGTGAAGGCAGCGAGTCTTTTGCTTATATTGAGGTTCTAAATGTAGCATGGCTAGGTGCTTTAAACCCTAGATCCATGTCCCAAAGCTGGATCCTATCTGCTTTGCAGATAGCTGGTGAGGGAAGCTATATTATGAGACCTCTTTGCGAGTGACCCGTTGCCCACGTCGGGCTAGCATCATGAAAAAGAAAAACTATGGTATATTGTCATTTACCATTACTTATTCGGACTATAGTGGATTTAATTATCCCAGAAGAGTTCCTTGTTCCATGCACTGTCTGTGTGCATCCTAAAAAACTCAGGGGACCATTCTGAGTTCATTCCCATCTTGAAACGGACATGTTATGTGCCTTGAAAAGTGGACGCTCAATTCTGCCAGTTGAGGTTTAAGTTTTGGTTTTTGGCTAAAAATATAATAGTTACCCCTTTTTTTTGATGCATTCAATCTGACGTGAAGGCAGCGAGTCTTTTGCTTATATTGAGGTTCTAAATGTAGCATGGCTAGGTGCTTTAAATCCTAGATCCATGTCCAAAGCTGGATCCTGTCTGCTTTGCAGATAGCTGGTGAGGGAAGCTATATTTATGGGACCTCTTTGCGAGTGACCCGTTGCCCACGTCGGGCTAGCATCATGAAAAAGAAAAACTATGGTATTTGTCATTTACCATTACTTATTCGGACTATAGTGGATTTAATTATCCCAGAAGAGTTCCTTGTTCCATGCACTGTCTGTGTGCATCCTAAAAAACTCAGGGGACCATTCTGAGTTCATTCCCATCTTGAAACGGACATGTTATGTGCCTTGAAAAGTGGACGCTCAATTCTGCCAGTTGAGGTTTAAGTTTTGGTTTTTGGCTAAAAATATAATAGTTACCCCTTTTTTTTTGATGCATTCAATCTGACGTGAAGGCAGCGAGTCTTTTGCTTATATTGAGGTTCTAAATGTAGCATGGCTAGGTGCTTTAAATCCTAGATCCATGTCCCAAAGCTGGATCCTGTCTGCTTTGCAGATAGCTGGTGAGGGAAGCTATATTTATGGGACCTCTTTGCGAGTGACCCGTTGCCCACGTCGGGCTAGCATCATGAAAAAGAAAAACTATGGTATTTGTCATTTACCATTACTTATTCGGACTATAGTGGATTTAATTATCCCAGAAGAGTTCCTTGTTCCATGCACTGTCTGTGTGTATCATAAAAAACTCAGGGGACCATTCTGAGTTCATTCCCATCTTGAAACGGACATGTTATGTGCCTTCAAAAGTGGACGCTCAATTCTGCCAGTTGAGGTTTAAGTTTTGGTTTTTGGCTAAAAATATAATAGTTACCCCTTTTTCTTTGATGCATTCAATCTGACGTGAAGGCAGCGAGTCTTTTGCTTATATTGAGGTTCTAAATGTAGCATGGCTAGGTGCTTTAAATCCTAGATCCATGTCCCAAAGCGGGATCCTGTCTGCTTTGCAGATAGCTGGTGAGGGAAGCTATATTTATGGGACCTCTTTGCGAGTGACCCGTTGCCCACGTCGGGCTAGCATCATGAAAAAGAAAAACTATGGTATTTGTCATTTACCATTACTTATTCGGACTATAGTGGATTTAATTATCCCAGAAGAGTTCCTTGTTCCATGCACTGTCTGTGTGTATCATAAAAAACTCAGGGGACCATTCTGAGTTCATTCCCATCTTGAAACGGACATGTTATGTGCCTTCAAAAGTGGACGCTCAATTCTGCCAGTTGAGGTTTAAGTTTTGGTTTTGGCTAAAAATATAATAGTTACCCCTTTTTCTTTGATGCATTCAATCTGACGTGAAGGCAGCGAGTCTTTTGCTTATATTGAGGTTCTAAATGTAGCATGGCTAGGTGCTTTAACCCTAGATCCATGTCCCAAAGCTGGATCCTGTCTGCTTTGCAGATAGCTGGTGAGGGAAGCTATATTTATGGGACCTCTTTGCGAGTGACCCGTTGCCCACGTCGGGCTAGCATCATGAAAAAGAAAAACTATGTTATTTGTCATTTACCATTACTTATTCGGACTATAGTGGATTTAATTATCCCAGAAGAGTTCCTTGTTCCATGCACTGTCTGTGTGTATCATAAAAAACTCAGGGGACCATTCTGAGTTCATTATCATATATATATATATGAATAAAACCACGAAGGAAAGGAAACACAGAATGGTGCTCAAGCGCTTTCGTCTAATGACATCCTCAGGAACACTGAAGTACATAAAGAGTTACAGCCTATATATATGTTACAGAAAAAAATAAAATAAAATAAATAAATAAATAAAAAATATATATATATATACAATAAACGGAGAAATAAAATTAAAGGATTGTGGGAGGGGCATACAAATTTGTAAGG
Source organism: Bathynomus jamesi (assembly GCA_023014485.1). Classification (NCBI taxonomy): domain Eukaryota; kingdom Metazoa; phylum Arthropoda; class Malacostraca; order Isopoda; family Cirolanidae; genus Bathynomus; species Bathynomus jamesi. The sequence continues at coordinate 342,714 of JAJOZX010003439.1, forward strand.
AAAAACTATCGATTTTTAGCACAAGATTAAATGAATTGTTTCCAACCAATGTTATAGATAAAAAAATATACAAATTTATATTGGAAATCTGCCCGGGTTTTAGCACTCTGCCCTTTTTGTATATAAAAATTGAAAAATAAAAGTTATTAGAGTGGCATACAAGTTTACCAAAGATTTAGCATTCTACCCTTCTTATCTAAATCTGTTCTGAAGGAATTCAAAACAACAGGATCGAGTTGAAAAAGACCTTTGCTTATGTTGAAGTTATTTGTAAGTTGGATAATGGCAGATTCAAGAATATTTATATTAACAATGTTGCTAGAGTGAAATAAAACTGAAGCATTATTCCAATCAATACAGTGGGATAACTCTGACAAATGGACAAAAAGGGCACTGGACAACTGTCCTGTTCTAACGGAATATTGATGCTGTTTTATATGTGTGTGCAAATCTTTTCCCGTCTGACCTATGTAAAAGGAATCACATTGTTTACAACCAATTTTATAGATAATGCCTGAATTATTGGTAGGGCTATTATTTACTATGATATTTTTTACAATATTGTTATATGAAAATACTACATTAATATCCAAAAGTTTAAGTACATTAGCAATGCCTAAAAAGCTCGGGAAAAATGGAAGTACTAAAATATTTTTTGACAAAGTACGAGTGTTATTATTGACACGACAGAAAGTTCGTTTTGCCTTGTTGAGACAAGATTCCATAAACGCAGATGGATAACACAGATCACTTCCAATACCGTTGATTTTTTCTAATTCGGCATCGATTATTCCGGACTGGCGATCCTAAGGGCGCGGAGAAACATTGAAGAAAAAATGGCCTTCTTAGTGGGGGGTGTCATGTCCCGAGTAAAAGTGTACGTAGGACATTAGTGACGATGCAAAAAGTGCCCTTGGATATGGTATGTCCTTTTTTATTGTTAAAAAACCTTCGGCTTTACAAATTTGTTACAGTCTCGCTTGTTTTGAAAAACAGTGTAATCTCCCTCAGGATTTGTTTAACATAGTTAAAGGCCTTGTTTATAGTGCGGCGAATAGTAGTTACGAAGATAACTTTCCTAAACGTTTTCGCAATAGCCTCTCACAATTAAAAAAAGATGGGGAGCTCCATATTACTAAAGCAGACAAGGCTAACACCATAGTTATTATGGACAAAGTGGACTACATCAGAAAGATGAACGATCTTCTCCAGGACCCCGCCATATACAGCAAACTTAGGAAGAACCCGCAGGATGACGTCATCAAATCATTTAATAGTGGCTTGAAACGCATTCTCAAAGATCATAAGGACTTAATTCCGCGTTTCATGTCCACTTCACCTTCTCTGCCCTACCTTTACGGTCTTATTAAAACCCACAAACCTGGCATCCCTATGCGCCCTATTATTCGCTCGGTGGGCTCTATTATTTATAAACTCTCCAAATGGCTTGTCAAAGTCTTGTCCCCCATTCTCGGAACTATCTCTGATTCACATGTAAAAAATTCCATGGATCTTACTGAAAAATTGAATAATGCACGTACTGAAACTAACGATAGATTGATCAGTTTTGACGTTTGTTCATTGTTTACAAAAGTGCCGATTGACGATATGCTTGACTTTCTCTCCCAAGAATTACATAAGTATGACCTGCCACTACCTTCACACATTGTTTTGGAACTTATTAAGCTTTGCATCAAAGACTGTAAATTCACTTTCAATAACGAGTATTATCAACAAGTTTTTGGTATGGCCATGGGCAACCCCTTGTCGCCCCTCCTCTCCAATATTTATATGGAGTTTTTCGAAATTACTTACATTCCGAAAATCCTGAGGGTTGGCATCCCTTGGTTGCGGTACGTCGACGATATTTTGTGTATCTTGCCCATGAATCGTGACCTGGATAACTTCCTCCTTCAGTTAAATGATCAAGTCCCCTCCATTAAGTTTACTTTAGAAGTGGAACAAGATAATTCAATCCCGTTTTTGGATGTGCGTGTACATAGGAAAGCCCAGGTTTTAAGTTAGTATCTATCGGAAAAAAAACAAACAATTTGTCCTACGTACACTTTTACTCGGGACATGACACCCCAACTAAGAAGGCCATTTTTTCTTCAATGTTTCTCCGCGCCCTTAGGATCGCCAGTCCGGAATACATCGATGCCGAATTAGAAAAAATCAACGGTATGGAAGTGATCTGTGTTATCCATCTGCGTTTATGGAATCTTGTCTCAACAAGGCAAAACGAACTTTCTGTCGTGTCAATAAAACACTCGTACTTTGTCAAAAAATATTTTAGTACTTCCATTTTTCCCGAGCTTTTTAGGCATTGCTAATGTACTTAAACTTTTGGATATTAATGTAGTATTTTCATATAACAATATTGTAAAAAATATCATAGTAAAAATAGCCCTACCAATAATTCAGGCATTATCTATAAAATTGGTTGTAACAATGTGATTCCTTTTACATAGGTCAGACGGGAAAGGATTTGCACACACGTATAAAACAGCATCACTATTCCGTTAGAACAGGACAGTTGTCCAGTGCCCTTTTTGTCCATTTGTCAGAGTTATCCCACTGTAGTGATTGGAATAATGCTTCAGTTTTATTTCACTCTAGCAACATTGTTAATAGAAATATTCTTGAGTCTGCCATTATCCAACTTACAAATAACTTCAACATAAGCAAAGGTCTTTTTCAACTCGATCCTGTTGTTTTGAATTCCTTCAGAACAGATTTAGATAAGAAGGGTAGAACGCTAAATCTTTGGTAAACTTGTATGCCACTCTAATAACTTTTATTTTTCAATTTTTATATACAAAAAGGGCAGAGTGCTAAAACCCGGGCAGATTTCCAATATAAATTTGTATATTTTTTTATCTATAACATTGGTTGGAAACAATTCATTTAATCTTGTGCTAAAAATCGATAGTTTTTCCTTACAAATTTGTATGCCCCTCCCACAATCCTTTAATTTTATTTCTCCGTTTATTGTATATATATATATTATTTTTTTTTTGTTTATTTATTTATTTTTTTTAATTTATTTTTTTTTCTGTAACCTATATACAGGCTGTAACTCTTTATGTACTTCAGTGTTCCTGAGGATGTCATTAGACGAAAGCGCTTGAGCACCATTCTGTGTTTCCTTTCCTTCGTGGTTTTTTCATCATAAATATTTTTCACGTGTTACTTTTGTGAAATAATTTTCATATATATATATGTGTGTGTGTGTGTGTATATAATATATATATACATACGTACACGCATATGGGATGAATATCAGGATGCATTCTCCTTTATTTCTTTCCAGTCTTTTGGGGTAGAAGAACGGCGTGGATGATAAGGAACACACCTCCCCTGAGCGATGGTAACCCCGAATAGGAGTTTGTTTAATACTTCACTATTGCGGATAACAAGTTGGAGATGACATGCCTTCTTGTTATCACGCCTACGTGATAAGTATCGCTGATTACCACTCCACCGGCTTCGGGTTCAGTTTTCGCCGATGGCAGCTCACCCAGCTGTTCATCCTTCCATACAAAAAGAAAATGATGGGATGCCTAGTGGTTAAGATGCTGGGCAATCGGGAAGTCGTGAAATCGAGTCTGGGCGAAGACTGTAATTTCTGATCACCAGTGGCGGGTTGTGACTCAGATTCCACGTTAAGTCGTAGGTCTAAGGTGGGCAACAAACATCACTTACGAACTTATTTGTTATGATTCGTTTAAATTTGTTCAGTACTTCCGCAGTATTTCTACATAAATTTTCTGATTTCTTGATAAGTTTCCTTTTTCCGAACTCTGAATGTCTTCGAAGGCTGATTACATCTCTTACCTTTGGTTCAAAGTCTTTAAATCTAATACTTTTCCATGAATATCTAATTAATTGCGAATAAAACACCTGAAATTGAACTGTTCTTAAATGTGTATTTAAATTGTTTATTTTACGTGTAATTAATTCCCTTGTAATTTTCAGATTTAGGCGAAACAGGTAATGTTTACATAACACATTTCCTTGTTAAACCCCTTGAGGACCAAGGGACATATATTTGTCCCAACGGAAATAATAATATAAATTGTACAATGATGCAACGTTTCTACAAATACATCTACATGTTTATATAGGTATCGTTTAGTTTTCAGAAAATTAACCCAAAAATGGGTCATTTAAGTGACTATGGTTACTAACATATCTAATTGTAAATAACAATAAAACTTACACTTTTAAGTTCAAGGAAACGTATACCGGTCGTGAAAGGGTTAAATGACAGTAGTTAAATGAGACCTTATAAGAATTTTAGGACCTTTTCCAGTTTGTGTACCGTTTTTCATAACTTATTTTTGAGAATATTTTTGTTAAAACTAACGAAAATATCACGACTTAACCTAACCAATTATCAAGAGCGTACAGTTGATCTATTAGTAAATAGTAAATACTATTCCAGAAACAAACAATGTTATAATTAATAATAGATCAACTGTACGCCCTTGATAAATGGTTACGTTAAGTCGTGATATTTTCGTTAGTTTTAACAAAAATATTCTCAAAAATAAATTATATGAAAAACGGTACACAAACTGGAAAAGGTCGAATTTGAATTTATAACTGCTCTTATCAACACTAAAATGTAAAGGAAGATTCAAAGCTAGTTCTCAATACAGTACTTATTTTATGCTGAAGAACACGATGTTGTAAATGTATATAAAATGAAAGTTATGCGTTTCTATCCTACATAATTTATATAAACCAAAGTAAACACGTATTTAAATTAAAGTCTGTTGCGATTAATCAGGCCCATGACTTTAAATATCTAAGTCATATTATATCAAGTTCCTCAAGCGATGATCCTGATATTCAAAAAGAATACCGTAATTTAGCTGAAGTGTGCTGATAGGAAGATTCAAGTAAGGAGTAACTGAGATAAGAAAGGTTATTTCAAATGTTTTGTTCCAGTATGTATCGCCAACACACTGTACGTGAGATGTAATAAAAGCATGGAGAAAATGTTGAAACTATTGTACAATAATGCATTCAAGATGGTACATAAATTACCACCTAGATGTTCGGCTTCCCATATGTTTGCCTCTCATACTGTATCTAGCTTTGTTGAAAGCAGTTGGTGAGATCAATACAGTTTAACGCATTGAATGCATCACTCGGCCAATTTTTTAATTTTAACCCTCGTTCAGTCTCGTAATTTGTCTTCCAAAATTTGATCTAAATGGCTAATGGTGAGAGAACATTCGTATTTGAATTGAATACCACATTCAGTCAAAGGTTTTCTTCTGTCTGATTTACCTCTTCATTGTTTATGAGTGACTTTTCCCATCATTAACTTTACATTTTGTCGTGTTAAAAGTTAATTATTATTAATACCTATTTTGCAATCTGATTTTATTATATTGTATAAATAATTAATCTATTTTCTATTACTTTCAACATTGTACAGGGTGATTCAAAAGTCAGGTTACATAGGGAAATACTGTATTATGTAATGATACGGGGGAATAGTCACATCACATGTTCGATATGGCCACCGTTAACTCATTTACCTGCAAAGAAACAGAAAAGCCCTATGTAACCTGACTTTTGAATCACCCTGTATATTGGTACTGTTATGGGATTAACCTCGCTAATAGGACCGCGAGGTGATAGGGTGCAAAACTCGTGCCCAACTATATAGCAAATGAATGTTATATGTACCATTTCGATTAACATACCAACGAAGATATTAGTCAAGAAGTTAGTGTGTGACGTCACACTGTGCAGATTTTGTAATTAAATACTTATTGCATGTGATAGAAAAGCTTTTAATATTATTATTATTAGTTGTACCCACATTTTTTGGGGGTAACATTATCCATCCTCTTCTAACATTATCTTTGCCATATTGAATTAACTTCTTCAAATAACTGATTTAGAAATGAAAATATGACGCTGAAAATATGACATTCTTCATCCCTTATTTGAAATGTTGGTGCTGGTTAAGTGTGCGGTCTACCTAGCTTTTAGTTAGCCTTATAAGGCTAACTAACGAAAATATCACGACTTAACCTAACCAATCGTTAGGTCAACTGTACGCCCTTGACGATTGGTTAGGTTAAGTCGTGATAGTTTCATTAGTTAGCCTTATAAGACTAACTAAAAGCTAGGTAGATCGCACACTTAACCAGCACCGAAATGTTAATATAAAAACCAAGAGTATATAAAGGGTTAATAAAATGATAATAATAATGTACGAATTAATATGTGCCATTTACCATAATTGCTTTTTTCGTATTAATTAAATTAATACCTTTTTAAAATTGTTAATGAGGGTTTAAATTAAAAGAAAATAGAATAAAATCTAAATGCGTCCAAAGCAATAATTTAAAGGTTATTTCTAGAATTAATCTAAAGTTTGCTTCGACAAATTGGAGAGTTCATTTATTGAGCAATCTACAACACAAGAATGAGAAGGGAATTCTTGGCATGATACAGAGTGATGTATCCCGAAATGAAATGACAAACACATCGATGTTCAGCATTGACCAAAAATGTTATGAGTGGCATACCGAAATTCTTGAACTGCATTGGCATATTAAAACACCTGAAGAGAAGAGCCAAGCAAATTTAAGTAATACAGTTTATTAACATTATTAATTATTATTATTATTATTATTATTATTTCTTAATGGCATGATACTGTGAATTCAATTCCACGCGATAGCTACATCATATTCTTTAAGTGTTGCTCTGCTGTCAAGCGTTATATCGTTAAATTCCTGAGGGTCAGCTGTTTTATATAGATAAAAACCCAATTTATACTAATCGTGTTCGCACAAGCTACCAAATTCATTTCAATTTCACGCCACTGAATATCTTTTAAGTTACATTGTTCAGAAAAGGAACAGTGGAGAGGCTATTTTACGAAAGTTTACGTAGAAGCGAGGCTTTATAAATCTTTTTGTTATGCTCAGACAACCAGTCCTGTTTTGGAGGGTTACCTCGTGGACAGTGGTGTAACACCGCTTCTCGTCGATCAGCGAAGTTGATTGGCATTGGGTCTGAGGAGTAGTTGAATGGCAGACCGTTCTCTGCGTCCAGATTATGTAACGACCCCGTTGTTCGGATCCCGCGTAAAGTTGTAGATCCTTTCAGTCATTTGACCTTAAATATTGCGAAGGATGTTCAACAACTCTACTTTAAAAAATGTCCTATTTGCAAATATAAACTTTAAATCTGTCTCTATAAGCACGAACTGTTTTAACCTTATCATCTGGCCGTGGGAGTTCAAATGCGATCAAACTGGATCATTATGAAGTTAGAATTAGCCAGTTAGCTGTACTTCAGCTTCAAAATGCTTTACGATCAAAATAATGAATTCATTGACATGATCTGCGATAGTCTGTAGGATAAAGGTTATTCCAAATAGCTTCACTGACATTTGTCAGTAAGGTCATTAACATTTCTTAAGTTCTTTTTGTAACAACAATTAACCTTAACAATTAATAACAATTAATACTAGACTCTAATCCAGTAAACTGCATGTGTTGCCTCCTTCAGAGCGTGTTTTGCCCCTTATATGAACTAACAATGGAGAGACATCTTGAAATCTTGAGTAGAACCTTCTTTCCCTTAAACGAGCAATCCAAATCAGACGGAACGGAACGGAATAACGGATTTCATATTGTATCAAAATCTCGAAGACTGGCACCAGACCTCCTCCATAATGGGGACTACCTCGTGGCCATGTCGCAACATTGTTCCGGTATATATCAGCGAAGTTAAGCGACCTTGGGTCTGAGCAACAATAGTTCGATGGGAGACCTTCCTCTGCGTGCGGATAATGTACCGACTTTTAGATGGTTCGAATACTAGGTAAAAGTGTAGATCCCCTTCATCGCATAACCTCTACTATTACGAAGGAACTTAAACAACCCTAAAACAACTCAATACTGTAACACTGTCACTTCTCTAACCATTCTCTAAACCTCAACTTTTACAAAAATGAACAAAAATTATCAACACAAAAAACGCTAAAGACGCCATCAACCCGCTTATCCTTCAATCCTCTCGTATCTTTAACCATTTCAGTTCTTTGACTTACCTAGTAGGCCTACATCTTAACAAGCAGTATAAGTATATCGAATATATCACATATTTTGAGCGAAGAAGTGAAGGGGTTAATTCCCTTTCATCCTTTGAATCGTAGGAACAAAACTGACTACATTAAAGATTTTTAATTTTTCTTTAAAATTAACGTATTCAAATTTATAATTCTATAATCGTATTAAAACATCGCATATTCACTTTTATAAACAGTCTTTTTTTGTATAATTATCCCGTCAAGTTATAATTTTTCAAATAGTTTTTTCAAAATTCATTCACGAGGTAAGTATCACTCAGGACTGATATCTTTGCTGAAACGTTCACTTTGCTTTGATAATTAATATGCGAATGATTAATTCTTACTGCTATCCTAAAATTTGGTTTTTCTCTATGAATAACATTCATTTCAATGAAAATAAGCGCTCTCTCTCTCTCTCTCTCTCTCTCTCTCTCTCTCTCTCTCTTTCTATATATATATATATATATATATATATATTGTGTGTGTGTGTGTGTACTTTTAAGGCAGTAACCTCACTCTGTACAAATATAAAAATCACCGCAAGGTTCATCTAAAAAAAATTTGCTTTAAATTAATGACTTAAATATGTTAAAAGAAAATCTTATCCAGTTATTATTAATTAAATAAAATATATGTCATTAATTCTGATAATAAAAGCAAATAACTTTATTTGAGCATTATTTTATATTTCTTCAATCCATGATATAAAGCAGCGGTTCCCAGCCTTTTCCGGCTCGTGGCACCTCAGTGCCATCTCTTCTTCTTTCCTTAGCACCCTGGAGGATTTTCGTCTCCTGTTCAACATCCATTTTTCCCATGAGCACAAGGTAACTTCAAACTGAGCCTCTACATTTTACGTATGGAAGTAATAAACCGAGAATGTTTTGTTACATTTGAAATTTTCAATATCTTTGATAAATTTCCAATTTTAAATTACTTATCTTTGTCATTTTTACGAAATTTCGTGGCACTTTTAGGAGGCACCTGTTGGGAAACACTGATATAAAAATGTCATTTGCATTTCATTGGTTCAGTATTTGGAAAATTTTGAAGCACTTTCAATATTTTTTATTTATCTTTAAATTTAGTGATATATATAATATATACCACACACACACACACACACACACACATATATATATATATATATATATATATATATATATATATATATATATGTTGAAAACCCACAAGGAAAAAGAAAAACGATTCCAAGGCCTTTCGTGTATTCAGAGCTACACCTCGTCAGGGAATGAAGAGAGAGGCAAGATGCCAATAAATATATACAACATAGCGGAAACCAAAACAATTAGCACAATTAGCAATTGTTAAAATTCCTTTTGCTTCTCATTAACTCTTGTTAAGTATGTGCTAATTGTTTTGGTTTCCGCTACGTTGTAATATTTATGAGCATCTTGCCTTCTCTCTTCATTCCCTGACGAGGTGTAGCTCTGAATACACGAAAGGCCTTGGAATCGTTTTTCTTTTTCCTTGTGAGTTTGCAGCATTCATTCATTTCACGTGTTTAATTGTGAAATTCATCCCATATATATATATATATATATATATATATATATCGGGTGGCCACGAAAAACTTTACTTAATTGAAAGTTTAATAACTGCAACAATTCAAAACTTATGTGATTGAGATTTTGCACACATTAACAGATGCATATAATATAATTGCTAGAATTTTCAAATATGTAGGTTCTATAGTTTTGTTACAGTGAACAATTTAAAAGCATATGTCTAAAAATAGCATGCCTGGTGTGCATCTGACACGTACGTGCGCTAGCGTAGGCTAAACCTAATGTAGCGTAGTATGACACGCGCGCTGGCGTAGGCTAAACCTAATGTGAATTTGCTTTCTTTATTTTTCCGCTAAAACCCCGCCAGCATGACGTTAAGTAAAAGTGATAAAGCCATCATAGAAGCATGTGTCAAGGAAAAGGTTGGAATGGAAATAGGATTGTCCGAGAATTTCCCGCAAAGAACTGGACTCGTCAAAGTGTTTATAACTTAATAAGAAAGATAAAGGATACTAGATCACAGCTAGAAAACCCGGCAGCGGCAGGCCCAAAAGTGTTTCAACAGAAGAAATAAGGCTGCCGTGGAGGAACTGATTCAATCCCAGGAGAATACACCAGGAACTCATCGCTCCCAGAGACAGATTGCGTACGACCTTGGGATTTCTCGCTCCTCTGTACAAGGGATTGTAAAACGTTTGAAATTGAAGGCCTACAAGAGATTCGAGTTTCTCGGCGTGATCAGAATGTAAGACAGCGTAGAAAGACCCGCTGTAAATCCCTATATGAACGCTACTCAGCTGAAGACGTGCAAAAAGTTGTGTTTACAGACGAAAAGGATTCACGTTGGAGGTGGCCAAAAACAGGCAAAATGACAGGGTTTATGGTTCAAGGAAAAAGGACATTCCTCCCTCCAGGCTTTATCATAAAACCTCACGATTCAGCAGAAAAGTAATGGTATCGGCGGGAATTTCATGGAAGGGGGAAACACGAATTCATTTTATTGCCACAAACGAAACTAAAGTTAACTCTGAGCGCTACATCAACCTGTTAGATAATGGGTTACTTCCTGATTGTCGTCAGCTGCATCCTGATGAGGCCTACATTTTCCAGCAAGATGGGGCACCCGCCCATACAAGCCGAGCGACCCAAAATCATCTAGAGCAAGAGACCCCTAATTTCATCAAAAAGGATGAATGGCCGCCTCAGTCTCCCGACTGTAATCCGATGGACTATTCAGTATGGGATTCCCTCATGGTGAAGGTTTACGGCAGCCAGAAAGACAAATTCACCGAAGATGAACTTAAGGAGAAAATCAGTAGAGCATAGGAGGATATCACCTTAGATGAGGTTCGAAAGTGCATCTCCTCGTGGAAGAAGCGATTGAGGGCAGTTTACCAACAGGGAGGTGGTCACATTGACCATTTGTTTAAGTAAATTTTGTTAAGTTCAAATTCATTTTCTTCGGCATGCTATTTTTAGACATATGCTTTTAAATTGTTCACTGTAACAAAACTATAGAACCTACATATTTGAAAATTCCAGCAATTATAGATTATAACCATCTGTTAATGTGTGCCAAAGCTCAATCGCATAAGTTTTGAATTGTTGCAGTTATTAAACTTTGAATTAAGTAAAGTTTTTTTGTGGCCACCCGATATATATATATATATATATATATATATATATTATATATATACACACACACGAAGACAAGTAAAGCGTGCAACCCGAAGGAGGATGGTTCGTACTCGCGTCGCAAGTCCGTGCCCTGAGTCCGACATCTTACTACTGTACTATCTATCTATCTATCTATCTATCTATCTATCTATCTATATATATATATATATATATATATATAATATATATATAAAATCATCATCGATGGACTCGTAGTTTAAGTGGAAGTTCATCTTTTTTTTATATACATATATAATGTGTGTGTGTGTGTGTGTGTGTGTGCAGGTCTGCTATGGGGATGTTCAGAATCTACTGGTCCATTGTTATTGCACACACCTCACGTGTAGAGGCTTGATTCTATTGTTGGAGTAATTCAGCCTTATACGTCCTTATCCTATTTCCAAATATGAATTTCCTCTGAATTTTGTTGACAGTATCAACGTTTTTGGAACTTTCACCACGCGTTCTCAGTGGCTTTTGAGGAATTCTACTTTCCTGTTTCGTGTGAATGTACTATTGGTTACAAAAGTTGGTATACTCTAGGCCACACCTAATTTACGGGCCAATGTATAATGTATCCTAATTATTGGAATCGATGGCACATGACTGTCGCTTGAGCATTCGGCAAAGTCGGCAAAACCACTGTGAATGATTGGAACAAATATTATCCCTTTTAAAAGGAACGAGAGTTTCATGAACAAATTTCTTGAAACTTTTGCTCCTTGTTCCAAGGGGCAACGTAAACAGAGAATCAACTCCAAAATAAAATTGAATGAAAGGAAATTTCGAGGGACATCGTTTTACGCGTTCATTTGCGTATACCGATGTTAATTTTGAGATATCACTCATCACTGAGATTTTTATTTGATAATGATTCAGTCTCAAATTACTATTTATTTTCAATTTTCTTCAGTTGTTTAAGACTTTTATTAAATATTTACATTCGATCATTAATAAATTTATGCGGTCGCGAATTACTAAGTGTTTATTTTCAATTTCGTTCAGTTATTCGGGATCTTCATTAGATGCTTATATATATATATACCATATTTCCCGGCGTATAACACGCACCCTAATTTTGAAGAGAAAATTTAGGAAAAAATATACCTCCTACCTCACTTCACATGTACAATTTTAACGAGTTCATTTTAACGCAGGGTGATTTTTGGAGTATTTTGGGAAAAAAAAGTGCGCGTTATACGCCGGGAAATACGGTAATTCGTTTGTTCCCTAATAATAAATTTATGCTGATTGATTTAGAGAGTTCTCTCTGAAGCTTAATTATACGGGAGTTATTCAAACCGTTCTACTCTTCTGTTCTTCATTTTATTTAAAACAAATTTTAATGGAGTGGATAGTAAAGTTCACTCAAAATAAAATCTTCTAAATTTAGAACTTATAACTACTTTTTGAAGGTGCATTCTAGGGGAAGTTTTTCCTTCTTTTGGGTATCATGAAAGCTTCTTATCAGTTATGATATAATAAAGTCTTTTAAAATCAGAGCTGGGCAATTGCGGCATATTTTGCGGTACTGCGGTACTGCGGTACTACCGCAAACCGCAAACCGGTACCGCATAACGCAGTACCGCAAAGGATCGCTGAAAATACCGCAGTACCGCTACCGCATTCAAATTTCCGCGTACCGGTTTGGTGCCGGTTTGGTAGTTTGGTAGTACCGCAGTACCGCAGTACCGCAAAATATGCCGCAAATGCCCAGCTCTGCTTTTAATGATATGGAGCAAGTGTAGTTTACGTTCTCCTGTGGTGCCTAGTGTAGTTTACGTTCCCCGACATTATCCTAGTGTAGTTTGCGTTCCCCAACTTTGTCCGCGTATACCTAATCAAATAAAACGTTAAAACTAACGAAAATATCACGACTTAACCAAACCAATCGTCAATATATATATATAGGCTGACCATACGTACCGTTTTTTTATATTTCCTGGCCGTCCCGTCGTTTTAATAAAAATGTCAATTTTGTCCCGGTTTATGTACTTACTTTTTCATGAATACAGAATATTACATAACCCCCGTCCCTTTTTTGCCATCCCAATGTCCCGTTTTTGTCTCAAGGAAATATGGTCAGCCTATATATATATATATATATATATATATATATATATATATATATATCTGAGAGGAGGGGCGACAAGCTTGAACTTCGTGAAATGAAGGATCATCGCGCGGAACATTTGAAGGGTGTATATATAAATTGACGATTGGTTAGGTTAAGTCGTAATATTTTCGTTAGTTTTAACGTTTTATTTGATGGATTAATTTAAAAAAATATCTCCTAAAGATCCTAGTGTAGTTTACGTTTCCCAACTTTGACCTAGTGTAGTTTGTGTCCTCTTCTGCGTCAGGGGGACGTAAACTACACTTGTTCCAATGATACACAACTTCTTTAGATAGAAAAAATGGTCTTCAAAACTTCTATTTTGAGTGATTTAAGACAATAGAAGATAATATTTCTATGTATAGAAGGTTGCGGAAAGTCTTTGTTTTCTTTGTTAATTTACACCTTTTGCGCCCAAACCTTTAAATGTATATATGTTAAGGTTAAACTAATACGGGATCACCTGAAGTTCAGGGACCCCAGCCTTCTTTAGTTAGCTTTATAAGGCTAACTAACGAAAATATCACGACCTAACCTAACTGATCGTCAAGGGCGTACAGTTGACCTAACGATTGGTAGGTTAGGTCGTGATATTTTCGTTAGTTAGCCTTATGAAGCTAACTAACGAAGGCTGGGGTCCCTGATCTTCAGGTGATCCTCCAAATATATGTACTCAGTAACGTCAATCCATCGATGATGAGACATGGTCATAAATACATTTCAATGACAGATGTGTGACTGTACTAGCTTTAACGGCACCGAGTTGCCTTGTTTATTTTAAGGTGCCAGAAGTTGTTGTTTATACAACTACAGCGGCGCTCATAAGTATTCGTACAGAGAAATATTTCATTTATATTTAGCCTTATCTATTGTACTATGAATAGGATAGTTATAAAGAAGTTACCGTTCGTTTGGAAAAATTTAACAAATAAAAATTTATGGTGCTACTATAGCGTGATTCCTACCGGAATATTTTCGTTAAAACTAACGAAAATATCACGACTTAACCTAACCAATTATCAAGGGCGTACAGTTGATCTATTATTAATTATAACATTGTTTGTTTCTGGAATAGTATTTACTATTTACTAATACATCAACTGTACGCCCTTGATAATTGGTTAGGTTAAGTCGTGATATTTTCGTTAGTTTTAACGAAAATATTCCGGTAGGAATCACGCTATAGTAGCACCAAATTTATTTTAACTCCAGCATATAATGTAAAACATTAAACAGTTTGAGGAAAATAAAAAACGTTAAAATGCAAAAGTTTTCGTACATTTATTTACAAAAATATTTAATACTTTGTGTGTCCACCTTAGGCTTGAAGAGTTTAAATTTTTTATCAGTAATTGGCTGTTTATTGATTAGAGACTGTTGGCAATTCTGAATTCTAAAAATTTTCTCTGTGAATCTTCATGGAAGATGGATGACTGTGCAAGCCATTAGTAAGCAATGGGATCGTCCTGGTAAAGAGCTGTCTGTAGATCTTAAGAGATCTGTTATTGCTGCATACGAATCTGGAAAGCGTTATAGAGAAAAAGGGGAAGAACTTCGAATTCCATTCACGGAGGTTGCTGTAGTTATAAAGAAATGGGAAGGCTTTGGAACAATCAAAACTCTACGAAGGTGTGAACGACCTTGCAAGATTTCAGAACGTACAGCTAGACGGAATGAAAGAATGGCTGCTGCCAATCCACGCGTGACTGCAGATGATAGTTGCCAAACACTAAGACTGTCTAAGATCGATCTCCATCCCTCTACTGTGCGTCGTACATTGAGGAAGAATGATCTGTGTGGAAGAATTGCACAAAGAAAAGCTCTGCTACGAAAAGCGCACAAAGAAGCTCTTTTAAAGTACGACAAAGATCATCAAAATGATGAATTTGCAGTCTGGAAAGAAAGTTCTCTGAACAGATGAAACCAAAATTGAATTATTTGGGAACAATGAGCAACGATACATTCGGCGAAAATCGAATACTGCATTCGAGGAAAAAATATCTTTCCTACGGTTAAACATGGTGGTGGTACTTTGCTTCTTTAGGGACGCTTTAGTGTTTCTGGTCCAGGAAAGCTCGTCATCAATGGAATCTTGAATTCGAAGAAATATCAGGAAATTTTGGAAATAAATGTCTTGCCTTCAGTTCAGGAGTTGCGAATGGGTCTCAGTTGGGTACTACAACAAGATAATGATCCAAAACTTAAAAGTAAGAGCATCATGAAATAGCTTCAACAAAAGAACTTCAAACTCTCGAGTGACCCAGTCGAAGCCCAAATCTCAATTTAATCGAGAATTTATGGTTTGATTTGAAAAAAGGTGTCCGCGAGAGAAACCCTTCGAATCTGAATGAATTGCAACAATTTTCTTTAGAAGAATGGGCTAAAATTTCAACTGAGAGATGTCGAAACCTTGTAAAAAAAACATAAAAAAAATGAATCATTAAAATCATTCAAAGAACGGGTGAACACACAAAGTATTAAATCATTTTGTAAATAAATGTACGAAAACTTTTGCATTTTAACATTTTTTTTTTAACTTTCCTCAAATTCTTTTATGTTTTACATTATATATTGGAGTTAAACTAACTTTTTATTTGTTAAATTTTTTCCAAACTAATAATAAACTTGTCATAACTATCCTACGCATGGTACTAAAGATAAGGACGAATATAATTGAAACATTTTTCTCTGTACGAATACTTATGAGCACCTAAACACCAAAAAAGTATATAACTTATTATATTGAACAGTTATTAAAAATATATTCGGTTTTCAATTAAAATGCAATTTTTAATTAACACTTTTAATTGTAGTTTAAAAGCTATTAATTCTATCCGATAACATTTAAATGCATGAAAGCGGCCCCGATAAAAATGTGACCCCAGTGAAATTCGTCCATTTTATAATTAAACAATGAGTGCATGGCTTGGTTTGTTAATGCGTGTAAACACAATAGCAAACATACATTAAAAATTAAATTAAAAACTTTTCTAATATTTAGGTGACATCTCATTTGCCACCAAATTACGATATATTTATTTTTTTTATATTGTAAGAAAATATTACACTTTTAACGGAGTAAATAATATTTCAATTTTAAGAAAAAAATAGCGACTGATGTGTATAAGCACTTACCCAAGTTACTCCTGATAGTTTTCAGTAATATCAGGTAAATATAAGTACGAGATTTGGAGATATACAGAATGATCCGAAAAAGGTGCTCCAAAAAATATTTTATTGAAAATTATTTTGGGAACACATTTTTGGATCACCCTGCACTTCTAAAACAAAATTATTTTTATATATATATATATATATATATATATATATATATATCAGTGATGTAGTCGAGACCACAGAGAATAGTTATTTTTCTTAAAATTCTTAAGTTTTTCTTATTCTCTCATCCAGACTGGTCAGTAAAAGAATATTTTAGTTTTCCTTGAAATTTATGGAAATTTTCTTAGATTGAAGAAATTTCCTTTGATCTAAATTTCCTTGTGCACTTTATTTAGAAGGCCAAATTTCCTTGATTTGAAGAAATTTCCTTAAATGTGGAAGACTTGGCTCTCAGGGTTGCCAAATTAAGCTAAGTTTACGCGTCATAAACAAATGCCATACACCACCAGCGACCTCAATTACTTGTTATGATGTTTGTCTATTACATAATTACATTTTTATGATGTTACAGTAAATAAATTTGTGGTCTCGAAAGATGTCGAGACCGAGACTGAGACCGAGACCAGAAAAAAGGGTCTCGAGTCCTACATCACTGATATATATATATATATATATATATATATATATATATATATATATATATATATATATATATACACAGTGGTGGGCACCGTTAACCAAAAAGTTAACTTCGTTAACCGCTAATCCGTTAACCAAAAGTTAACTTCGTTAACCGTTAATCCGTTAATTCGTTAAACATGTAACGGAAGTTACCGATAAACCGTTAACGTTAACTTTTATTATAAAAAAATGAAAAACACAATATATATATAATTTAATTTTCCCTCTTCTTCTCGTTCTCCATTTTGTCCATGAGATGCATGTTGCCCTTCATGAAAATTAGCATATCAAAGTTTTCATCAGACAGGGATGATCTCTTGGCCCTCAGGATGTCCTTGCCCATAGAGAACAAACGCTCCACTGCAGCACTGGAGGGGATGGCAGAGATACTAAAGAGTAAACAGCCTCTGGCGCCACACGCTCACATTTACTTCTCAACGCCATCTATTATCTCATAAAGAAACTAATTCACATTGGGACTTGAAAGTACCGGCAGGATCAACCGGGTAGAAAAATAATTATGGAGATTTTAAAGATGTGGTACCTAGAAGTACCGCCAGGACATAAAGGGTTAAGGTGGAAACGCTCCCATTGTAAGACATCAATTGACTTAATTTATGTCATCAAAGTGACATGAGAATTGAAATCTTACCTGATCAGTTTTATGGTTCTTGAAATGTATCAAGGAGACTACTAATAAGGTACTCACAGACATATTATAAATATACATGACTTACTTGACAACGATTATTTTTAATATTCACTAGCACAAACATGTTGCGCAAGAGACAGACTGCAATGAAACGAATGTAGTTATTTGTTGTAATTGTTACATATATATTATTGAAAGTGCCTTAAAATGCTCGTGATATTTCTTGAAAGAAGTTGAAACATTCAACTCAAATGGCAAATCTTTCCGCCTGATTTTACAGTCGACCATGTTTTGCTCAAACCAATGCCATAAATAACTACCATATTTGGTAAGACACAAATTGTTGCGACGGAAACAAATATATCGCCTGATTTTGCACTGCGGAAATGGAAATTCGTTCATCACTATTAACAGTGGCGGATTAATTGCGCACCTGCTCAGCACTGAAAATAATAGAAACTTTTAAACGTTTATTTATGAATTTTTTGGGTTAACGGACTTGAGTTAACGGAAGTTAAATGTAACGGAAGTTAATTAGTCCGATAATGATTTTCAAAGTTAACTTAAAAGTTAAATCGTTAACGAAAAAGTTAACTTCGTTAATTAACGATTAACGGATTAACGGTTTGTGCCCAGCTTTGTGTATATATATATATAAGCAAACAACCACAGGGAAAAGGAAACACAAAGTCCGAGCGCTTTCGTGATATATTCACATTATCAAGGAGGAACAGAAAATAGACAGAGATTACAAAGTAAATGAGTTAAATAGACAAGCAAAAAATTCACAATCGGCACCTCAAATTAAAGGCCTTAAAGCCCTCTAAAGATTTTTTCAATTGATAACATAATCTGTAGGCTGCTAAATTACTAAATATGTATATAGATGAAATTAGACACAAAAAAAAAAAACAATACAGAGAACAAAAAATTATTATAATGGTTATTACACTATATTTAATTAAAGCAGGCAATTAATTGGCAAGAATTTAATGAAAAACAAATAGATAACGTAGATAACAAATAGATAACATAATCTGTAGGCTGCTAAATTACTAAATATAAAAAGACTATATAGATGAAATTAGACAAAACACCAGTACAGAAAACAAAAATTATTATAATGGTTATTAACACTAATATTTAATTAAAGCAGGAAATTAAATGGCCAGAAATTAATGAAAACAAAGGGAATGGTGCCATCGTCTTACAGAATATTACAAAATTTTTCTACAAACAGTCTGGAAAAGTTGTTTTCCCAAAAGCAACCCAGTTGAAAAGTCCAATAAACCCCCCAACAACCAAAGATTATACACGAAAGAAATATTACAATTAAAATAGACACATAAGAATGTTAACAGTTCTTACAATAATATTTATTTATTTAACCAGGGCAAACCATTAAGGGGGCAAGAATGCAGTCAAGAAAACAGTAGGCCCTTCGCCAGCTTTCTGACAATGCACGAATCTAATTTATACAACCCAGGACTAATATTAAGGACCAAATCCGCATTATTCTTGATCACACTTGATTCCAGTATATTTCTGCTAACAATGTTAGCAGTTCTTACAATAATATTTATTTATTTAACCAGGGCAAACCATTAAGGGGGCAAGAATGCAGTCAAGAAAACAGTAGGCCCTTCGCCAGCTTTCTGACAATGCACGAATCTAATTTATACAACCCAGGACTAATATTAAGGACCAAATCCGCATTATTCTTGATCACACTTGATTCCAGTATATTTCTGCTAACAATAGATTTACTAAACCTTAATTTGGAAGCATTTTTCCAATCAATGGGATGATTAGTATCTCTTACGTGAATGAAAATGGCGTTAGATTCCTGGCCACTTATACTGTATTGATGCTGTTTAATACGTAACTCAAGGGTCTTACCAGTTTGGCCAATGTAAAATTTATTACATATTGTGCAAGGGATTTTATATACACAACCATGTTCACTTAACGGGGAGTTTTTAATCAATGAATTCTTAATTACATCTAAATTTTTGAACGCAATATTTACGTTAAAAGTCCTCAGCAGATTCGGCAGATCAAGGAAATTTTCTCTGAATGGTAACACTAAAACATTTTTTGTGTTATAAGGAATCTTATCCTTTACTTCGTAGAAGGTTTTCTTTGCCATTTTTAAGGACTTATCTATGCAGTTCTTTGGGTATTTTAAATCAAAAGCAATTTTGTATATTTTACTAATTTCGTCGTCAATGAACTCTGGGCTACAAATTCGTAGACCTCTTAGGAACAAAGTAGAAAGAACGGATCGTTTTACATTAATGTGGTGGTCAGAATAATAATGTATATAGGAACAATTATTAGTGGGTTTTCTGTAAATATTGTACTTAAACTTTTTTCCAGACCTATATATTAAAACATCTAAAAAAGGGATCGAAGAATCTTTTTCTATTTCAACTGTAAAATTGATAGAGGGAGTTAAATTATTAAGTTTGGGTAAGAATTCATTGAGATTTAAAGTCACTGGCCAAAGACAAAGAACATCATCTACTGCTTTAATTAAATATTAGTGTTAATAACCATTATAATAAATTTGTTCTCTGTATTGTTTTTTTTTTTTTTTTTGTCTAATTTCATCTACAGTATATACATATTTAGGAATTTAGCAGCCTACAGATTATGTTATCAATTGAAAAAATCTTTAGAGGGCTTTAAGGCCTTTAATTGGAGGTGCCGATTGTGAATTTTTTGCTTGTCTATTTAACTCATTTACTTTGTAATCTCTGTCTATTTTCTGTTCCTCCTTGATAATGTGAATATATCACGAAAGCGCTCGGACTTTGTGTTTCCTTTTTCCCTGTGGTTGTTTGCTTATTAATAAGATCACGTGTTATTTTGTGATTTTAGTGCATATATATATATATATATATATATATATATACACAAATTTTAACTGCAAACAACACGCAGTATAATTAATGTAAAGAACGACGCTTGTGTAGAAGAGCGTCCGCACAAGAAGAGGAGAAAGAACGTTCTTTCTCCTCTTCTTGTGCGGACGCTCTTCTACACAAGCGTCGTGCTTTACTTTAATATATATATATAATATATATATATATATATATACACACTGTATATGTTTCACTGCTTTACACAAAGCACCATACAACACGAAACATATGCAATACATGGGTGCCATACATATTTTATAATAAATATTAAGCTGTAATGCAACTTGCGTGTATATAACATTACGTAATCTCGAAAATAGATACTTTTACTCTTGTTTTACCCATTTTATGAGCTATAACCTCGCTTTTATTGTTTATGGTTACAGCGAAAGTAATGGAGGCTTTCGCTCTGCAATGACCCAAAATTAATATGTTTCGAGAGGAAGCAGTTCCTTGTTTATACAAATACCGAGCACAGAATAAAGAATTCTCCCGAGAAAACAGAAAAGTTAATATAAAGGCCATAAGTGCGTGAACGTAAATCTCATATATATATATATATATATATTTTTTTTTTTTAAACATCTAATACTTTAAAAGGTTTGTATATTTTTTTATTAACTAAAAAATTAAAGTATGAAATTTTTACTATACCTTCTCTACACATGTTATAATGTTATAATGTTTCAGACCAACAAAGACCCTAGGATCCACTCATGGCTGGTCTACCTAACTGTGTTCGTAATTGTGTATTGTGTATGTCTTCCGTGGTGGCGGAGGGGACCTACAATTTTACGTGGGTTGCGAACCACAAGAACATAAGAAATTTATGTAACAACTGCCTGTACATTCGCAACGACCAATTTTTGCAAAACTAAATAATTATCAATTAAAAACTAATTAATTATCGATTTAAAACTAAAGATAGAATCTCTGGATCCAGAGGATCCATGGGGAATTAGTCCCTCAGACTCCCCCTACTGCAAAACATGCTCAATGTGATGTTCTTTTAGGTCACAATACTTACACGATACTTTCGACGGAAGAGTCCCGTCCAACAGATTTCCTGCGGTTTATGATAAAGGAATATCATGGGGAATTCATGGCCACCAACATCACCAGATCTAAACCTCTGTAACTTTTATTTATGGGGTTATTTAAAAGATAATGTGTTTAAACAGAATGGCCACACGACGGAATTTTTTCAGATTTCAACAGATTTTGTTTACGTATTCAAAGTGTTAATGAGCTGAGAGGACATCATCACATAGAGCATGTTTTGCAGTAGAGGGCTAATTCCCCATGTGTAGAGAAGATACAGTAAAAATTTCATGCTTTTATTTCAGTTAATATAAAAAAATTACAAACCTTTTAAAGTGTCAGAGGTTTAAAAAAAAAATCACCCAATATATATATATATATATATATATATATACACACACACATGAACAATGGTGTACATTGCTGGAAATCCAGAAATTCGGATATTGATACGTTATCTTAAATGGAATGCGCCGCGTATCAGCTCTGCGACAGCGAAAATGAAATGGACCAAACCACTGGCTTAAAATGCGTTCTCTACAGTACATTTAAGAATTATGAATGCAAAAATTTATGAAAAAAGGATAGGAAAATAATGAACAGAACGAAATGCCCACACACTACCGTGCGTGAACAAATGTTTTTTGACCCCGACTCGTACTTGGCGGACAGCTCTTCTGAAGGCTTTAACTTTTTTCAGAAGAAACTACAACACACTTTCACACCAAAAGATAGAGGACGTTATCGCAAACAATTTGATGTGAACATCGAACAAACTCGTCTACTACAAAAAAGTTTAAAGCAAAGATTATGTAGCCAAATTGTTGTTCAACTGAGTAAGGAGTTTGTCCGCGTGACGCTGGGCGGAGTTTATTCGTCGAGAGTTATAAGCCACGCCCAACGGGGGCCATTTTGCAATTTGTGTTGTTTGTGGTAAGATATAAAAATAATTTTGCGCATTTAGTCAGACCACGCTCGTAAAAATTTTATACGTTTTTGCTCAAATCGAGGAAAATAGAGTCAACACATAAATATACAAAAATACCACAGCCATAACAATTTTAACTTCCACGTTCGAAGCGGGTGAGACCAAATTTGTGAAGCTGCACTCAATATATAAGTGGTTCGTGAGCTTAAAGTAAATGTAAGTTTTCACTGGCTTAAAAACTTTAGTTCAAAAGATAATTTTGTGCATCATTTGCATTTAAAACAAAGAGGCGTTGCATACGAAACTCATGGACTAGTCTGAAAAATGCATCATGCAGAAAGGCAAATCTTTTTTGTGTGCATAAAAAGAAACCTTAAAAAGAACACGACAAGAATAACACAAAACCATTTGGCGTTAAAAATCCCAAGTTAAAAAAACAAAAAATATTTAGCAGCAGCTCTTTGAGAGAGAGAAAAAAGTGTGTTTATATATATATATAATATTATATATACAGTATATATATATATATATATATACACAAACTCAGAATGGTTCCCTGAGAACATTATATGTTAAACACAGACCGTGCATGGAACAAGGAACTCTTCTGGGAAAATTAAATCCACTATAGTCCGAATAAGTAATGGTAAATGACAAATACCATAGTTTTTTTCCTTTTTCATGATTTTAGCCCGACGTGGGCAACGGGTCTCTCGCAAAGAGATCCCATAAATATAGCTTCCCTCACCAGCTATCTGCAAAGCAGACAGGATCCAGCTTTGGGACGTGGATCTAGGGAAAGCAAACCTAGATCCCTACACTCAGAACCTCTATATAAGTAAAAGACTCGTTGCATTCACGTCGTGTTGAATAAATCAAAAAAAAGGGGGTAACTATTGTATTTTAGCCAAAAAAACCAAAACTTAAACCTCAACCGGGACATTGAGCGTCCACTTTTCAAGGCACGAAACACGTCCGTTTAGTATACACAAACTCAGAATGGTTCCCTGAGAACATTATATGTTAAACACAGACCGTGCATGGAACAAGGAACTCTTCTGGGAAAATTAAATCCACTATAGTCCGAATAAGTAATGGTAAATGACAAATACCATAGTTTTTTTCCTTTTCATGATTTTAGCCCGACGTGGGCAACGGGTCTCTCGCAAAGAGATCCCATAAATATAGCTTCCCTCACCAGCTATCTGCAAAGCAGACAGGATCCAGCTTTGGGACGTGGATCTAGGGAAAGCAAACCTAGATCCCTACACTCAGAACCTCTATATAAGTAAAAGACTCGTGGATTTAATTTTCCCAGAAGAGTTCCTTGTTCCATGCACGGTCTGTGTTTAACATATAATGTTCTCAGGGAACCATTCTGAGTTTGTGTATACTAAACGGACGTGTTTCGTGCCTTGAAAAGTGGACGCTCAATGTCCCGGTTGAGGTTTAAGTTTTGGTTTTTTTTGGCTAAAAATACAATAGTTACCCCCTTTTTCTTTGATTTATTCAACACGACGTGAATGCAACGAGTCTTTTACTTATATAGAGGTTCTGAGTGTAGGGATCTAGGTTTGCTTTCCCTAGATCCACGTCCCAAAGCTGGATCCTGTCTGCTTTGCAGATAGCTGGTGAGGGAAGCTATATTTATGGGATCTCTTTGCGAGAGACCCGTTGCCCACGTCGGGCTAAAATCATGAAAAAGGAAAAAAAACTATGGTATTTGTCATTTACCATTACTTATTCGGACTATAGTGGATTTAATTTTCCCAGAAGAGTTCCTTGTTCCATGCACGGTCTGTGTTTAACATATATATATATATATATATATGTGTGTGTGTGTGTGTGTGCATATATATATATATATGTGTGTGTGTGTGTGCATATATATATATATATATATATATCGGGTCGGCAAAAAAAAGGGGGAGACCTCGAACTTTGGCTATAAAATCCAAAGTTATGGTCAGATTTCAATATTTTTTTCACACCCCACGACTAAGTAAATTTCCTATAGGGTGAGCGGATTTCAAAGAAAACTAATGAAAATTACGGATTTATTGAACATTTCTTTATGCCACTGAAAATTCTCCATTTGCACTACTACTGTATTGTATGTGCAGATAAAAAGTTACAAAGTATTCACATATGGTGCTACCTTGATGTTAAAAAACTGCTCGATATGTTTACCACCAACTTCTACAACCTTTTTCAGTCTAGGCCGGAACTAACTCATCTATGGCTTTATTGATTTGTTCTTGTGGTAGCTCATCCCATTTTTCAAGAAGCTGTGTTCCCCATTAAGGTAAAATTGATATGCATGTAATTACAATCGGATCACCTGAGAGCATTTTTTCGATCAAAGAATTTCCCACACTTGATGAAAATTCTAGTCTCGGTGTACATGTTAAAAGCTGCCGTTAAATATTTTTTGTTTTTAATTTTGAATTTTTAACGCCAAATATTTTTTGTGTTTTATTCTTGTCCTGTTCTTTTTAAGGCTTCTTATTATGCACACAAAAAAGACTTGCCTTTTTGCTGGACACATTTTTCAGACTAGTAACGAAATCACTGGCATTTATGGCTTCGTGTGCGTCAAGTGCATGAGAAATCACGGACAAGTAGTACAAACGGAAATGGAGAATGTTGAGTGAAACAAACGATTACAACATGTACACCAACAGAAAGAGAGGAAACGACAGAGAATGCCGGCACAAATGAAAATGAGACTCAGAACACCGAGGGGAACTCATTAGAGGGAGGTGTAGAAGTAACTTCAATCGAAGAAATAAATACTTCCTGCACAAAATATAAATATCATGAATAAAAACAAAAACACACCAAAGAGAAATGGTGCTAGAACATATAAAAAAAAATTGAGTTCCACAGGATTTATAAGGAATCTAAATGACGAACCATATGCAAATATTACAAAACAGGTTCACGAAAATATGGCTCCGGTAGCATATATAATCACCCTAAAAAAATGTTGCTACATGATGAGTAGAAGTTGAGGTATGGAACAAACTGCTGCTATTTACACTCTTCTATGTGTAGACAATTAATTAGGGGGGGGGGAATGTTTAAATATGGAGTGGCCATATTTTTGCATTAAGGGTATTCAAAGAATAGGAAGAGAAAAAACAGTTGAAATCCTAAATAAAAGAAGTACCAACAGAACCAAAGAAATAATTTTTAGAAGAAATGTGAACGATAAAAATACAACTGTACCTTTTAATAAGGAAAGACCGAACTCCGCATATATATGTACCCAAGAGCACCGAAAATCGAGCAGAAAACGTCCATTATCCAGGAAAACTGAGCACCAAGATTTTTAACTCCGTAAATTTATTATTATATACAAATATGCAAGGGCTGTACAATACCTGCACAGATATCCAGTTACATAAATGCGAAAAAGGATGGAAAACTGCATCGAAGACACTGAAATAGAAATACAGAAATACAACATATACGGGGCGAGTATATTTGCTGGAAAAGGAGGAGACTGTTGCATTTACGTGCAAAAAACATTCACATGTGAACTGAAGAAAAGCAAATTAAACAACACAGTCGAAATTCTTATTTTAGAAATAAAAGTACTAAACTTAATTATTATGAACTTGTGCAAACCACCAGACACCAAAAAAGTGAATTTCACGCTGTTACAAATGAAATAGAAGACATGTTGAAATCACTTAAAACCCCAGCACCAAATCCTTTAATTTGTGGAGATTTTAACTTTCTATTCGTAATATGGAAGAAAAATTATGAAGTTATATATGATGAGATGTTTCATGGTAACATTACAAAAGATGATTAAATCCAGGCAATAATGTCATTAGATATTATGGAACAGGGTGCACTTGCCCAGGAAATCTGTCAAGCGAATAAAAAAGAGAACGTACACACACACGCACACTCACACACACACACACACACACACACGCTGTTACAAATGAAATAGAAGACATGTTGAAATCACTTAAAACCCCAGCACCAAATCCTTTAATTTGTGGAGATTTTAACTTTCTATTCGTAATATGGAAGAAAAATTATGAAGTTATATATGATGAGATGTTTCATGGTAACATTACAAAAGATGATTAAATCCAGGCAATAATGTCATTAGATATTATGGAACAGGGTGCACTTGCCCAGGAAATCTGTCAAGCGAATAAAAAAGAGAACGTACACACACACGCACACTCACACACACACACACACACACACACACACACACACACACACACGCTGTTACAAATTAATAGAAGACATGTTGAAATCACTTAAAACCCCAGTACCAAATCTTTTAATTTGTGGAGATTTTAACTTTCTATTCATAATATGGAAGGAAAATTATGAAGTTATATATGATGAGATGTTTCATGGTAACATTACAAAAGATGATTAAATCAGGCAATAATGTCATTAGATATTATGGAACAGGGTGTACTTACCCAGGAAATCTGTCAAGCGACTAGAAAAGAGAACGTACACACACACACACACACAAGTTTCCCTGACCATAAACTAGTCGATATGCAATTAAAGTCAGCAATCAGGGAACCAAACACGCATCCCAGAGAGTCAGAAGGAATATTTTAAGGTTTAAATAGGAATTGGGAAAGTGTAAATGAAGATTTTAAAAAGTAAATTGGAAATTGCTACTTCACGAGAAGACTCCAAATGAAATATCTATAATAGAAAATGAAACTAAACCCATATTGCTGAACCATGTTCCGAAAAGACAAGAAAGAGCACGTAACACACTCGAGAGAAAAATCAGGACATTATTTAGATTTTAGACAATGGGAACAAACCGTAAAACACAGAGACAAATCTATTAATGGATTTAGAGTTATTGGAAGGAGACATAATAGTTGAAAGGAAGTAACAAAGCAACGCCGGAAAACTATTGGCCAGTTGCTTTCACCTCCAACACTATGAAGTGCTTTGAATGTACAATTAGAGGCAAGATTGCTTACTACATGCAAGAAAAGAATTTATTCAACCCGAACCAACATGACTTCAGCGCTGGAATTTCATGCCTATCACAGTTATAAGACCACCAAGAAAAGTACTACAAACACTGTGTCGAGGTCAAAATATAGATGTAATATTGATCGATTTTGCTAAAAACTTTGATAAATGTGATCATGGAATTATAGCACAAACACACTAAACAATATTGAAATTAATGGAAAGTTGGACAATGGATATTTAATTTTTTTTACTCAAAGAACACAACGAGTATGGAGTTAAATCTGAAATGTCAGAAGTCTTCAAGCTCTGTCTCACAAGATACAGTAAGAAGTTTATAATGACAAAAACAAATTGAATCATTAACACTTTCTACGTTAATGTTTTGTTTGAATTTGCCCTTTGTTCACTGTAAAATTTTTACTATCTTGTAGGGCAGAGTTGAAGACTTTTGAAATTCACTTTTAATTCCAATGGGTATTAATGCCAGTGGATTTGAGTTGCAGTTCAGATCCCACGTAAAGCTGTATGTCTCTTTCGTCATATGACTCCAGATGTTGCGAAGGAGGTTAAACAACTACCATCAAAACATATACATATATATGAAGGTAACGTATATTCAGATTTGAATTTCTTTGAAGATAAGAGATACTATGCTATCACGCAAGTACTCTATCAAGATAACTTATATAAGTTTCATTAAGTTGTTAGAACTGTTTTCAATGGTTGTTTATTGAGATAATGCTATAAAGTGTGATGATACTATGTCTTTCGAGTTTACTCTCAATTTAATCGATAGAATGTAATCTCTGAAGATGATCGAAATATTTCATCAATGTTCTTGCAGTAATTTCTGACTCGTAATGTTTAATGTGTAAGTAATGAGGGAAGTTTTTTTCTGGTTTTAGAACTTCTAACATAGCTTCCAACATGGATTTCCATCATGGTTTTGACTCCAACTACCGTTAGGTCGGGTACATTTTTCAGGTTTCCTTCATATAAACTGTTGGATTATTTGGTAGATGTAGATTTGTGGCGTCAAACAGATGACGAAACGTTTTTTAAGTTTCTTTTATCTTTTAAACTGAGAAAAGTCCTAATAATGTTATTTTTAGATACCATTGACGATGGGTAGAATTTCCCGAAATGTCTTCTTGGAGGAATAAAGTCGACTTTCATCACAATATACGCACATAATATAAACTTACATAAAATATGTTCACATAAACCATAGAATCGAATTCCCACATCAAATATAATAATAATAATAATAATAATAATAATAATAATATTTATTCAGTTGGGATTAACGTTTAATTTATGTAGTTTAATTACAGTATTTTTATCTGAATATGCCGTTGGGAAGCATGATAGTCTTTCAGGCAAAAGTCTTTGAGATTCATTTCTAATATTACATAGGAAAATGTCAAATATAAATAGAATTTTTGGAAAATAATAAAACAATGTCGCATTTAATTAACTCTGAAATAATCTTTGAAATAATAGAAAATGGTAATAGAAATAATAATAATAGAAATAATATAATAATAGAATAGAATACACTTGCATGAAGCCAAATTCAGTTTACTTGCTTAGTGTTGATTCGATTAGGTTAAGTTAGGAGTGGGTTAGGTTAGGTTGGTTAGGGCTAGGTTAGTTAAATTTTGTTAGAAAGTCTTTGATCTCTTAAAAGCAAATAAATGTAATTAGAGGTTATCATTAAAAAAAAAATACATTCGCATAAAGTCGAACCTTCATAATTATCAACGTGTATGACAGCGGTTCTGAACCTTTTTCTTCTTCTGTACCCCTTGAACTCTTTCGAGAGATTTTCTGGATTTTCGAGAGGCATAGAGAATTTTTGCTTTCTTTACGACCGTGTGACTCGTGCCCGTTTGTTAATCGTACGTATATGAAATTAAAAGGGTTATATTTTCAGGACCCCTTCGCGTAACCCCTAAGATTCTCTCGCGTACTCCAGGTTCAGAACCACTGGTATATGGGTAGACTGCATAGCATTTTTTAACCTAGTGAGTGGGCGACATGAATGTCAGCCAGTGAAGAAAATTTGTCGCCCAGTAAATGAAATTTTAGGGTACTGGGCGACAAGGAATTTTCAAAATTTGTAAAAATAGAATTGTCTTTGGGAGCTGTCTTGGGAGCATTGTCTTGGAAGCCATATAAATACATATAATACATGTACATATGACACAATTAGAACTGTTTATCCTAAATGTAAATATGAAATTTACATTGAATATTTATATATAGATAATGCTAGTGTTATTTCAGATAACACGGGGATAGTGGCCTGATTAGGGAATATCCGGACCCATAGTATCCTTAATCCAGGGGTGTGCTGGGACCGATTCGGTCCGGTTCGCCCGAACCGGTTGTTAAATTTTGATTGGGTCACCGAACCGTTTGTTTGTTTTTAACAAATATTTAACAGTCAGTAGAAATTTATTTATATGTAAATTTTTTTTTTTTTTTAGGATTTTATAGAAAAATATAGGTAGTATCACAAGCAGTGGTCGTTTCAATATTTATTTATTTTTTGATGAAAAATTAGTTTATTTTTAGATAATTATGTCATTAGTGAGTATAAAGAATATGTTAAATAAATTCTGTCAAAATGTTACAAAATGTTATTTGGAAAAGTTAAAATGCGTTGGCTTCCGGGGCTCCGCCCCGGACCCTGCTGAGAGAGCTACCGCTCACCCCAGACTTCCCTAGCTTAATGACTCGCGCCATTGGCGCTCGCCGATTTACACCCCTATCTGTATCAGACCCAGTTGTTAAAAAATTGGCAGCACACCCCTACCTTAATCCCCCCCACACTTCCCGATCTGCCTTTGTCACCCAGTGGGAAAAGCTTAAAAAATGCTCTGGTATCGAAGGTAACCTTAAGAGGTTCTGCTTCATCGACTTGTTACCCCTAAGTAAAACAAATTTCGAAATTTGGTTTTTTATTCCAGTCCAGACGGAGACTCACTCTCTCGGAACGAAACATTGCCTTCACAAGGTTCCAGTAGAGAAACAAAATCCCAGAAAAGATTTATCGACTTTATAATTAGTTTGGAAATCCCCCCTCCCCCCATACTGTATATATATATATTATAATTATATATATATATATATATATATATATATATATATATATATATATATAATAATAATTATTGTGCACTATGTATGAAATGCTAAAATCCTTTTTGGCGCGATTCTCATCATTGCATAAAATGATTCTATTTTGACTCTTTGAGTGTAAAGGGTTATTTGAAGTTTTT
The DNA here is from genome assembly GCA_023014485.1 of Bathynomus jamesi. NCBI lineage: Eukaryota > Metazoa > Arthropoda > Malacostraca > Isopoda > Cirolanidae > Bathynomus > Bathynomus jamesi. Next base: position 373,771 of record JAJOZX010003439.1, read on the forward strand.
CCCTTCGAATCTGATTAGTGTAATTGGAAATGATGACAAGGAAACTCTCCATCTAAATAAATAGTTAATGCAATTCTGAATCCTCATCGTCTCAGACAAGTTCTTGGAACAGCTTTCAACAGACTCAGGGTCGATATCTCCATTCAGACGTTACAGGAAATTCCACGCACACAAATAAATAACTAAATAACTATGTTACAACAACCACGAAACTATGTGACAACCAATCACATGATTAAAGAAATTATGCGACGAACATTGAAGTTTGTTACGAGAAAAATAAACTTTATTATCCTAAAGATTCAGGCTGGATGTCAAGTAGTTTGTCATACTATCCGATTGTTACAACCATTTTTTTTTTTTTGGATTATGGCCATGTCGTCATGGTCATTCTTAAACACATTTTAGGCACGCTAAAGGCTCTTTCAGAGCTACAGTTTTCTTTGATTTTTAGGTGGTTTTTTTTTATTTTGTAGCGTATACTTGTACTTTATTGAGATAATAATGGAAAAAGTTAATCAATTAATCATTGTTTCGAATTTAATCATTAATTAATCAAAAAAATATTTTTAGAAAATGATGAAAAATGATTAATTTTCTCCATAATTTCAGTATAATTTTTACCATTAATTTTGTAATGTGGCATTTGAATTTGGCACCTTTTTGCGCGTATAATAAACTGGATAATCTGCTCATGCCTGGTTTTTGAACTAAAGCAAATTATCATAAATGGATGAGCAAAATATGCTTTATTCGGTCTTATCTTATGCAACAGAAACAATAAAGCTCTTTCTTACCTTTTTCAAAAATATTTAATTTTTAATAATTTTTAACAAGTTAATCATTGATTAATTAGAAAATTTCATCACTCATCACTTTTTCCCAAATATGTTTAATTAATCATGCTCTAGTTAGAAATAGTCATCCAGGTGATGAGTGTTGGAACAAATTTTCTCAGTATGTATTTTTACCTCCAATAATACAGGGCTATTCAAAATGATTCACCTGATTTCAAATGAGAATATTTTTTAATGGTACAAATACAGAGTGATTTGTGATACATCAACCAAAAGAAAAACTGTCCAAATTTTGTCTCTCACTTCATAAATGCTCTATGTGACTTCCCCTAGTTATATGAGCAACGTCGACACGATAGTCGAATTCCTCCCATACTCGCTCCAGCATGTCCGTTGTCACTGACTCTACGCAGTAACAAGCCTTTACACAAACATCCTGTTTCCTCGAACTGCCGATACCACCGACGGATGCTCTGAGCACCCGGTGGATCTGTTCTGTAACGTCGATGAAACTCACGCTGCACTGACTACCGATTTACAGCTCGAAAACTGCAACACACAAAATGCCTTCTGCTGTGCGGATGCCATTTTCACACTGACTGTTTGTTGCTAGGCTAGGCCACGGCGTGACTTTGGAGCCTTCTCGCGGTGATCTTGTAAAACTCGAAGATTTTCTCTTTCATGTGGTGTATGCCCAGTTGATGCACGGTTGATAGGTCCGGAAGTATTCTCAGTTGAAATCGGAGGAATCAGTTTGAATAGCCCTGTACATATATTTCGCGTTAATAGAAGCACATAAAAAAGTATTTATCATTCTTATACAAGATGTCCCAGAATTAACTATCTATTTCAATGAAATCGGACAAATTTTTTAAAAACACACTTTTATTTATGTTTATCATGTTTAATATGCGTTAAAAATGTATAAATTTCTAATTTTTTTTCATAATTTTATTTTCATAATTTTTTCATAGTTTTTCATAGTTTTATTTTTAGAATGGCAAAGAGACTCTCCAAAAGTTAACGTGTGGCTTGGAATGACCAAATCCAAAATTTATGGCCCATTCTTCTTTGCGGAAGCAACTGTAACAGGTACCGTCTACCTTGATATGCTTCAGCAGTTTCTCGAACCACAGCTTCTTGATGATGGCATTCTTGATAATGTTGTGTTTCAACAAGATGGAGCACCATGTCATTATGCTCTAATTGTTCGAGAATACCTCAACAGACGCCTTCCGAATCGGTGGATTGGACGTGGAGGACCTTGACCTTGGCCTCCGCGTTCTCCGGATTTGACACCCCTGGATTTCTTTGCATGGGGTTTCATAAAAACAAAGGTTTATCGCCAAAAGATCAATAGTTTAGCTGAACTTAAAGAACGCATCCAGTTGGCAGTGCGGGAGATAACACCTGAAATGCTTCAAAATGTGTTTCGCAGCGCTGAGGATAGATTTGAAATTTGCAGAGATACAGACGGTGCACATGTTGAAACTTCTCAATAAAGTTTTGACTTATGATTTATAAATCTATTTGTTTTTGTATCATAATTTAGTAATAAACACAAAATTATGTCAGTTTTTATTAAATTTGTCCGATTTCATTGAAATAGATAGTTAATTCTGGGACACCCTGTATATGAATTTCTATTCATCTATCTATTTTAACGCGTTCCAGCACGTTAAATGAAACTTCGCGCGTATGAGCATATTTGCGGGCAATTTATCCGATCCATTCATTAAATGAATTGAAATTAAGTAACCGTAAACTTTTTATTCTTTGTTAACTAGCACGGGACTCAAACTGCCTTCATTCAGTGAGTTCTTTTTAATCTCGCTAATGCTTTCATCTTACCACGACAGATAAACAAATGAAATTCAAAGAGAATCTTTCAACTTGGTTGAAGTGTCAGCGCTCGAGAAAAAGTTCTTTCAAATTTATCTATCGTTGAAAATAGCAAAAGGGGGAATTTTTTTTTTGTAGAATTTTAAAGTTGGGAATTAATATAATTTCCAAAAGATCTATAAATGAAGAAACGTTTTCTCTATTTCGTTAATAAAACTGAAAAGATTTTAAAATTAAAACCCAGTTCTTAAAATCTGTAAGATTCTAATATTTTTTATATTGGCACCAGATGCTCAAAATATTTTCATATTTGTCTGTGTGTGCGTGTGTGTGTGTGTGTGTTTGTGTGTGTGTGTGTGTGTGTGTGTGTGTGTGTGTGTGTGTCTCTCTCTCTCTCTCTCTCTCTCATATATATATATATATATATATATATATATATATATATAGAGAGAAACTAATTTACTATGTGATGATCCTAAATCAAGTCCTTCCTTCCTTCCATCTTACACCTCAAAGAAAGTCTTCCAAAACACATAGTCCTCCTATTGTGTACCAATATTTGTGCGATGACTACCAAGCCAGCTACGTGGGGTTCACCACCGAACAACTAAAGCAAAGGGTGGACAAACACAGAAGTGTATCACACGGAATAGGTAGACCTCAACATTCCTCCATACACGCTCGCATCCAACAACACGAACAACATTCACACTCAATCAGGTTCAACAGCTTTAATGTTCTTTTCGGTGGTCAGTTTGTTACTGACCGCAGAATATTGGAATCACTTTACTACTTGTCCTAAAACCACCTCTTAATGACTTAACTTCCCCTACTAAACTCTTCATTGTTTAATATACAACACCTAGCCAGTTGTAGATTTATAGGAAGAGATTGTAGACACCAATCGACAAGGGAAGCGCTCCGTGAGGCACCTTAGGCAGGAGACAGGGAGTGATGGAACTCCCGTTTCTCCTGTCACTGTCCTCCTTAGCTGATCTTTTTCGTGTCTCATCTACCCTGTGAGTAGTTGAGCATGCTCTCAAACACACGCTTCTTCCTCTATTCCTCACTGCACATACATGCATCTTACACACTGCACAATATTTTCAAAATTAAAAAAAAAGCATTGTTTTTAAGAGCATCGGAGACCTTGATTTCGTCTATCTCTCCTTTTCCTTCTATTTGGGAGAGGGGAGCATATTTACGTCATTCACCCTTGGCTCCTCCTCCTTCCATAAAAACCCTGTTAATATCCTCTTTCACTGCAATGATTTAGTCTGACTGAGGCCATGTGCTATATGAAGGTTTGTTTTATAATGCGAAGCAGTTCTGAAATAGTTTGTTTGTTTTAACTTTCGTGTTTGTTTTAGTTTGTGAATTTTATATAATCTTATAAATTTATTCTTCGATAATTTTGTAATTTTAATTTTATAATTAATTTTAATTATGATTTATTTTAATTATAAGTTCGCTTTTTTAATTGTAATTCTACGAATTTATTTTTTGTTTAATTTTGTGATTTTATTTTATAGCCACTGAAGATAGAAGTTCATTTCCCAAAAACGTTTAAATTTTAAATAAATAAATGATCTTCAATTTATGGGTCCTCATTTTTATTCACACACACACACACACACACACACACACACACACACACACACACATATATATATATATATATATATATATATATATATATATATATTTCAACTGCAAAGAACACGCAGTATAATTAACGTAAAGAACGACGCTTGTATAGAAGAACATTCCGCGCAAGATGAGGAGGGAGAACGAACAAATGAAAAAATGAGGTGTGTGTATATATATATATATATAGATAGGTAGATAGATAGATAGATAGATGGCAAACGAAGAGATGTTGAGATAGAACTTAACCCTCTATCGCCGAATGGGTCGAATACGTACCGTTTTAAATACACGCATTTAGACTTAACCCTACAAAAACGTTCGGCGTTAACGGGTTAAAACTATTAAAACTAAACAGATTATCACGCAAAAGCAAGATTAATATCAAAGAATATTAATACAATATTTTCACTACCTCGTTTATTTCTCATATGGAAGGCAATTGAGTCGGGTAAAGAGGGTCTCGTTACACGAGTGAAGTCAAGCGACTTTCGGTCTGTTCAGGATATGGATGGGTGCTCAAATAATGTAGCGACCAGTGGTTCGCATCCCACGTAAAGCTGTAGGTCCCCTTCTTCACATGATACCGGTTCCCAAACAATGTATTATTATTTTCATTAAGGAAATGAAGCTACGCAAAACTACTCTAATATCCCATTCTTTGTAGCTGAAAGATCTGTGAAAGAAATTGATCTCTATTTCTCGCAAAATGGAGAGATGTGTATAGTCGAACCAGAAACAGATCAAGGCTGATCAATCTCTCTTTACAGCCATCATCCTAAAATCAGAATAATGTCAGAATCAGTATTTTTACTAACTTTTTTCTTCACTGTCCCGTTTTGTAAAGGATTGAAAATTGCTTTTTTGTATCTGCAATTTCTATTAATATTGTCGTATGATACGTAATTCATTCAGTCCTCTAGATTACGTCCCGAGCGTTTTGGTTGAAGAGCTTATTTGGGTAAATAATACGTCTCCTGAATAGCTTTGTTTATCATCCGTCATGTTTCACGCTAGATTTTAATTTGGTCGAGTAATAACTTGTGCATATTTTCCATCCTTGGATCCTTCACCATCGTACTCATAATAATTTACAGTCTTTCCTATTCATTATTCTCTATATGAAATTTTTAAGTGGTTTTGTTTTAGAGTAAAATGCTTTCTTCGTCATCGCAAAGAAATTTAAATGCAAATCCCTATTGTGCGTATATATGTACATGTTTTTTTTTTTTGGTTTTTTCTTCTTTTCATTTGCTTCTTTTTGAATTCTTTTTCGGTTTTTTGTTTTTTTAACAATTGCCGAAATTAATAGTTTTTGGTTCTTGTACACTTTTGTGTTCAGCAGTATGGAAGGGCTACGTCATAGTCATACCGGAAACTGCTTCCCGGTAGATCAGCGAAATTAAATGACAGTGGGTTTGGGGAGTAGTTGAATGGGTGTCCGTTCTCTATATCCGAATGATGTTGTGGCCCGCGGTCCGAACTCCACGTTAAGCTGAAGGTCCCTTCTGCTATATAACCATGACTATTACGGCGGCAAAATCATGCATACAACTAACAGCAACAACAACAACAACAACAACAACAACGTTCTTCGTATACTGAATTTTCTTTAATTTCATTTTTGAAATTCGAAGTCTTTAACTGTTTCCATCTTTGCATTACCTTCTTCTCTTTGTTATCTGGATTCCTTCATTTGTTTGATTTTCCATTGTTTCTCTTCTTTCGCTTTAGTACTGTCATCGATGATAATTTTTTATTTTTTTTTTAAATTGCAACTTTAAAGTTTTAAAGTATAGTTAAATTTTTATTTCATTTTAATTTAAACTTCAATTTACTCGTCTTATAGTTGCCTTTTCAGGTTATATTCGGCATAAAACCCTGTTCTTTGTTGCTTCATATATCATTCAATCATTTGGAAAAATATGAAATTCAGGGGTTTGCTCATACTAAATTTTCTAATCAAAATCATGTATACGAAGATGCCTGCAACTCGAATGTATGGTTTTAACCGCCCCAAAACGTTACATCGCGAACGTGTTGTAATATTGAGTCTACATTGACGGGAAATGATGGAAACCTCGGCTTCGCATTCATTCCACACATATATATTCTTCCTAGAAGCTTGATCGCCGTCGGGGCGCCTTCGTAAACTGAGCTTCGGGCGAGCGGGCGAACGATGAATCATTTCTTCCGGAAATATCGTAGAAGTAGAAAGAGGGCAGAGAGAAAAAGTCTTTAGCTAAACAGTAAACACATTCTTCTCCTGGATAATAATCTGAAACTTCAACTGAAAACACACACTACTGATAAACGATAACACGGTTATCGTCTAAGCCAAGAGGCTACCAAAATGCATCCGGTTTCGCCAAAGTTTCGAGGAAAATCCAACTCAAACAACACAACTTGAAGATCCACACATGACTATATGACTTCATATATATATATATATATATTATTATATATATATGTGTGTGTGTGTGTGTGTGTGTGTGTGTGTGTGTGTGTGTGTGTGTGTGTTTGTGTGTGTATAAAAATGAACAATGAATAATTCCTATATAATTCTTATATGGATCCTTATATTCATTGTCTTCATACAGTACTTATGTTTGTATGGTTTTTATGTTTAAATGTTCATTTTTACATGAGAAACCAAAATCGCCTGAGCGAGTTTGGATAGAATTTCGATTTGTGCTTTCTCTTGTGCTATTCTATTATGGTTGTCTTGCATCTAACCCTCGTCCCTAAATTTTAGATTATGCATGCACATTGCATATAGCAGGATTGGAACCCATAGTTGTACTTCTTAGTCCTTAATACCCACTCTTTGTCTCTAATTCGTTTCTTTTAAATCCTCCCAATAATGACTTGTACTGTATGTACGAATTGAATAGCCGTGGCATATTGATTATAAATTGACGAAAGAAAACGTTACACTTTATATCTCGTTATTTATATGTTATGGCCTGTCTGGTATGATGCAATATAACTATTATTCGACCATATTCATCCATACGTCCATATCTTATCTTGACCATTATCCTATATCAATTTTATTAAATATTCATTTTACTCCTGTCAGTCTATGAAATGTGTACAAAACTTTATGCATCTGTACCTGTTCTTTGAAAGTCGTGCAAATACGTTCGCATGTATTATTTTTTTTTTTAAATTTTAATTATTTCGCCCCTCACAATAAACTCGAAAATGCTTAGGCAATTGTACTCAATTCGATGATCACAGCATTAATTGAGCATCTGAAAACGTAAAATCTCCTCTCGCTCTGATTCAAATTTATGAAACATTATCATGCGTTATGTTATATATCATGTGTGTCATGTTGTATATAAATATGTATCGTATGTGCCCATGTACTTTGTGTTGTACTAATAACCATATATACATACATATAAAAACACTGTAAGAATTGTAAGTAACTAATGTACTTAATGATGTAATTAATGTACTTAATGATGTAATGTACTTAATGATGTAATTAATGTACTTAATGATGTAATGTACTTAATGACGTAGTGAATGTACTTTAATAGAACTGTAATTAACGATAATAAGTGAATATGAATTAATTGGTAATTATAATCATAATTGTAATAAACCAAAATTACAACGTACTCAGTGATGTACTTAGATTGTACTCAATGTACTACTCCGAAATTATGTCGCCCTTTAGAAATATATACTCGGCGAAAATACGATTATTTTTTTTATTTTTTTTTAAATTTTTATTTGGAATCTTTCAGAATTCTTATCATGTGTTTAAAGGGGGAAATTTAACCTTCAAACTGCACTCCCCCAAAATTTAGATTATATCTAAAGCATGTCATTGTAAAATAACGACTACTACTACTTCTTCTTAGACTTCACTCCAAGAGGAGGGGGCAGAGGCCCCTTGCCTCCTTAATTTTTTTAGATTCCGGCCTGAGCCATGGTCAAAAGAGGTCGAACCTCTACCCCTGTAAATTCAGAGCACTACCTGTACATTTTTAGAAGTAAATTACAGTAAAAAAGTTTTTTATCTTTCCTTCGAGCCGTGCTCTCGTCCGAGAACTCAGTCAATAAAGTAGAGAAAAATAATTTCCCGATACGTTATAAGAAGCATCAGGGAATCTTCAGAGAATTTAGTAAGTTTTCACGGAATCCTCCGAACCACTACAGAAGAACTCGGAGAGTATTATAGAAGAAACTATTGTGAGTAACAAATCCGTTGCTGCCTCCTCCTAACCAGAACCCCCACCCCTCCGAACCAACCAAGGCCATAGACGGAGGGGTTAACATATATATATATATATATATATATATATATATATATATATATATATATATAACCTCTCTTAACGTTTATAAATTCTTCAATTATAATTTTACACTAATAATTAGGTAAAAGTTAATTATGTTTGAGCCCTGACTTTACGTGGGTGAAGCTTGAATTTCTTCTCTGTGGTAGAGAAGAGATTATTGATATTCATGAGAAACTTCAGTACATATATTGTAAGCGTCACTTAACTCCAGGGCGAATTACAAACAAAGAAGCCCTGAAGATGTTCAATAATGTTCATAATATATGAACAAAATGTCAACAAGTCGAGAAAAGGAAAAAAGAGTAAGAAGAAATCTTATAATAATAAATAATAAAAAATAATAAAATAATAATAATAATAATAATAATAATAATAATAATAATAATAAAAGACTTGTAAACACTTTATTTCATCTCACACAAATATAAATAAATACAAATATTCACAATTCCACTGCAATAACTATAATAAGCAACTATAATATTGTATAGGATTATAACTGTAATTGTAATTATATAAGATTGGAAGAGAAATTTAATTATACATTGTGTGCGGACCATTAACTTTAAGCCATTTGGCTTCAGTGCTGCAAAAATGGACAAGTGTCTGAGACATAACTGAGACTGAAGTTAATTGCACTTTTTGTTCCGTCAAAAGCAGTAAACAGAAAATGTATTTAGGCCTTTCATCCAGACATTGTAATCGATTCTAAACATTTGTTCCCGAACGACATATGGAATTTTGCTTCTTTTTACTACGAATGGTAAATTATTCCACATTAAGATTGAACTATAAAGTGGGGACTGTTTGAACTTATTTATTTCAACAATGAGAAACCTCGTACAGTGTACAGCGTGCCCTATAAGACCCTTTACCCGCTTTACCCCCTCATTCTTTTCTAGTAGGAAAAGGTTCAAGGGTAGAGGGATTTAGGGAACACCCTGCATTTCGGAGTCCTCTTTTTGTAATTAGGAGTCAAACGTAGACAAGATGTTTTTTTCGCTATCGTACATTGACCGGAAGAAATTCGCAACGGTAATAAAGTTAATAAAAAAATACCGAATTTTTTAAAATTCGGCAACAATTTATAACCGATTAAAAAATAAATAACTGACAACCGGAATGACAGTGTATTTGACATCCAATCATAAAAAGGCAACGGTTCTGTAACCAATATGGCATAAAATTATTTTTTCCAAACCATTTTCGAATTCTTGTGAATTTAAAAGTTCGTAGTATGTTTTCAACATATATTTGTTCTTTGGCGAATTTCTTTCCTCAATGCGTATTTGGCACTGTTCGACGAATCTGAAGAATCCAGACGGGCTACGTCGTGGCCAGTGTCGTGACACCGCTTCCCGTCCATTTGCGAAGTTAATCGACATTGGGTCTGAGTAGTAGCTGGATGAGGGACCGTCTTCTGCGTCTAGATGATGTAACGACCAGTGGTTCGGATCGAGCGTAAAGCAGTAGATCCCCTTCGTCATACGACCGTCGATGTTGCGATGAAGGTTAAACAACCTTATCATTATATTTGAAAAACCAGACGCGGCCTGACGTCTGAAAGCCTCGCCCATACATAACATTGCCAAAGAAATTTCTCCCAATGCTGAACATGCGCCCATACATGGCGTCATTCTAATACAGTTAGGTAATCGTATATGATATTTTTCACTGTCACATAGTATTAATTTTAAAGTGGAAGTCTAAAGATGCTTTTGTGAACGTTAAGTGATTTATTTAAACTAGTCAAAGACGAATATAAACTACTTATAATAATAAGTCAGGAAAAACAGAAACTGATACAGTGATCAGGCCAAATAAAGCGGCCCATTGCGCTAACCCTATTATTATTATTATTATTATTATTATTATTACCAGGACCATCGGGAATCGAGCTCCCGACCTCAGTGTCTTCACTTTGTTTACAGGGAAGTGGTGTTACCAACTGAGCCAAGGACGCTAGTTTAAGAACTTAGCAAAGAATGAATTAATTTGTGAGAAGCGCTTTAGCAACTGCAAAATACATAAAAATAGTAAGAATTTTAGATTTTGATGTAGTGAGTGGAACCACAGTTTTCGATATTCATTGTCAAGAAACACATTTGTGCATATGTTCTTATATGATTGTGTATTCAATTTCAACGTATGGTACCATACCGTTGTCGATTGGTATAACTTTCGTCGTATGGTCTGTATTCATGCGTGTTTAAGATCAGAGATAAGAGAGGGTAGCGCCGTAAAGTGGTAGAAATTGACGAAAATTATTCAATGACCCGTATGTGGCGTTACATACATCGGAAGGGGAATTTATTTGAATGTTTGTTGGAAGAGGCAAGCAATTTGCTTTGCAACGGCCTTACTACGATCGCATGCGGCAACATCAGCAGGTCCTCCGTGGGTTTTGCCGAAGTAACTGCGACAGTAACGCTTTTAACCAATCAGAATCTATGGGCGTTACTTTCGAACTCCTAACCGAGTCTAGAGTCTTCAATTTTAAGTTTAGAGCCTTAATACGCATGACATAAACAATAACGAACCAAGTTCAGATTCCTGAGGAACTTTTGGTACCCGAGGAAAATCCTATTCATGCGCCCCCTACCAACAATTTTAATTACTAATTACTAATTACTAATTACTAATTAGTAATAAAACAGTAGTCATTTGTCAGTACTTTAAATTTGAATGATATTTCTAGTCACAAAGATCACATTCGAGTGATTTATTACAGGTACGTGTAAACAAAATCATCTGGAATTACTTTGTAACACGCGTACAGGACTCAGAGTAACAACTTTTAGCCAAGAATGGAATACATCATGCAACATTTAATGATACAGCAACCTCCTTTCGGCGTCTCCCTCATGGTTACTCCCTGAGAAGGTCATCCCACCAGCTCATCCCTTGCTATGGTACTGTGCGGAACATCATGTCTTACTGAGAGCATCATGGAACAAGCTCCATATAGATATCAGCAAACTGCTTTCTACTTGATAAATAAAAAAATAATGAGATTACAAATCGCACCTCGAAACCGATACTTCTGAATTTTATTAAGAAATTTTTTTTGCTTAATTAACGCGGTCGAATGCCTACTTCATGTCATAGAACCATGAATTTATACAGCACCAAATGCTATACTTGTCTGCCATTTTATATAAGGTACTAGGGCAATTGCGTCCTAGTCAAGTGCGTCCCGGACAAATGCGTCCCGGTCATTGGCGTCCCTGTTCTCTAAAACTTTATCCATCATCAGCAACATCATTGTCAAATTTTATGGGTTACGTCCACTTAAGATAAAGTTAGTTTGGTTAGTTTTAACGAAAATATCACAACTTAACCTAACCAATCGTCAAGGGCATACAGTTGACCTAACTGGGCATTCAATTAATCTAACCGGGCATTATATCCCATACAAAATTACAATAACAAACATACTCGTTCCTCATCATTGGCGTCCCTGGACAATTGCGTAGGTGAAGTCACAATGAACTTTCTATTCACTTCTCTAATAAATAAACTTCATATAGTAGTTGGGGAAGTGTGCAATTGTCCGGGACGAAATAAAACCGGACGCAATTGTCCAGGGACGCCAATGACCGGGACGCATTTGTCCGGGACGCACTTGAATAGGAATACCAACATTCATGAACATGTGACAAAATATCAAAATATCACTTCCCCGTCAGCCAGTGGCTGCGCAGTCATTTTCCAGACAGTTGGTAAAGGCGATGTGGGCTTAACCAATGGCCTCCAAGATCGTGTAATCTAACGCCCACAAACTTCTTTTCATGGTGTGTGCATGGTAAAAGGCAAAGTCTCTGCGGAGAAACCTTCGAACATTCGAGAGCTCAAGGAAAACATTACCGCGGTTTTAGGGGACAAAGAACCAGAATTTGTACCAAAAAGTACTTCGCTCTTTTGCAGAAGTGTCGAAATAAAATTAATTTATTCATTAACTTTGTGTTAACCTCAAATAAAATTAATAGTTTGTAAACACAAAATGAGTAAACAAGTTTTATGCGATCAGTGTCTGAGAAAGAAGAATTTGAGTGTATTTACTTTAATATAAAATAACAAGTACATGTTTAACGACGTAAAGCTGCGTGACTACTACTACTACTACTACTACTACTACTACTATTATTACTACTACTAAATAATAATAATAATAATAGCTGGGAGCAAGCGTTTCCATTGACTACGTGTACAGCGAGGATTGATGAATTCCAAATGACTGACTGTCCAAGGTCTCTCTCACTTAATATTTATGCATGCAAAAATTATATACCTTACCTTATGAACCTTACGTTGTTTCGTGCGTTGGTCTCTCTTCACACGGAGGTCAAGCTGGTGGCCCCGCCTCTATATATATAATAATATGTATTAAATAATTATGTATATGACCTCTCTAAGCATAATTATCCGGTTTCCTGCACTTATTAGTATTATAAATATAAAACCTACAAAGAATCTCGTCAAAGTAGTGGTACAGCTCCAGATTGAGAATCTAAGGATCCTGAGTTCGAGTCTTGCCTCAAAGTTCAGATTTCAACAATTAAAATGCCAGCTTCTTTGGAGGTCCCTCGTTGTGTAATGGTTCAAATTCCACGAAAAGCTGTGAGTCCCCTCCGTTATATATAATGTTATAAAGGAGGTTAAGCAACCCCAACATTAGTATTATTGCAGACAAGGAAGAGTCCTGTTCATTATACAATTCAATACTAAAATCAAACCGCAAAGTATTTCTCTTACTTTATATATTTGGTTTAAAAAATTGTTAATCTTGACCATTACAACAGTTAAATGAAGCTTTTTCGCTCTTGAACTATCGTATAATGTAAAAATTAATTAGTACTTTAAGGGTGGCCGCACACAGGATCGTCTTACGACTCACGACTGACGAGTCAAGTCTCGTATGCTTTTACATCGACAGAATGGGAAGCCCGCACACTGCAGTGACCGTGATACGAATCGCGTCGCGGTCGCTGCAGTGTGTGGGGCTCCCATTTCTGTCAATGTAAAAATTCACACGCGACTTGAGTCGTGAATCGTGAGTCACAAAACGATCCTGTGTGTAGACCGGTCTAAAATGACATCCTTATCCACTAGATAAAAATAGTTACCACCAACATAGTCTATGTTAGGGGTAACTCTTGATAAGAGTTAGGGGTTGCTCTTGATAAGAGTTACCCCCAACATACTAGTCTATGTTAGGGGTAGCTCTTATCAAGAGCAACTTATACAGTAATTAATATTGCATTAATTCTAAGACACTTAATTTTACTTTTAAAATGTAAAAAGAGTTACCCTTCCATTGGAAGCAATCGAGTCTTCCCAGTCGAATTGAATGACAGTCAATTGGCCAAACGTCACATATCCCCTAAACGTCACATATCCCCTAAACGTCACATATCCCCTAAACGTCACATATCCCCTAAAGCAGCGGTGGCGAACCTACGGCACGCGTGCCCATTTTGGCACGCGATCAAATTTGCCTGGCACGCCTAAGCATAGAAATTGTTATGCAAAAAATGAGTATAAAATAATAGACTTAATGTTTATAATTTGGTGTAATATATATATAAACTTTAGTGGGCACGCGAATTTTTGTTTATGGTTTACATGGTTTTATGGCACGCGACTGTAAAAAGGTTCGCCACCCCTGCCCTAAAGGCTGAGAGGGGAGCCCTGTAACCTGATCAACGCCAAAAAAAAAAAATCATGTAAGGATTAACTTTCCAATCTAGGTAAAATGAATGAAGGCTCAACAAAGCAAAGAGAACGGCAACGATAAAAATTCTTTTGTTTGATCTCTGTATAATTGAAATACCTGGAAAAATCATTGCTTAAATTTCTTGCTACTTCTGATGGTAATAGAATTGAATTTCTATAATGTATAATGTATATTAAATAACATGATGATTTATATACATTATATGATACAAAACTGTATTATTAAGTATATATATATATATATATATATATATATATATATATATATATATATATATATATATATAAAACTCCGGACCAGAAAAATAGAATACTGTCTCAAATGCGCTCATGACCTTGATAATATCTTAAGGCTTAAGTTATACACCTTTATGAAGTGTATAACTTAAGACAGTATAACTTAAGTTCCAATTAAAAAAAGAAAAAGAAATATATATACACACAGGGTGTTCGGAAAGTCACTGTGCACTTATATAATCGAGATCGTCCACTCACGCTTGATGACCTGAAAACTGCAATAACTGCGTACATAAGGTCCATTTCAAAAGAAGAACTGACAAAGGTGTTTCAAAATAAAATAAGACGGGTCCAGGCCTGTATTGCTGTTAAAGGACATCACTTTCAACACCTTTTATAAGTTCTGATGGTCCCTTCCATAACCTCTATCATATATGCAATGTTATACTATTGTATGCTATTAAATAAATATAAGTGCACAGTGACTTTCCGAACACCCTGTATATAGAAAAAACCTTATTAAATAGTGAAAAGTTAATGCATAGCGACATACCAAAAATTTCGAATATCTTGCGAGGTGCTACAAAAAAATAGAATTCATTATGTTTATTGAGTCCTGCCAATATACTCTTATTAAACTTGAATCAAAGACTTTTAAATTCTGCGTATTTGTATTTAGTTGGTCCACCCTTAGCCCTGATTACGGCCTCCAATCGACGTTGCCAGGTTGTCATCAAACACCTCTTCAGTTCATTAAGTGTACCTGGTTTACGCTTTTGGACCTTCTGCTTAGCAATATTCTAAAGATTTTCCGGTGCTGGTTAAGTATGCGGTCTACCATCTGAGTTCTGGTTAAGTATGCGGTCTACCATCTGAGTTTTGACAGAATATTTTCGTTAAAACTAACGAAAATATCACGACTTAACCTAACCAATTATCAAGAGCGTACAGTTGATCTATTAGTAAATAGTAAATACTATTCCAGAAACAAACAATGTTATAATTAATAATAGATCAACTGTACGCCCTTGATAATTGGTTAGGTTAAGTCGTGATATTTTCGTTAGTTTATATTCTGTCAAAACTCAGATGGTAGACCGCATACTTAACCAGCACCAAATAAACTAAGATATATTAAAGTTTATCGTAGCCTTCACGGTTGCCTGTTTGGTAGGCTGACCATATTTCCTTGAGACAAAAACGGGACATTGGGATGGCAAAAAAGGGACGGGGGTTATGTAATATTCTGTATTCATGAAAAAGTAAGTACATAAACATATTGAGCTTACAATTATTCTTCAGTGACAGAACCCATACAAAAACCCATACAAAACGGTACTGTCCCGTTCAAAACGGTACGTATGGTCAGCCTACTTTTTGGTAGGTTGGTTGGTCGCAGCTTAATTGTGGTAGACTGCTCGAAGCTAGGTAGACCGCACACTTAACCAGCACCGATTTTCCATCGGATTAAGAACGGGAGAATTAGCTGGGCATGGTAGTACTTCAATTTCATGAGCATCAAACCACACGGATGTTGCACGAACCACATGAGCTGGAGCCAGGTCGTGTTAAAAAATAATGGTTCGTCTCCATACAGCTGTTGTGCAGACTCCAGCATGAAGTATTCTAAGATTTCTTGATAAACAGTTGATTGATAAACAGTTGATGGACAATTCTATTTACGAATGCGAGCGAGACTCGCATTTATGCACCCCCACACTAATATACTCGCCGTAAATTTGACCGATCGCTCCAGGCAGCTTTCATATGAGACATTTCAGACTTTCTTCGCCAAACTCGCTGACTCCCGTCAACAAATGACAAAATTTTGATTCGTCTGAGAAAAGCAGTTTTTTCCATTCGTTTGCAATCCATACAACTCTTTCTTTGCACCAGGATAGTCGTATTCTCTTTTGCATCGTGTTTAACATCGGTTTAATTTTCGGTTTTCGTTACCGAAATCCTATTTCATAAAGGCGGTGAATATGTTAGGGTAGGGATGGATGAATGCAAATGGTGTGGGGTCACTCGTATATAAAATCTTATAACTTGCTTACCTTATACATATTATAGCATAAAATGGAGATTTTGATTAAGATAAAATATCATTCAACGCGTTTTCATTCTTGTTCTATAATTCAATATAATTGAATGTGCCACAGTTTAGGTGCCACACAAACATAATAAAAACGCTTAAAAGAATGTATCCAAAGAATTTCATATGGTAATTTTTTTGTTTTATATACTCAAAAGTATTTTTGAGAGCTGTTCTGTTTACATTTGTACATTGAACTTGTTTAGTCCATGAGGTGCATGGATGATTATAGAGTACATTAGAAATAGTTATTTTATATTACAAATCCCTATCAGTGCTGTATAAATTAGTTTAACAGAGTCGAACAGAATAAATGTAATGTCTGAGGAGCATTTTGAAATGTCTGATAAATAATGTCTATTAAATTTAGTAAAATAAGTTTTTTTTTTTTATATTTTAAAATGTTTTCTTCGTAAAATAATTTCCCATTTCATAACTAAAGTCCTGAACTGTAATTTTTGTTTTTCACACCTTCACTCATTCATAGTGTACATAACAACACCTTTACATCTAACCCGTTAAATCTCTAGAACAGTTCAAAACTACTGTAAATTGTAAACAAAACATAAGTAGCCTCGAAGGTGTTTAAAATGACAACAAAACAGTGGTGGGAAAAAAGTAATCGATTACAACTAAAAATTACTGATGTCTGAAAAGTAACTAAAAGTATAAAGTAGAAATTATTCCGCTGGTTTAATTATAATATAATTAATCCAGACTTTTAATAACTTTTAGTTACTTTTCAGACATCAGTAATTTTCATTTGCTATCGATTACTTTTTGCCCACTACTGCAACAAAATGTATATTTAAGCGTGGTTTCTTATTTTTAACGCTATTTTCACAATATATATATTATTCTCCAGTATTCAACAGTACATATTTAAAAGGTCTTTTAATTTCTTTTGGTTTTTAATATATTTCTTGTTTGAATTATTTTTTATTAAGGATTTAGTATTTATAGGATTTATTCAATTTCTTATTTACCCCTTTATGGGTTTCAATCTTCCTTTTAAAAATATTGTTTAGTTTAAGTATGTATTTCTTACGAAAAGTTTCACACACAGAAATTGCGCGAAAGCTCACCAAAAAAAATTATGGCATACTTATAGGAAAAAGTTCATCTCAGTAAAGTTACACGTAAGTTACGAACAACAAAAATTACGGACTTGTTAGGTGGGAGTTATGACGATTAACAGTAACTGAAGTACGGTGACCTTGTTATTGAATTCAGGTGAAATTTGAAGTTTGTTGTAAGAATAAAAAATAATTGCGCGCGAAATGTGGATCGGTTACTTCGAAATTGTTTTTGAGGACAAATGCATTTATAATGGAATTTATAACGAATAAATTGATGAAATACAGATTTTGAGATTTGAAGCTATACGATGTGAGACAGAAAACCAATTCTCGAACTTTATGAGAAATTGTTACATGCATTCAATCTCTCTCCTTCTCAATCCTCACTTCTGCTGAAAGCTGTCTATTTCGACAGGGCACGGCTACGTCGTGGCCAGTATCGTAACACTGCTTCTCGATCAGCGAAGTTAAGCAACATTGGGTTTTAGTTGTACTTGGATGGAAGACCTTCCTCTATCGATTTGTGGTTCAGATCCCACGTTAAGCTGTAGGTCCCCTTCATCATATAACCTTAGATATTGCAAAGGAGGTTGAACAACCTCCACAAACAAACATTAACAGGGCACGCCAATAGACTGGCACTGCAGTTACACACACATACACACACACACACACACACACACACACACACACACACATATATATATATATATATATAATATATATATATATATATCACGCATCTTTTCTATTTTCTTCGTTGCTTTTTTGACTTGACGGTCTATATTCCTTTTTCCACACACACACACACACTTGATGGTCTCCATTCCTTTTTATATAAAAAAAAAGTCGCTATAAATTCTCCTCCAGGGACAAATGTGCGATTCTTGCAATGCTTTTACAACCTTCCTCCGCATTTCTGGTCAAACACAACCCAAAAGCGAATTTTTATTTTTGGACTTGGAATTGTGGAGATGTTCAAGAAATGTCGACATTCCAAACGGATGCACGAAGGCGCAAACAACCAGAGAACGAGAGACTTTTTTCTTGATGTCTTGCGCCTTACATCTTGCATATGTTGCATGAGAATGTATTGAAAGGCGAGAGATCAATTGAACTTCGTTTCCTCTCAACGACATTCAAAATTCATAAAGAAGAATTTTTACAAAATTTCTTTAAAAATTCTAGAGTTGTTCCATAACAAATTTCGATTCAAAAGACTTTCATAAATAACGTACTAAAGCTGAGACAGAAATTTAGCCACTGTACATACAGTTTTGACATATATATATATATATATATATATATATATATTTGAGTGACACATTAGATCCTTTGATAGAGAGGACGGACAACTAATGATGATAAATTAGTTTATGGCGTTTGTATACCCCAGATAATTACCGTTAATAACATTATGAATGTAATCCAAGAACTCATTAAAATGTCATTCATAATTTCCTCATTCATTTTTCATATATATATATATATATATATATATAACATATACACTGTATACAGTGTATGATACTACTTAATATTATACAGGGTATTCAAGAAAGAGCTGATTATTTTTATTTTGTAATAAGTATTTCTGTATGTGAGTTGATAACCATTTTTTACGCCAATAAAGTATACGCTTTGAAATTTTATGTTAAATAAAAAATATTTTCAATAAGATCAAAAATTAACCTCAATAATTTCATTTAAACTTGCTCTGAAATTATGAGCAGTTCACTCTAAATAGAAGTAGACGTTTCGTTAGACGTTTCATTGTCCAATTTTTGTGAATTTTGAAATGTCTCGCGCGTTACACATTTTATAATAATTAAACATTTTGTTAGACATTTCGGTCCCAATTTTGTAAACAATTAAAAAGACTAATCTGAAATGTCTAATGAAATTGTCTAACGGTGAAATGTCGGATCACCTAAAGATCATGGCCCCCATGTATTCTTGTTTTTTGCTTTGCAGTACCAAATATAATAATAAATTAAATTGAATGCCCGATTAGGTCAACTATACACCCTTGACGATTGGTTAGGTTAAGTCGTGATATTTTCGTTAGTTTTAACGAAGATATCATTTGGTAAGTGAGGCTGGGGGTCCTGATCTTCAAGTGATCCGAAATGTCTTATGCATGAAAGTTCAGAGAGTTTAAGTTTAAGTTTATATGTAAAGAATTGATTCATAGCATTACTTTTAATAACTTTTGACTTTCACTTTATATCCATTTCTTCTCATAATTAACTCCGTATCCCTGTCAAATAACTTCCTGTAATTTACATTATCAAAGCCAATTATCACTTTTAAATACTCGAATTAATTCTCTTATAAGTGGACGATTTTCAAATGAATATATATTATCTAGTTCAGCTAATTTTTCTTCGGATACTTTACTTTTCAGTTCTGTATTTATTTTGGTGGCTCTATCCCGAACCCTTTCTAACTTATCAGTTTCTTTTCTCAAGTGTAAGCTGTCTAACTTAGAGATTCAACCTACATTTGGCTTACCGTGTATCAAGAGACCTAGTTCTAAGGCTAGGCTCAGGGTTCAGGGTTACAGGCTAGTTCTTAAGCTTGAAAGATTTTACTAGCTAAGGCTTAACCGAATAAATAAGAATAAATAAATTAATAAATGCATGAAATACACTCGGAATAAATGAATAAACGCACAAATATAATAATAATTGTTTTCTCCTCTTTACGAGGTAGCCAAAATACGAGCACGCACGTAAATAGACTGCGTCACAATTTCAAAGTATTTTTAATCACAATGCGCATGCGTCTAGGGTCAAAGACTAGAAAACTAATTTATTAGATAAATGAAATGCTTAATTTCTACGCCTTTATACATCTGAAACTTTTCAGATATTTTAACTATCTAGTAAACATTTCAAATTGGGTATTATTCATTCCAGAAAGCAAAGTTCATTATGAGATGTCGAGTTGAAGTTTCATTTTATATATATATATATATATATATATATATATATATACCCAAACGTCTAGTACCATTTAGAGTGTTCGTGCTAAAATGTCTTCTGCAATTCCATTTGTTACAGTTGTGATTTCATTTTGTATCTGATCAACTGTCCTCGAATTATTCCTGTAGACTTTGTCCGTTAAATAAACCCACAAAAAATAATCGGAAGGATTAAGGTCGGGAAAGTATGAGGGCCAAGGCCAGCCTTCACCAAATTTTCCTAGACAGCTACAAATTACCTGAATTTCAAAATGCACGTTCGCTTTTGCCATCATTGGTGATAATTCTAAAAATGTTTTTGTAATTAAAAAACAAATCCACAGCGTATATTTTATTTGAATAAAAAATTATTATTGTAACTCACATATAAAATCTATTGTATATATTATTAATAATAATAATAATAATAATAATAATAATTACCATATAATTATAGTTATCATTAAACATTATTTAAAATTAGGTTAGTTATTAAGACAGAATATTCGTATATGTGTGTCCTTCCAAATGTTTGTATTTTATTCTAAAATTAACTGATTTGACTTTGAACAGTCAAAAAAAAAAAAATTCCTGTTTTGAAACGAGAGAATTTTAAATTTAAGATGATGGGTTCGAAATTCAATTGCCGATGTTCGTTTTAAAAGGGTAAGAAGCCCCTTAATAGGGCAATTGAAGGAAAACAAACAGTACATCTTGGAGATTTTTACATCATTAGAGTTACATTTTATTTCATTTAAGAATGTAAAATTGTAAAAAAAAAAAACGAAACCAAAAAAATTGAAAGTTCTCAAGGTTTGATGACTATTTCGCGTGTCTATGAACACTGTTGCGATCCCGAGAATTTTAACGTTATTTTGTTTGCTTTTCCTCGTTTTCCTCGGAAGGATTTAGACTTTTGGATCTCTCTCTCTCTCTCTCTCTCTCTCTCTCTCTCTCTCTCTCTCTCTCTGTCTACATAATAACAAAGAGATACAGTACATAATTTCATTACATCTTTAACAATACTGTAACAACAGTATTACAAAACCGACTTATATAACAGGTAAATATAATTTTGTCATTTCAAATTAAAACAGTGAAAGAAATGTATTATTGAATATCAATTTTTACTATCAAATTAATTTACGAATAAGATTTAGAAATGAAAATATTTGTAAAAAAAATGTAAAAAATTAAGTAAATACAAAATTAATGCAAAAAACTTCACTTTTTTCTACGTGAAGGTCAAAATATGAAAATAAAAACCCACTCTAATAGACAGAGTTTATTTCCACGACAGTTTCGACGCCCACTGGCATCCTCCTTGGGTGGATACAGAAACACGAATACTGTATCCACCCGAGGAGGATGCCAGTGGGCGTCGAAACTGTCGTGGAAATAAACTCTGTCTATTAGAGTGGGTTTTTATTTTCATAAATACAAAATTGTTTTGCTTTTAAATTAATAAAATTATATAATCTGAAAACGTTAACAAGACGGGGTTGCGCAAATTCAGATTCGATATTACGCGATGTTTATCTTCATCAATAAACACTTTTTCCCACATTATTTACGTTTAATTGAAGGAGGCAGAAAGATCCCTTCGTCTGCCACTTCTTCATTTGCTTTTCTTCTTCTTCTTCTTCGTTCGTTTCCTTATCTAAATTTGTGAATTAAAAGGTTTCGTCTTTATCGGAATCATTAGTTTCCAATTAATGTCGGATAGTGTAATGAACGGATAATCTTTTCTAGGATTCGGTTGATTATTATTATTATCCGAACGTATAGAACTTAATCTAATGTGATTACCACAAATTAAAATTAATTGGTGTATTTTTTATATATATTTTTAGTAATTGCGAATAGATATTTCAACTTTGTCATTGTTTACGAAGGTCTTTTGGTGTAAAGTTACGTTTGTAGCTTTTTTTTTCTCTCTCTCTCTCTCTCTCTCTCTCTCTCTACAGATATATGTACACACACACACACACACACACACACACATATATATATGTATATAATTTTATTGTTTTATTTATAGGATGATGACTTTGGGAAATTAAAAGTATGAGGCTTTTGCCGCAATAGATAACTCATCATCACCTTCAAACTTGCAAAATCTTGAAGAAGACTTTCCAGTTGTAGAAGGACTGCTTCTAGTAAATGTTCTACTAGTTCTCTTCTCACCAAACTGTATTCGGATCGCGATGTAGAGAGGTACCAATGTCCTCAGGAGCAATTGAGAAGCTATTTGGATTCCCCATTTTGATAAAACCTCAGAAAACAACATAAATTAAGTTCTTTCAGACTTTCTCTACTCAAGAAATCAAAAATCATCTACAACAAACTTAGTTTAGTTTTATGGAATTACTCAACAAATTTCTTTATAAAAGTTAGTTTCTAGTTAACTTTTTTTAACTTTGTTATCAATCTTATTCCTCTAACAATTTAATGTTATATTTGTCCCATCGTAATAAGTACTTTCATTCAAATTTCAAATAAAAGTAGAGGATTAAAAACTAGCATTTGTAATATAAGGATTTCTTCGTACGTTTCATGTGACCCAGTATGATAATAATAATATTGAGTGTTCTTAGCGTACTTAGTCGGAGGATAGAGTTTATTGAATGAACTCCTAATCAGCTGACGATGAAAGTAGATTTCTATTTGCTTGATTTAATGTTTTGGTCCATTTAAGAAAAAGAGGGACGTCAAATGACTGTAGACAATGAATCAATTAACTACTTTTTTTTTTTAAGTATGACATATTTTTACACATTTCAAAATAAGTTGTATTGCACTTGCTGAAATGAAAATGAAAATGAAAATGAAAAGGTTTATTGGCAGACTATAGTCCATATGACAAATATTATTAATACAATGACAGTTCATATACTAAGGATAGAAATATATGTACAGTACAATTGATTAGAAATTAAGTGGAGCTACAGACAGACGTTTTCGTACCAAGAATTCCATAGCTTAGAGGATAAATGGCAGGACTCATGGATGCTGAATTGAAAGCACAGTCAACAGTCAAATCTTTCAAACCGAACATATCTATTAAATAAATGATAGACATTTTTCTTCAGAAAAAGAATTTTTGTAAAACTGTCCCCCTTCATTTACCTTCGTAACCATTCTCGTATGTTATTTAGGTGACATTCCAAGCAAGTAGTTACATATCAGCGTATAGGGACCTTCATGGTAAATGCTTCACAGATTTGCTTTTATTTTTACTTTTTGCTCGACACTTTGCATAATTTTTTTTTTCTATATACAGGGTGCCCCATAATTCTGGTCTCATAGGAAATTTTATTTTAAATTAAATTTACAAAAGTAATACATTAAAACTAAAATAAATGTTCAAATAGATGTTTTATTTTGGGGCCTTTTTTTTGTTGCAGGTTGAATAACACGCAATAGCTAATATGAAAGTAAGTTACACTCGTGAGGAAAAAAGGTCCCAAAACAAGACATCAATTTGAACATTTGTTTTAGTTCGAATATATTATTTTTGTAAATCTAATTTAAAATACATTTTCCTATGAGACCGGAATTATGGGACACCCTGTATATCCTCAATGGTTCAACGTTTCTTTGAACGAACATCGCTTATTATTGGTTCTCTTCCATAAGAACTTGAAATTTAAAAGAAATTATTAGCATGATAATTCTAAACAAAATTTGGCTCAAATGTAGAATTCGGACCCGAGCCTTCTTCAGTTAGCTTTATAAGGCTAACTAACGAAAATATCACGACCTAACCTCACCAATCGTTAGGTTAACTGTACGCCCTTGACGATTGGTTAGGTTAGGTCGTGATATTTTCGTTAGTTAGCCTTATAAAGCTAACTAAAGAAGGCTGGGGTCCGAATTCTACATTTGATCCCAAAATTTCTTTGAAAAAGTCCGATAACGCATTAAGTTTCATAATTCTTTCATAATAATAATAATAATGAAATAACTTAGATTTATAATATAATAATATTTGTATTCGAAGTAATGGAATTAAACTAAAACACGAATAAAAGTTTCGGAAAAAAGTTCGACTAGAAGAATAAAATTTCTAGAATGCATAAAAAAAAAATTACTTATTGGTTAATATTCTGATTTTGTTTGGTTAGTTTATTCTTTTTGGTAACATTAATAAACTTCAAAAAACAAAACTCAGTCATTACTAATTATTAATTTTTTAATGCTTTTTAAAAATCCTATTTGAAAGCGAATTTTTTTCGCGTAAATGTACAATTGTTGGAAAAACATTTTCCGTAATAAAAAAAAAAAAAAAAATTAAAAAGGTCCTCAAATTACTAATTACTATTTTGGGGGGCGTGGGGGGATGGGGGAGTGAGGGAATGGAGAGTGGGGTGTGTGTTTGGTTTTGAAATTTTATTATTTTTGTTGTAAAAACTGAAATATATATATATATATATATCCAAACTGATTATAATTTATAATTAGCAACTCTGAAGGTTTATTTAAAAAAATTTTTTTTGGGGGGGGGGGGGGGAGTTTTTTTTTACCGCAATTATAAATTTTTATCGACTTTCTAAATAAGCTTCGTACAATTTACACAATTTCACCAACGATTTTAAGTAATTAAACACGCACCATGGTCATTAAAAGTTGGCATCATCAAAAATGTGTATAATACAATACAACTGTAATTATGCGCATTTGTATGGAAAGGTGATCCAGTTTTACTCACAGGTCGCAATTAACGCTTACAAATAACGATGCAGGATTGAATACAAACGAGAGCGTGATCCAAAAGGGATAAACCAATTTTAGACTTTACTTCCAATTATTGGATTAAGTTCTTTTTTTTAATTCATTGAAAAGGTTGGACGGAATTGAAAAGGTGAGGAGTCTTTTTAACGTAAATTAAAGTGTAATTAGATTGTTCGAACTTAAAATCGTTGAATGAAAAATATCACTGAAACGATGGGATAGAGGAGAAGGTTTAAAAGCCATGTTGTTGACAGAATACATTTGGGTGGATTGAATTAGGTTAGAGTAAGGTCATTTTTAATCGTTATCGACTATTTAATCATTTGATTTTCTCTAGGAAATGGCTGAATGTACAATTTAAAACGTTCTGAAAACTGATATTATCATTTACGGAGGGAAACTAATTATTCGGCTGTAAATATAAAGAGCGAAGAATCATATAGAAACCCAATATGTTTTGACTATATTATTTTGGTTAAATAGTATAAAGTTTCAATGTGCGTTACAAAGTAAAACTGATTGTCAAATATATCTATTGGTTATTGTTGTGTTAAATATTTTGTTGAAATTGTTATGTTCAAAGTTGTCTATGTTTTCAAACTGGAATATTTTTAACGAGTTACAAACAAAAACTAAATTTTAACATGAGATAGGAACGTGCTACGAGGATGGCAGATATGAATATGCTTTGAAACTGCAGGTAACAAACAGTCCAACAGCGTTGGTACCTGGCATACGAGAAATGAAATCCGTCTTTGTCCTCACCACTCTACGAGCTGGGTGCTTTGCTTCTGCAGGATTGGCGAGACCAAGGACAAATTTTATTTCTCGTGTGCTAGGTAGGAACATTATTGGACTGTTGGTTACCCACAGTTTCAAAGCATTGTCCGAGTCCCCGCATTTATTGCAGTTCCCTCTTATACCACAAAAAGTTATAAAAAAAGTTAGACCCAAAAATGCATAACGGAGTATTGTTTCCAGAGGCCATCAAGGGAACTTTTCCAAATCAATTAATTAAAATTATTTATAATTATAACTAACATTTTTTATGACATTTTTTTTCCAAGAATGAAATAAATCTTTGAGTAAGAAAGATAATTGTGTGTAAAGTTATTAAACAATTCAGATATTTTCTTTTGTGCAACTTTGTAAAATGGTCAATTATAACTTATATCTCCTTTGGTCTCTTCTCTGCGGTTATAACGTGTTGCTCAATTCCTATTAGATATACTGTACGATTTGTGAAAAAGAAGAACATTAAGTAGGGCTGACATGAAGAAAGATATAGTGAGAAATATAAACGTTTAGTGATGTAACTGTATGAAGGCTGTAGTCTTATCAGTAAGGATCCGTTCAAGAATTATGTAACGCTATTTTTGCTAAAAGTGACAGCTTCCCCCCCCACTGTAACGTTTCGTAACGCTAGACCAGACACCCCCTAAGATGTTATGTAATACTCCCCCCCCCCCAACCAATAGTGACGGCTGTATATGTCACACGTCACATCACATGATCTTACATCACACGGCACACAGATTTCGTATCTTGCGATATTTTACACGTTATCATTATTATTATCATTATTATTATTATTATTATTATTATTATTATTATGGAAAATGAAGAATTTGAATGGTTTCATGAGGACGACATCGACACGGACGATTTAGAAATTCCACCTAATTTATCTGTCGTCATGGGTACACCATTACTTTCTCCTGAATCTCGACAACAACCGTGGGAAAATGACATCTACTGTAAATATACAAATATGCTTGTATCATTAGCGTTTATCCTTTATTCTTATTGTTTATTATCATTGTGATAGTGGTAGGAAGCTTTACCCTACCTATTTGTATTAACTCATTATCTGGTAAAAATTGACATTGATTTAATATTTGGAACACATTTTTATAAATTGATGATGTTGTTGTAACAACTTGTATTATCAACAACTTTTCAAAATTAAAATAAGTATATTATTAGTGCTATTATGACCCTTTGGGTTGTCAGCACTTTAAACAGAATTTTAAAAAAATGTTTATCTACTAGCCACAGGCACAGAGGGTTCATAAAAATCATTGGTTAATAGCATTACGTAACGCCACTGGAAACACCCTCCCCACCTACCTGTAACATTCCGTAACATTTGGACATACAGTACACCCTCCCCCACCTACTTGTAACATTCCGTAACATTTGGACATACAGTACACCCTCCCCCCCACCTACCTGTAACATTCCGTAACATTTGGACATATAGTACATCCCCCACCCCACCTACTTGTAACATTCCGTAACATTTGGACATACAGTACACCCTCCCTCCCACGACCTACCTGTAACATTCCGTAACATTTGGACATACAGTACACCCCACCCCCATCCCAAGCATTACGTAATTTTTGAACTGCCCCTAATAAAAAAAACAAAACTTATACCTGAATATTTTTTAAAATAACATGAATAATAAATATAAATATAAATATAAATATAAATATAAGTATTATTTACATTTTTATATACACGACATAAAATGAATCATGAATCATAAACTTAAGATTATATTGTACTACCTTAATTAAAGGAATTCCTTTACAACGTTCCAAACCTCTTCTGAAATTTCAGTATATTATCCAGATGAAGATGAGCTTATTGGAACTTCGGAACCGGTGATACCAACCAAAATTATAAAGAGTAAATGAAAAATATTTCAAGATTAATTCGTTGGTAACGCACTGCAACACTCTATATACATATACCGGGTGGCCCATAATTCAGGAACCATAGGGATAATTATATTTTTTTTCTAATAACACTATACATTGTACAACAGTTAAAAAACAACGGAAATGAGGTCGTCATTTTTATGGCTAATTATATGCGTAGATTGCGAAAATAACACTCATTTATTTGTATCACCCACCGATTTTATGAAAATGACCCTATTTCATTGTATCATTTTGAGAACCACTGGTTCTCTGAACGCATCTTTTACATTTTGTTCAGTCATGCATATGCTGTGGTGGTGGTGGTGGTGGTGTTCGGCTCTGTTTCCACTTTGATTTTATGAAATTTTCTTTCATTAATCATTTAAAACAAAATTGTCAGCCATATTTTATCATAAATCGGTGCTATAAGTGAGTATTATTGAATAACAGCTATCAAATTATGTATATTTCACCGACAACGTCTATATTGTGTGAAATTGCAAACTGATCTATCATTTTCTTATTTTACAGGTTTTTATTGATGTTATGCTACAATGCCTAGAGAGTGCAAAAATTCGCCAGACAGTTTTTGTTATATTTGTGGGACATTAACGTTAAAATAGTATAAAGTTGACTTCTCATGTGAAAAAGCTTTATGAATTATACTTCGCATGCAAGTTGGTGATCAGGAGCACTGGGCGCCTCATATCTGCTGTGTGAGATGTACATTTGTACAAGCTCGTTATCTGCATGGTTCAAAGGCACCGGTCCTGGTCTGGGATTCGGTTCCCAATGGTATGGAGAGAGCCGCTGGACCATTCAACTGATTGCTATTTCTGCTTAACGAACATCACAGGTTTGAATCTTTTATTTTTCTGAATATACGTCAATTTGGTGTTTTTAGCACATTTTAGCATATCCTGCTCTTCATAATGTACTACACAATTATGCTATCTTAAGTAGTCAACAATGTCTATTGTCTCACATTACAGGTTGCAACAGAAAAGGGAAAAAGGCTATTGTCTACCCAAATCTTCGTTCTGCTATGCGTCCTGTGGAACATTCTACAGATATACCCATCCCTCGTCCTCCAGCTGAAATGCCGACCGATAACACAGACTGACAAATCGGAATCAGACGGCGAATGCTATGAAGCTCAAGTCGAGTCCAAGAAAGAACAACATCTCATCACGCAGCCTGAACTCAATGATTTTGTCCGTGATTTAATACTTACCAAGCAACAAAGTGAATTGCTGGCCTCACGTCTACAAGAATGGAATCTGCTGGCGGAAGACGTACGAATTACAGCATTCCGAAAGCGCTCCTTGGATTTGCAGGAATATTTCACAATGAAGAACAATCTTTGTTATTGCATTGATATACATGGTCTGTTCGATGCTCTGGGTTTGTGCTATGAACCGAATCAGTGGAGATTGTTCATTGATGCATCTCTGTACAGTGTTAAGGGTGTACTGCTACACAATGGGAACTCAATGCCTTCTATTCGATCGCTCATTCAGTCGTCTTGAGAGAAACGTACGACAGTGTTGCTTTTATTTTGGACTGTATAAAATACAATGAACATAAATGGCTTATCTGCGCAGATTTGAAGGTTGTGGCTATTCTCAATGGATTGCAAACTGGCTATACGAAATACATGTGTTTCCTGTGCAAGTGGGATAGCCGAGCAAGGTCTGAATACTACACACGCTCAGTATGGCCGCCGCGAGACAATTCCTCACCTGGATCTCACAATGTTATTCACGAACCACCAGTACGAAAGGAAAAGGTTACCTTGCTGCCACTTCACATAAAACTAGGGCTGATGAAACAATTTGCAAAGGCGTTGAAACAGGATAAGCCTGCCTTCAAATATCTAAAGAAAAATTCCCCAAAATAAGTTATGCCAAGATTAAAGAAGGCATATTCGTTGACCCTCAAATTCGCCAACTCATGCTAGACGAACACTTTGAAGCGGTGATGGACGAGGTTGAGTTGGCAACCTGGCGTGCATTCAAAAACGTGTGCAGCGGTCTACTAGGAAAGACTAAATACGACAACTATGCTGCACTTGTGGATCAACTTATCAACTCATACCAACGTCTCGGATGTAAGAGGTCACTGAAAATTCATTTTTTCCATTCACATCTCTCATTCTTTCCGGAAAACGCATCTGCTGTTAGCGACGAACACGGGGAGAGATTCCACCAGGATATAGCCACAATGGAGAGCCGATACAAAGGGAAGTGGAGTCCTGCTATGCTGGCCGATTTCTGCTGGAATTTAAAGCGTGACCAACCAGAAGCATCACAAACGCCAGCATAAATACAAATAATGAGTTGAAAACAGTATAATACGAGAGTTTTATGTTAATTTTGTGCATATATGTTGAAGTATAGCAATAATTAAACTGTTCCATATGATAAAGCCTATCTGTTTATCAATATATTCTTATTTTTTGGTATGAATATTTTAAGCAGTCATTACAAAAAAACGTGACGTGATAGAAAAAACTATTTTCAGATTTGGAATCAGCACACTCGACATATTAAGAATGACTGAATGTTGTTCCCGTTTTTTCTCTGTACAGTGTAATTCTTGTACTTCCTAATAACGTTTCTTTTCCTTTATTTTCTCTTTGATGAATTACCTGGATGACGTACCGATAAACAAACGACGTAGCATGTTTTTTCAACAAGACGGTGCACCTCCTCATTTTGCCATGCAAGTTCGCAAATACCTTGATAAAACGTTCCCCAACAGATGGATTGGCCGAAGAGGTCCTATCGAATGGCCACCCAGGTCACAGATATCACACCACTCAATTCATTTCATCAAAAAGAAAATAAAAAAAAAACATTATTAGAAAGTACAAGAATTATTAGAAAAAAAAATACAATTAGTCCTATGGTTCCTGAATTATGGGCCACCTGGGGTGTGTGTATATATATATATATATATATATATATATATATATATATATATATATATATATATATATATATATATATATATATATATAATGAAATGCAAATTTTTTATTGCAGTGAATTTCCATGATACAGATGATAATAATGATAAAGATTAATAATAATAATAATAATAATAATAATAATAATTACAATAAAAACAGAAAAATATTAACATTAGTGATGCTAAGTCGATTTATAGACAAACATTTCTATAACATGAAGCTCAAAGTTTACAGTAGACCAGTGGTTCTGAAAGGGTGTCACGAAAAATTATGAGCGAAGTCCATTTTTTACTGACATAAAAAGAAATAATTAATGTGTTTTCTTTATAATTGTTGTAATGAATATAGAAAAATGTGTGGCGCGAGACAAAAAAAAAATTGAAATCACTGGTTCAGAGGACGTATGTCAGAATTGATGAAGTTTCAATAACTGGACTATGTAGTTTTCATTTCTTTTCATTGTACAGGGTGGGCCGTAAGTTTCCATACATAGGAAAAATTAAACGTTTGTTTTTATGTTTCAGATACCCTAAGAATATGCGTTTGACGAAAGAGCAACGAATTGAAATCATACTGATGGCTGGGTCGGGAAGCAGTCGCATGGTTGCAATGAACTTTAACAGACAACATGGAACGAACATCACACACGACACTGTGGCAAAACTTATTAACAAGTTTCAGAAAACTGGAAATGTTGCAGATCAACCGCGAAGTGGTCCAAGACGTACAGCCACCGATGAAGACACAACAGCTACGATACTTACAGCGCTTACACGGAGTCCCAGAAAAAGTACACGACGGTTGTCTGCAGAAAGTGGTGTCAGCAGATCGAGTATCAGGCGCATTTTGAAAGCAAATAAATGGCATCCATACAAATTGCATATGGCACAGCATTTGAGTGAAGACGACCCGGATAGACGGATGGAATTCTGTGAATGGGCATTAACCAAAGTGAACGAGGATGCAAACTTTTCAACTAAGATCTTGTTTACTGATGAAGCAAATTTTTACGTCAATGGAGAGGTTAATCGGCAAAACATACGTTACTGGAGTAATGCTAACCCTAACTGGCTGAGTCCGACGAAGATGCAAGGTGCCGGTAAAGTGATGGTGTGGGCCGGGATATGGGGTGACAGAATTATTGGACCAATTTTTGTCAGTGGAAATCTTAATGCCGAAAGGTATCTTAACATGTTGCAAGAAGAGATTTTCCCATCCCTGCTAAACGAGGAAGGTAACTTCCCAGTTTACTTCCAGCAAGATGGAGCTCCACCTCATTATGGTCTTCACGTGCGTCGGTATTTGGATCAGCAGCAGTTTCCGGATGCTTGGATTGGTCGGCGTGGTCCTGTGGAGTGGCCTCCCAGATCCCCAGATCTCACCCCCCTTGATTTCTATCTTTGGGGGCACTTGAAGGCCATGGTGTATCAGGAAAAGATACGAGACATAAATCATCTAAAGGAACGTATCACCAACGCCATTACAAGCATAACGTCAACTGTGCTAATGCGTGTTCATCAACAGTGGGGAACACGTATTGAAATGTGTTTTCAAAACAATGGCAACCATGTAGAGCATATTATATAAATAAAAATGGTTGTCCATAAAAAAATGTTTATTTTTCCTATGTATGGAAACTTACGGCCCACCCTGTAGTATATACGGTGTGCCTTCAATTACCTCAGATGCTGTGAATATAATTCGTGCAATTTTTATAAGATAATCCAAACCTTTAACCGAAGGGCTTTTTAACATAATTCATACTCATATCTTCTACATATACATCCTACTTTGGCCTCCTCTTATGGGAGGTAACTAAGCCATCATTAAAGAGCAAAGGAGAGAGCAAGGAGCCTTGTCATGTTCCGCATGAGGATTCAAAACAATCCAAAAACACATTACCCGAGGGGTTCTCAACTGGGGGGTAATTACCCGCAAGGGGGTAATTTGGGATATTCAGGGGGATAATGGAAGCCCGCCAAAAATATTTTTAAAAATAGAAAAATAAATAAAAAAAAAAAATTTCGCTTTCAAATCACAAACGCCTACGGCTTATGGCCTACAATTATATAATAATTATACACATTCATATTTATACTAAATTTAGGTTGTATTTAAAGGCCACTTTTAGGTTAAGGACCCACTTATACCCACTTATACTGAATTTAGGGTGAGCAGTCTGCTCCAGGTCGGTAATAGAAGTGGGTTGAGAACCCATGCCTCATTGCTCTATCTAACAATAAAGGTTGGTGGATATATTAAAACTGCAGTGTATTTAATACACCCGTTGGAACATCATTTTCTAGTAATTTTGTAAATAAACCATTGTGAATCATTCATCATACGCCTGCGTATATCCAAGAAACAATTGTAAATAGTTGAATTACTATCACAAGCTACTTCGTGGCTGATGTCGTCACACTGCTTCCCGAGATCAGTCGAATTAAGCGGCATTGGGTCTGGGTAGTAGTTGGATGGGAGACCGCCCTCTTAGTCCAGATTATATGTGGCGATCCGTGATTCGGACCCCACGTAAAGCTGTAGGTCCTCTCCGTCATATAATGGAGGTTAAACATTCAAATCAAGCAAGCAAGCAATTACTATGATAATAAAACCCCACTCTAATAGACAGAGTTTATTTCCACAACAGTTTCGATGCCCACTGGCATCCTCTTCGGTTGGATACAGAAAAACTCATTCGTTTTCTGTATCCACCCGAAGAGGATGCCAGTGGGCATCGAAACTGTTGTGGAAATAAACTCTGTCTATTAGAGTGGGGTTTTATTATCATATTTTGACCTTCACGTAGAAAAAAGTAAAGGTTTTTTGCATTTATCAAGCATTACTGTCGGTGCATTTAAATAAAATTTCTTTCAATACATGAATGGATGGTAGATGGTTGGGTGGTTGGGTGTTTTTTTTTTAAACCAAACTGATGAAATGTCCATAAATAAACAATTAGTTGATGTAGAAAAAATTTTCAAGTAATTTTGAGAAACAGGGAAAAAGCAATGGGTTTGTAATTATTGCTGGTTAATGTGTTCCTATATTATTTTTGACAAAGGTCATGATACGTACCCTCAGAACTGTGTAGAAATATAAATATGAGCTTTCATTGCTGAGAAATTGAAAGAGACACGAAACTTCAGTGTGTCATTATCATACTTTAAATATTTATTTCATAAGTCATCTATACCCGGAGAAGAACCCATTTTCGATTCTTTAATCAGACACTGAAGTCGAAGTAATTTTATTGGTCCCCTCCTATAGGAATGTTCCATTGTACTCCCATAATAGGAAGGCATTCTTGGCACCCTTTTCATTCTTAATAAATTTACAAATCCGTCTTTTCTTATTTAAATTGTCCTCACAATACTCGCATAGAATGTTCCATATCGCAAAAAATGTATACATTAAAAAAAAAATATATATATACAGGGTGTCCGAGAATTATCTGTACAATTTTTGGCTGTTATTAAAAGTCAACCATGAAGTGTAGAAATTCCAGTGTTGTCCCATTTTACAGAGAATCTCATTACGTTTTTTCTGATACCAAGTTTTGACAAGTTTTTTAGAAATTCCAGTGTGTCCGAACATTATCTGTACAATTTCATCTTTTAATAAAATTCTTGATAACACACGTAAAATTCTTAAACAAGATTATTTAGAATCTGTATTTTCAAAAGTTTCTTTTATTAAAGTAACGTTGTTACAAACATTCGATATGTGCACCATTAGTGATTCGCAAAACATCCAATCGATACTCCAAATGTTGCCATGTACGCTGCAGCATATCCACATCAATTCGTTCAATAGCAGCTGTGATTCTTGCTTTTAAATCATCAATGTCTGTCACCCGCGTACATTTCTAAAAAACTTGTCAAAACGTGATATCAGAAAAAACTTAATGAGATTCTCTGTAAAATGGGACAAACTGGAATTTCTACACTTCATGGTTGACTTTTAATAACAGCCAAAGATTGTACAGATAATTCTCGGACACCCGGTATGTATATATATATATATATATATATATATATATATATATATATATATATATATACACACACAGGGTGTCCCATAAGTCCGGCATCATAGGAAAAATAATTAAAAAAGGCAAAACAAAAGCTTTTATTTACAGAACGTGCTCAATATGTGCACCATTGTTTTCAATACACAAATTCAGACGTGATACCCAGTCAGCAAGCACACGGGTCAGGACGGGTCAGCACGTGATGTCAGGAGTAATGGTGTTACATGACCCAATAATGCGCTGCCACAAATGTTCAACACTCTTAATTTTCTCTGCGTATACCAGCGCTTTCAAGTGGCCCCAGAGACAAAAATCTAGTGGTGTGAGATCCGGGCTTCTAGCTGGCCATTCCACAGGCCCTCGACGTCCTATCCAATGACCAGGAAATTGTTGGTACAGGTATTCCCTTACTTGGGTGCTGTAATGTGCAGGAGCGCCGTCTTGCTGGAACCATGTTGGGAAATTTCCTTCTTCGTTCAAGACACTGGGAAATGCTTCTTCCTTGAGCAATTTAGGGTTATAACTTTTTTATAACCTAATATTCCTGTACTTTAATTCGATGAACTTTTGCCTAAAAACAAAGAAATGAACTTTCATTTTAATATCTTTTTAGAAAAGGTCACCCCGAAATAAAAAAATCGATTATTGCATACGTAACTTTATTGCATATTCCATGTAATATAATAAAAGAACTCACAACATAATCGTTATAATACTTGTACATATATTACTGCTTATTGCTTAGAATAAACCGAAGTTGCAGTTTGTTTTTGTTTCTGCAGCAGCATACAGTTCCTGCATAACTTTGATTGCACGTTCTGCACACTGATTACTTCTTGGTATCTTGAGTGGGGATGGCTCCTGCTTCCAGTGATTTTCCAATGAGTTCAATGCTTTTTTGTAAGGTTTCAATATTTCTGACAAGTTCTTGAAGTCATTTTCATTGTACATCTGATTAGTAAACCAATATTCTGCCCAGTTGTATGAAATGAATCTGCATACCTTCTCCAAATCTTCCTTGTTGTAGGTATAAGAATAAATGCAAGGATAGCTAGAATGGCTCTTGAATGCCACCTCGCATTGCTGATGCTTGGAATTTTCTGAAAGTTAATCAAAGGAAAATTCCCTTTTTCTTCAAAGAATCTAAACACCCGTGTTAGATGGTACAAAAACTTAATATCATCTCTCCATCCTGATTTCTCGAGGACCTCTTCTGTTCCATTAACAACTGTGCCTTTAGTTCCTCATAATTCTTCACCAGTTGGGATACAAATGGATATTCGATGTTTGGAGAACTGGTGTTAGCACCAAGATCTTCGTCCATTACCAAACGGAGAATCCTGTCCAGAATGTGATGCTGACAACTGATAAATTGTGGTTTGCAGATACCCTTCTCTGAGAACATTCGTTGCAATTTGACAACAACTCCACTCTTTTTCCCAGTGTTAAAACTTGTTGTATCAGCAACAATCATCTTTATTGCATTCCATAAGGTGTATTCATCAATAACTTTTGCAATTCCTTCAGCAATAGTTTCAGCCTTGCCATCTTTCAGACGCAATGTATCCAATTTTACTTCGGTTCTTTCATTTTTAAGTACCACTACTTGATACTCATTTTCCTCAATGCGCTTTCCATCAAAATGTAAAGACCACTCTTCCATCTGTAAATTTTCAATCATTTCCTCCTTCAATTTAGCAGCCTCTTTGTATGCTGACTTGTGAATTGCTGCTTGACTTGGTGTTGGAATGTCAATACCATCAAGTGACAACTGTTTGCATATTTTAGCGGCTTTACTTGTTGATACTCCTGTGGATGTCACCAAGTTGGTTGCAACTTTACTTTTGTTATGTCTTCTGGTTGGTGGAGTAATACTCTCATCTTCATCTTCATGCTCGCTCTCTTCAGATTCAGTACCACTACCACCAGATACATGATTGTAAGATGTTGATGCTGATTCAGCAGGCAATTTTCGTCTCTTTGAAGGGTGAATCGTTTCTTCACTTGCAACTTGACCTGTAGAGTACCCCACTTCTCCTTTGCTTTCCACTTGAAGGTGGTACAGTCGTTTGTCTTCCGAGGATAACCATTGGCCATTTACTTTAGTGATATCAAAAAGTTCATTCAGGCATCATATTTTCCCCTCCTGACACATTCATCATAAGTCTTCATCACCTTGTCAAGCTTTGCTCGTATTACTTGATCTGACACATGCGGAAAATTCAATTTATTCTTCCATAATTTTGTAACTTCTTTGGAAATTTCCACTATTCGCTCCTTTCTTCCTTTGATTTCTGTTCCAAGAAACTGGTACCGTCCAATGATTTGGATTTGGAGTGGCATTCTGCATTTTTCTTCTAGTGAAGATTCTTCTAAAGGCACACTTCCTCTTCTTCTATGTGACTGCTGGAATCTCACCAGATTATTGGTCCAGATATCCTTGTTCTTCTGTATGGTAGTATCACTTTTCTTGTGTGACATTATATTGCTTCTGAAACAGATATAAAAAGGTATTAAGTTGATTTGTTTGTTTGTTTATATATATGTTTATATATATAATATTAATATAATTATAGAAATAATATAATAATTAGAGGGCGGATTTTTAGGTGAAAAAATATGACCAAATATTTTTTTTTAGGTGATAAAATTTTGGAAAATATTTTTAGAACATCCATAGAACGTCTCACGAAAATATTTATCACCAAATATTTTGGGCTCTATATATTTTTTGAGTTTGACTCCCCTCTACAAAACATTCTGGATACGCTTTTGTTTACGTGTTAAAATGGAAGAAAAATTCAAAAATTGTTATGGTTAATAAATTTAAAAAATGTTCTGGAATGTTCAAGAGTGCAGAAGCGAATTCCACATTTCGCTACGTTTTTTAATTAAGCGAACATATTACAAATAATAAAAGCTTACCTGAAGTTGAGTTGAACTGAACAGTTGAGTAACTATTGCGCAATACTGGACACAAGTGATTCGGTTGATTTCATTTCGTGCTTTTATACAATTTGCGAGTGCATGAAGAACAATGTCGTGTGTTCTAGAATTTTCTTGTATGGGTGGATTGATATTAGTCATCGAATTTGAGCACCGGAAGTGATTTTTCGGGCGATCTCACGATATATTAGCGTACTGAAAAATTCGAAAATATTTTTTAGGTTAAAACCTAAAAGTCCGCCCTCTAATAATAATATATTTATATACTTATGAGTAGTAACGTAAATATATGGTTATGGTGATTCAAACTTTTGATTTGGGGGTGACCTTTTTTAAAAACTGAGAGGAATTAGGGTCTTTTTCATTGTTTTTAAGCAAACGTTCATCGATTTATGATACAGGAGATCTTTTATTTGAAAAAAAGTCTAAAAGTTATAACCCTATATATAATGAGCATACGTAGGTAGGTGCCTCCAGTGACATGTTCATCGAAAAAGAGGGGGCCTATGATGCGATCCTTCCAAATGCCACACCATACCATCACCCGAGATGCACCTTGTTCCTTTGAAGAGGTATACCAGTGAGGGTTGTTTTGAGACCAGTAGAGTGTTCTGTCGATTTACCTCACCATTTTCATAAAAAACAGCTTCGTCACTGAACAGAATGGTGGACGGGAAATTGGCATCCCGAGCATATTGTCCCGTAGCCCATTCACAAAATTCCATCCGCCAGTCGGGATCATCTTCGCTTAATTTCTGTAGGATCTGAAGTTTATATGGATGCCATTTGTGAGCCTGAAGAATGCGATGGATGCTACTTTTCGACACTCCTGTCTCGGCGGACAATCGCCGAAGAGACTTATTGGGACTTCTGTTAAAATGAGCCAGGATAGCAGTCGCTGTATCATCGTCAGTGGACCTCCTTGAAGGTCCACTGCGTGGTTTATCTTCTATGGATCC
Source organism: Bathynomus jamesi (assembly GCA_023014485.1). Classification (NCBI taxonomy): domain Eukaryota; kingdom Metazoa; phylum Arthropoda; class Malacostraca; order Isopoda; family Cirolanidae; genus Bathynomus; species Bathynomus jamesi. The sequence goes on from JAJOZX010003439.1 coordinate 412,845, forward strand.
TGTTTCCTTAAACTTTGCAACAAGTCTGCTAACACAACTCTGTGTTATTGGCTCGCAGTCTGGATGCAGTCTGTTAAATTCAGCAGCGGCCTCTCTTTGACTCCGATTTCCTATGAGTAGAATTATCTGGATTCATTCTTCCTTGCTCACAGACATTATGGCCTGTAGAAAGAGAAAAATATAAATTATGGTTTGTAGAAATAGAAAAATATGAATGTCTCCTATGATGCCGGACTTATGGGACACTCCGTATATGGCGGGGCCACCAGCTTGATCTCCATGTGAAGAGAGACCAACGCACGAAACAACATAAGGTTCATAAGGTAAGGTGTATATATATATATATATATATATATATTATACAGAGCTGGGCACTTGCGGCATATTTTGCGGTACTGCGGTACTGCGGTACTACCGCACTACCAAACCGGTACCAAACCGGTACGCGGAAATTTGAATGCGGTAGCGGTACTGCGGTATTTTCAGCGTTCCTTTGCGGTACTGCGTTATGCGGTACCGGTTTGCGGTTTGCGGTAGTACCGCAGTACCGCAGTACCGCAAAATATGCCGCAAGTGCCCAGATCAAATAATATATATATATATAATATATATATATATATTTAATATTAAGTATAGCGAAGACCAGTGTTTTTGACAAACTCGAAGTTAAGTCGAAATTTGTTACAAAGATCGTGATTAGCCGAAATTGGTCACGTGGGAAATAACTAACTAATCCAAAACAAACACCTGACTTAGTGTATTCTGGTCTCCCTGTAACTTAACATTAGAGTATATATATATTATATATATATATATTATATATATATATATATATATATGTGGGATTGAACTCAGAATGGTCCCTGAGGCTCTTTCAAGATACACACAGACCGTACATGGAACAAGGAACTCTTCTGGGAAATCAAATTTACTACAGTCCGAATAAGTAATGGTAAATGACAAGCACTATAGTTTTTCTTTTTCATGATGTTAGCCCGACGTGGGCAACTTATTCAGACTATGGTGGATTTGAGTTTCCCAGAAGAGTTCCTTGTTCCATGCACGGTCTGTGTGTATCATGAAAAAGCCTTAGGGGACCATTCTGAGTTCAATCTTATCATGAAACAGACATGTTATGTGCCTTGAAAAGTGGACGCTCAATTTTGCTTATATTGAGGTTCTGGATATAGTAGACTAGGTGTAGCTGTAACCCCTAGATCCTGTCCCAAAGTTGGATCCTATCTACTTTGCAGATAGCTGGTGAGGGAAGCTATATTTTTGGGGCCTCTTTGCGAGTGATCCGTTGCCCACGTCGGGCTAATATATACTATATATATATCTATATGGAATTTGGCTCGGGAAGAAAATTCTTGACCTGAGTCTTTTTGTTCCATTTTGAAATGGGAAAATGGAAAAACCAAGAAATGAAAGAACGCATTCGAACATTATCGGACAAAGCCTCGATGTGACATATCCTTCCTCCTTCCACTCGAAGTTGCTACTTTCATAAAATCTCTCCATATATGCAATATATATATATATATATACATACACATCGTATGTTTGTGTGTGTATGTTGTGTGTGTGTGTGTGTGTGTGTCCGTAACAGTGTGTGTGTGTTGCAGAGCTGGGCACTTGCGGCATATTGCGGTACTGCGGTACTGCTGCACTACCAAACCGGTACCAAACCGGTACGCGGAAATTTGAATGCGGTAGCGGTACTGCGGTACTTTCAGCGATCCTTTGCGGTACTGCGTTATGGGGGCCCGGGGTGGTAGTGCGTTGGTACCGCAAGTACCGCAGTACCGCAAAATATGCCGCAAATGCCCAGCTCTGATTGTAGGTGCCTCTGGCTTTCGCGTCTCGTGTAATTATATTTTGCTAAAAACATTTTGAATATAATCTTTTTGCCAATAACGGATTCACCTTGATTTTCTCTGAAGACTTTCTATGAATGGTCTTCATCAAAGAATAGGAGGAATGGGGTAGTTGTTGTTGTTGGTGGTTAGCCGATCAGCCCACCCTGATCGAGCAAGCCGGCGGCACGCGGGTAACCGATCGCCCTCTCCGGAGTGGACCAGAGGTTCAGCGCACAATGATGTTGTGTTCTATGTGTGTGCTAGAGCGGTACAGTCTGTCATAATATGTTCAATTGTTTGTGGCGTGTCCTGGCACAGGTGGCAGGTGTCGTCTGTGGAGTTGTCTAGTCTGTGTTTATGTATCTGTAAGTTGGGGTGATGTCCACATCGGAATCGTGCTAAGTTAACTCGATCCGATCTGCTCAGGCTGGTCTCTGACCTGTCATTGGGTGGCGGCTTCGCACCTAGGACCGCATTCGGACCGAGTCGTGTCAGTGCTTTGTAGGTTAGGTGTGTGTGTGTGTATGTGTTTTCTGCACTGTGTGATGTCTCTGGGGTGTGGTATGGAATGGAGTATTTGGTTATAATGTCTCTCTGGTGTTACCTTAATGGTGCGAGGTGTTGGTGCGTAATTGTACATGTAGTGGCAAGGGTGTTGTGGGTTAGTTGTCGCTGCAGCCATGAATCGTGTTCCCCTCATGTCTAAATGTTCCCTAATTTTCAGTATTTTTGTCTCTGTGTGCAGGTGTTCTATTGGTGTTGTTTGAGTGCATCCTGTAATGATACGAAGTGCGTTGTTTTGTATTGTCTGTAAGGTGTTTATGTGTATGTTTGAGATAATGGGTGCCCAGCATGGGCTAGCATAGTCCATAACTGAGCGAATATAGTGTTTGTATATGAGTGATGTTGTTTCCTGCTGATGTCCAAAGTTTGTGCCTGTTAGTACCCTAAGCGTGTTAAGTCTTGACGTACATTTGTTTATAATATCCTGAAAAATGGCGAATGGGGTAGTTGTTCCTCATTGAGTCTTGTGGTGCCGGAGGATGGGAAAGACCATTTGTTTTTGTCGTAATTCTTTAAAGCGTATTCAACACTTTAATAAAGAATAGAAATAATTATTATTTGTTTAAATAAAAAAAAAGCAAACTGTACTGATACGAGTACATGATGAAGGTCTGGCACGCTTTTAAAAATTCATATTGGAAATTCATATAAGCTCATGGCTTTATATATTATGTAACCAATGTTGCTGACTACGTATAAGATGAAACAATGTAAGTGTTTCGTAACAGTACATAAATGAGGAATCAAAGCGTGTAAAGGGTATAAAATGTTTCATATAAAACTGACACGCTGTTTCATTCCATGTGGGATTACATATAGAAATTATATTATAACATTTTTATCCGCGAATACACGATAATTTACTCTATTCTGTTTTAAAACACGTATGGACAGAACGCTATAATAACTAATCATCCTTGAGGACTACAAAATTGTTTGTACTGCTGCCATGCATAATCGCATATCCTCTACCGTCTCACTGAAGGGTACAAACAAGACACGGCAACACATTTACGCTGTTCATAGTATTCAATTTTGCCCTAATAAATCAGTTTATAGCCCTTCTTTTATGAACTGTAACACGATCTTTTATCCGCAGTTTCAATAGGCCTAAATTAAAGTAATTAAAATGTTTAACCCTCAACCACTATCTTAATTTCTTGGTCACACAAAATTTAAATGAGTGAGGTGATTCCTGACCCTGCGATAGTGGTTGGGGGTTAAGACGAAGGACCAAATAACAGTAAATGAAAATTTCCTGTAAAGAAATGAATCTCAAATATTCGATGAAACGTGAACTTTGTAATAACTTTTGGAACATTTGTGAAACCCTGGCAATCTCATATCTATGAAAAGCCTATTCCGTGCATTATTAGCTCATCTTATTAGATTACCATTTCATTTTGCACTGAAAGAAATGAAAAATGTAAGCAGGAAATCATACTACATTAAAGGTTTATTTTCTTAACCGGCGAAATCGTTGCTCATTCGGATTTTCATCATTTTATATATTAGAGATCAGATAAAGAGGATATTTCGGAAATGTTAAATTTCTCTGAAGGAATTTTAAGTATTTTGGAGCGTTACATAAATTTGGATTTAAGATAAGTAGATTTTATAATATATATATATATAAAATGACGATATGGATGCCATTCATATACAGACCCTTTTCTGTTTACAATCACTGATACCACTTTCCAATTAAGAGCAGCTTCGCTTTATGCATAACTTTCAAGAAAGCGAGACGGATTTTAGCATATGATAAGATGTATTGTAATTTGTATCATTCATGCTAATGAACAGAGCTGGGCACTTGCGGCATATTTTGCGGTACTGCGGTACTGCGGTACTACCGTACTACCAAACCGGTACCAAACCGGTACGCGGAAATTTGAATGCGGTAGCGGTACTGCGGTACTTTCAGCGATCCTTTGCGGTACTGCGTTATGCGGTTCCGGTTTGCGGTTTGCGGTAGTACCGCAGTACCGCAGTACCGCAAAATATGCCGCAAGTGCCCAGCTCTGCTAATGAATGCTTGTCATTCAGAGCTGGGCATTTGCGGCATATTTTGCGGTACTGCGGTACTTGCGGTACCACCGCACTACCACCCCGGGCCCCCATAACGCAGTACCGCAAAGGATCGCTAAAAGTACCGCAGTACCGCTACCGCATTCAAATTTCCGCGTACCGGTTTGGTACCGGTTTGGTAGTGCAGCAGTACCGCAGTACCGCAATATGCCGCAAGTGCCAGCTCTGCAAGTTGTCATCACATTTACCGAAACTAGTCTCTAATTATTAGGGGTGCCCGATTAATCGGTATCGGCACCTGGCATGCCGATTAATCGGCCATGCCAGGTATTTTCCTAATATCGGCAAAATGTCGATTACTCGGCATGCCAGGTGCCGATACCGATTAATCGGTGCACCCCTACTAATTATTAGTTGGCAGAAAGGTAGATTTTGCTTTTAATTCATATTTATTCGCGTATAGCTTTTCTTTAATTCTTCAACTGCATTTTTGGTTATTATTATTATTATTATTATTATTGTTATTTGTATTATTATTATTATAAATATTTCAATTTTAGAAGTCAAATTTTCAAAGTTTGAAAATTTGAGCTGCGTTATTCCAAGTGTCCTCAAACGTCTCACAGCGTATCCTTTTTTCCAAATTTTTCTCTAACTTCACAAAATAAAAATGGTTTTCACGCTCGTAAGAAATTAATTAAAAAAAAAAAACTTGCTGTCTCGAAAACGGGAAAAGTTGGAGTAAGAATCTTTGAAATCACGCCCTCGTGAATTCAGACAATCACATGATGAAGAACTGGTTTTTTGTTTTTCTAGAAAATTTAATTTCCAATCTTCTGTCGAGAGTAGAAAAAGATTTCCATTATCAAGGACATTTATCTTGAGTAAATTCGATTATTCATTAGACGAAAAATGGTCATTTTGGTTGATGAGGAACTTGGGGATAATAATCAACGAGGAGGGCCAGTTTAAAATGGCACAACGGTCAGGCCAGACGAACGCGGCCAATTGCTTTAACTCATGGCTTATTATTAACCAGTACTGTCGGGGGTCGAACCCCCGACTTCAATGTCTTATCTTCGCTTACCTAGTGAGCTACATGGGCTAGCAGAACCAAAAGAAAGGAGGTGCCCAATTCCGGCTATGCATGTACAAGGCGACTGGATTTAAAGCAAATATAAAAAAGTCAATCAGTAAGAAACATTCTATGGCTAATCTAAAAAAACCACTAAGGAAAAGGAAGGTTGCACCTCAAAACGGGTTACAATCAACAACAACAACTATGTAAGTTTATAACAAAAAACATTTTTAAATGCTTACATACACCGTACCGTGAAATACATAAGCAAAGATAAAAAAAAAAACCTGTGCCATTACATTAAACTTCAACTTCGAAGTTACCCGGTACTTTTCAAGTTTCTAGTATCATTTACAGCGTATGCCCATACTATAATGCAAATAAAGTGTTTATATTATAAGAATTTAAGAGTGCTTTTAATACATGTTGCAGCGTTCAATGTAGCGCAATATGAATGCTAAACAGCCTACATTTTCGTTGAACATGAAAGTCTTAGAACATCATAAATGAAAGAAAAATGACCGACAAACGGGTAACTATTTCTTAAGTATTATCCAAATTATTTGGATGTTTCTCTGCTTATCTATATATATATGGAGAGGAGGAGGAGGAGGTTTTTCGAGGGGGAGGGGGGTGCTGAGAATTTCCATCTACTTTAATCTATAAATAAACATACGAGTATCTTACATCTCTGTATCTTGCACACTGACGAGAATCATCATTATTTTATTATTGGTATATTTGCATTAACTGAAGATCAGTTGTAAACAAGGAAAGGTACATTTGAGTTGAAAAATATGTAATTCAAGAAAATAATGTGGAAATGTTCAAACAGATTTAACCCTTTAAGGCCGAAAACTTTTGTAGAGGTTAAGTTATGAATGCGTGTATTTGAAACGCTACCAATTTGTACCAGTCGTCCTGAAAGGGTTAAAGAAATATCTGAAGCAAGTACAGTACAATGATGGATGTTTTGATAAATCATGCGATGAAGAACAAAAAATATCATAATTAACCCTTGAAGCGTAAGAACTAAAGAACCCTCTTTTCAGGGAACAATTAATTTGCTTGAAGTGACTATCAAGAATTTGAGTGGATTTTCCACCCGAGTTTAGAAAAGAATTTTTTTTTGGTAAGTACCAACAAACGTCCTTGAACCCCCTTGGTTGGGATAACGATCGAACACCAATAATGTTCATTAAACGCATAAGAAAAGTCGAGGCGTAGTATTTACTGTAGTTTGATTGTGTAGAAAATGAGCATCGACAACCTTTCAAATTTCCTGATACTCTCATGAACAAGCGCATAAATGTCATATATATATATATATATATATATATATATATATCAGTGGCGACTCGTGACATTTTTGTTCAGGCATGCAATGTTATGGAATGGAAGAAAAACATCCGCCTAACCCTCTTGCCCAAACTTTGCATATTGTTTACATAGAACTTAGCAAGTTAAAGGTGTTTTACAAACTTTTGGGGACCTCTTTGAAGGAAAGTTCATTTAATGTTAGGCTTAAATATGCGAACAAAAAATTAGACATATTTATATAGTAGTTACCGAATTGATCTAAAGAAAAAGATACAAATTTAAAATTTACCTTAAATAATTGTGAAGCATTATTTGAATTGAAATTCTGCTCTCCTAGTTTTCCTGCAAAATTCTTCGATGACCAAATTGTAAAAGTACTCTCGATTCTCCATAAGCTTCTTGAGGAAATTTTTTTCAATTGAAATTAAGGCAAGATTAGATAGCCTTTCTTCACTTTGGGAACTCCGTAAATAACTTTTAATTCTTTTAAGCGCAGAAAATGATCGCTCAACACTTGCTGTCGATATTGGTATAGTTAGAATCAAATTCGTCAATTTATATATTTCCTTAAGACCTTTGTGCATTTCGCTTTCCAGTAGATATTTAGGAGCTCAGCAACATTCTTTTTGGCAAAAGATTTGTGCGAATATAAAACACACAATTCAGAACGGAGACGAGGAAACTCAAAAAATGAATTGTAGCTTCTTTTCAAAGATTCAAAAGCTCTCTCTGGGAAAGTAACATCATAGAACTCAAATGTTTTGCAATCTAAAAGCTCAATGAATTCCAATTTTTCCATTGAACTGAAACGCTCTTTCATTTGAAGAAGTATATTATCGAATATTTCATGAAATAGTTGACTATACTTCTCTTGTGGAGAAAGACTCTGTTTCCTTTTACATACAGGTTCACCACATCTTTCTGTTATCAAGTCCCACATATCTGCAAATTTTGTATCCCTTATTTGTTTGATTTTTTTCATAGTGCTTTCAACGGTGATTGAGCTATACACAATATCCATAGATTTTGTTTGCAGCACATTAAATAGATATTCAGTAAAAGGAAAATTTGAAGAAAATACTTCTAATAAAAAATTAAAATCGAAAGTATCGATACCAGCAAGCAATCCGCGTGCACTATTTTTTGTTTTTTCATCAAATTTCTTTGGGTTTTCAAGAATGCTTTTTAAAAGATCTATTATATCTTCTTTATTTTCCTTAACTCTTTCAACTAGACGAGATGAATAGTTCCACCGCGTTGGAGCCAGTTTAGGGAAACGCTTTCCAACAACTTTGTCAAGCATTGAAGTTCGCTTAGTTGAACTGCTGAAAAATGATGACAAACTTCCTAATACTGAAAAAAAATTATTACATTCGGAAATTTCAGCGACAGCTTGGGATAAAACAAGGTTAAGTTTATGGGCGTAGCAGTGAAGAAAAATAGCCTCTGGTACAGTTTCTCTAATCTTTGTTTGTACTCCATTAAGATCGCTCCCCATAACAGCAGCACCGTCGTAGGTTTGAGCAACTAATTTTTTCAAACAGCCCAGTTCACCTAGTTGCCTTATAGATAAATCAGAAATCGCTCCTGCACTTCTATCATTGCTGACGTCATTGAATTTTATAAATCGTTCACAAATCTCTCCATGTTTATTAACATAACGAACAACAGTAGAGAGTTGAGAAAAACAGCTGACATCAGATGTTTCATCTAATAAAATCGCCACATACATGCAGTCGATAAGCTCACGTTTTATTTGTTCTAACATAACTGCACTAATAGATTGAATTATGTCATTCTGAATAGCAGATGATGTTCCCTTAAAAACAGTCGCAGTTTTTAAATGGTTTTGAAGCTTTTCATCGAATTCTCCCATACAAAATACCAATTCAATATAGTTACCCCTATTGTCAGCGTTTTTCTTCTTCATTGTGACCGTGAAATGCTAATTCTTGCATACCTAAAAAACATGTTATCCTAATCAAACGTTTCAAAATTTCTCGATTCTTATTAACTTCTTCGTTATGTCTGGAAATGGCAACTGATTTCTGCTTGTCGAGTATTAAATCAATTCTTTCTGACTTTCCAAATGTTTTAAGATCAACAAATGCATTTATGTGAGCAAGAGATTTTTCATGGCGAGAAATTGCAGTATGTAAATTGTTTAAATCGTCGTATCCACGACTAACAGAATTCCACACAGAGTTATCTCTTGAAAATAGGAAACACGACCAACAGTACAATTTGTTATTTGAAATATTTCCACATAACCAGGGAACATCATCATACAGCTTAGGATTAAATTTCCTAGTGAAGCCTTTATTTTCTTTGCTTAAATTCAAATGTTGAATCGGTCTGCCATTATTCAATATGCGCTTTTTCTCATCAAAAGAGAGTGAGTAAAATCTTCTAGTCTTCAATTGATTAAACACATCGTCAGTCATTATGGGCACTACAATGCTACAATTTATTTAACTGATTATCCAAAATAACTAAAGCACAAAAGGGAACACCGAACACAAGTGGGTGCTTGCGGCTGTGGTACTGGAAAGAAGCCTTGTCAGAATTGCCAGATGTTACTTTTGGTGAATGCACCTATAAAACTGAATGCATGCCGTATTATTTTCATTAATTAAAAAAAATCAGAACAAAGCTTTTTAATTATTTTTAGTAAAAAATTAAGTAAATTTTCTAAGCATATTTTAAAACATATTGCCTTTTGAATTTAGCTATGAGGCTCAACAAAAATATCTTATGGATAGTGAGAAGTCTCCTTAAAAAATTGCCCAAGGCAAGGCGGTGTAAACAAAATCATGTCTTATTTCACTAGACAATTAAGAACATTTTTCTGTACCCAGACTGAATTAGTGAATGCTTTAGCTACAAGTATTTCGATCTGTGTACAGAAAAATGTTCTTAATTGTCTAATGAAATAAGACATAATTTTGTTTACACCGCCCAATAGCCAGTACATGCGTGATTGAAGCCTTAGCCTATTTTCAGTTTCTGAAAATTATTTTTGTCAATTATAATCCTTACTTTGATCTGAAAAGAGAACATATTTAACGCGCATGCATTGCATGCGTTGCATTCATTAAGAAATCGCCACTGATATATATATATATATATATATATACACACAGAGTATATATATATATATATATATATTAGTGATGTAGCGGATGTCATTTTTTCACATCCGCGGATGCGGATGAGGATGTTTGATTTCAACATCCGCGGATGCGGATGCGGATGCGGATGTCTACATTTTCGTTATTTTTTAGGATATATTCGAGATTTGTTGTGTTTAACGTATATAATAAGTTATTATATAGAGAGAGTTGTAGCTATAATGTAGTATAATTGATTAATTGTACAATAATTGCTGTACTTTTCTCTGAACATATAAAATAATATCAAGCATCTAACTAATATAGAAATCAATTAGTGAATTCGTCTGCAAATAAATTCGTTATATTTTGTCGAGTTTCAGCCACAATTAGAAACCATAATTGTGTTACCAGGATGCGGGTAATTAGCTTGATAACTATTTATATTAAGTTTAAAGTTTTATTAGGCATATTTATAAATGAGTAATTAAAATAAAGTAAACTAAGATGTTCATCGTTTAATATTCAAACTTAATTATAGGAAGGTTATGCTTAAGGAACATTAATTTTTCTGCCTTTTCTGCTGCCAGTCTGTTTCTCTTTTCATCATATATTAATCCAGCACTGCTAAATAATCTCTCGCTTGGTACGTTTGTTGGAGGACAGGCTAAATGTTTCCTTGCAAGTTTACTCAAGTATGGATAGATATTCTGCGTATTTTTCCACCAACTAATAGGATTGTCACATGCAGCCAGGCGTTTTTCTTGGTGATAGCTCTCGATCATTTTACTACATCTTTTGACATCGCGTAGGTCTCGTCATCGCTGCTTGACTCAAGAAACTGAGAGAGAGATTCTGTGATAGATTTGCTCGTTGAAGGTGTTGGTTCTGTCACTGAAACTTTTATTCTTTTGGTGGGTGGCGAAGCGACAGATTCAAGAGATTGAAGCTCTTCAACTGCTTTGCCAAGTGATGATTTAACTCGTTCTAATGTACTAGGTGAAAATAACTTAGCTTTGTAACGTGGATCTAAGTAGGTTGCAAGAGAGTAACTTCATACAAGAACAGCCTCTCGTCTTGTCGCTTGCATCACTTTTGCGCACAATGAACTAGTTCTATTAATATAGTAGAATTTGATAATTTCCGCTTATTAATGACGTTTTATCTCAACGGTCCACATCCGCACGACATCCGCAGTCCAAAGTGCGGATGCGAGAAAATGTGCGGATGTTCCGCGGATGCGGATGCGGATGCGGATGTGACCTACATCACTAATATATATATATATATATGAAAAGAAGGATCAACACAACAGCAAACATTTTTTTTGTACTTTTTTCACCAGTTGAGGTAATTTTAATTTAATTTAATTTAATTTTAATGATTTTAATTCCTTTTTGTATTGATGTAATTTTAATTGTTTATTCTTATTTTGTTTTAAGGTTTTGCGGTTTATAATTCACTGATGATGACAAAAGATTTGTCGAAACGTCTGAAGTGCAAAAATAAACGAAAATGTTTGCTGTTGTGTTGGTCCTTCTTTTCATCTGTAAGCTCCGTTTCCCTAAGGAGAAGTTAATAGCTTTGATATATATATATTACAGGGGTTAGACAAAATAATATGAACACCCGCCGATTTCACTGGTTATCTTTACGGACTGCTCAGACACAAAGTAAACGGTCAAATGACTGGCAAACCTATTTAAATGCGTAACAGAGAGTGTTTACGTCATGTTATAACCCTCACGTTGTTTTTACAGATCTGAGTGAATTAAGAATTAGCAGTTATGAAAGACCTGTCAGACTTCCAAAGAGGGCAAATTGTCGGAGCGCGGATGACTGGTGCATCGGTGACGAAAACCGCTCAGATGTTCAATGTATCCAGAGGAACTGTCTCTATGGTCATGTCTGCATACCAAAACCATGGAAAGACAAGCACCGACAAGTGCAATAGTGGACGCAAGAAGAAGCTGTGTGATCGAGACCGCCGGGTGCTAAAGCACATTGTGACAAAGAACCATAAGACCACAGCTCCAAAAGTGACTGCAGAGCTTAACCAGCATCTTGCAAGCCCGGTATCGACCAGAACTGTACGTCGCGACCTCCATGGAGCTGGATACCATGGGGGGGCTGCAATTGCCAAACCCTTCCTTTCGCACATCAACATTGAGCGGCGCAGAAAATGGTGTAATGACCATAAGAATTGGTCAATGGACCGGTGGAAGAATGTAATCTACTCCGACGAATCCTCCTTTACGCTATTTCCATGTTCCGGTCGAGTTTACGTCTGGAGACAGCCTAAAGATGCTTATGACCCCGACTGCCTGACCCCAACCGTTAAGCATGGAGGCGGATCTGTGATGGTTTGGGCAGCAATATCGTGGAATACTCTTGGCCCAGCTGTAGTACTGCATGGTAGAGTTAACGCCCAGGTCTATCTGTCAATATTGGCTGACCAGGTCCATCCCATGGTCCAAACGCTGTTTCCCAATGGCAGCGCCGTCTTCCAGGATGATAATGCACCAATCCACACCGCTGGGGTCGTTAAAAACTGATTTGAAGAGCATGTTAGTGACGTAAAACGCTTGGATTGGCCTCCACAATCCCCGGATCTTAACATTATCGAGCATCTGTGGTGTCAGTTGGAGCAGCAGGTCAGAAGCCGATTCCCACCGCCGGCGTCTTTGGCGGAACTGGAGCAGGGTTTGCTCGAAGAATGGCTCAGGATTCCTCTAGCCACTGTCCAAAAGCTGTATGAATCAATTCCCCGACGCATTGCAGCTGTTATTGCCGCTAAAGGAGGACCAACTCCATAGTAAGAATAAAAACCGCCATTTATCAAGGTGTTCATATTATTTTGTCCAACCCCTGTATATATATATATATATATATATATACACAGGGTGTCCCAGAATTAACTATCTATTTCAATGAAATCGGACAAATTTTTTAAAAACACACTTTTATTTATGTTTATCATGTTTAATATGTGTTAAAAATGTATAAATTTCTAAGTTTTTTTCATAATTTTATTTTCATATTTTTTTCATTATCTGGTCCAATGAAAGACCGTCTGAAGTCATAGAATGGCAAAGAGACTCTCCAAAAGTTAACGTGTGGCTTGGAATGACCAAATCCAAAATTTATGGCCCATTCTTCTTTGCGGAAGCAACTGTAACAGGTACCGTCTACCTTGATATGCTTCAGCAGTTTCTCGAACCACAGCTTCTTGATGATGGCATTCTTGATAATGTTGTGTTTCAACAAGAAGCATTGATCTTTTGGCGATAAACCTTTGTTTTTATGAAACCCCATGCAAAGAAATCCAGGGGTGTCAAATCCGGAGAACGCGGAGGCCAAGGTCGAGGTCCTCCACGTCCAATCCACCGATTCGGAAGGCGTCTGTTGAGGTATTCTCGAACAATTAGAGCATAATGACATGGTGCTCCATCTTGTTGAAACACAACATTATCAAGAATGCCATCATCAAGAAGCTGTGGTTCGAGAAACTGCTGAAGCATATCAAGGTAGACGGTACCTGTTACAGTTGCTTCCGAAAAGAAGAATGGGCCATAAATTTTGGATTTGGTCATTCCAAGCCACACGTTAACTTTTGGAGAGTCTCTTTGCCATTCTATGACTTCAGACGGTCTTTCATTGGACCAGATAATGAAAAAATTATGAAAATAAAATTATGAAAAAAAATTAGAAATTTATACATTTTTAACACATATTAAACATGATAAACATAAATAAAAGTGTGTTTTTTAAAAATTTGTCCGATTTCATTGAAATAGATAGTTAATTCTGGGACACCCTGTACATATACAGAGGGTTAACAACACTAAGTAGACACCACGATGATCGTCCTTAAGAGCAAATGGCAAAGCTGATCAATGGAATGCCAGAACGTGTGTGTCACCTTTACATAATCCAAAAGGGAAGAAAGCAACACGATTCGAAATATATTGATTTAATAAATCTGTTATTTTTTTAATTGACTTTTATTATCAAATCAAAAACTATGGAAAAACTGAAGACGTCTATTTACTTTTGTATATACCTTACCTTACAACCTTACAAAGGTTCCGCGCGATGATTCCTCATTTCGCGAAGGTCAAGCTTGTCGCCTCTCCTCTCGAGTTGGCCTGGTGAAGTAGTGAGTTGGTTTCTTGTGCTCTCCACCTCACATAGCCAGGTACGCCCGGCTCATCGTGGATTGTTCTGAGCCAGGCGTCTAATCTTCTTTTGAAGATGTCCACTGCAACTCCCTTCGTGTTTCTTAGGTCTTTGGGCAGCTGATTAAACAGTTTTGGACCTCTCACCACAAAACTATTTTCTTTCAGGGTTAAGGATGCTCCCTGTTTCGCCTTCAATTTGGGAATACGACTCAATCTACCGTTTCTACTTTCCACCGTTGTTTGGGGAGTTATAGGGTTTAGAGTAAGATTAGGGACTAGTTTCTCCATTATTTTCCAAGTGTAAATAATGGTGTATCTCTCTCTTCTCCTTTCCAGTGAATATAAGTCTAGTTCGTGTAACCTTTCCCAGTAATTTAGTTCTTTTTACCCGTTGATCTTGGCTGTGAAGCTTCTCTGGATCCATTCCAGCTGTCTAATGACTTCTTTTTTATATGGGGATGTTAAGACCGAGCAGTATTCCAATTTGGGCATGACCAGGGTTTTCAGTAGAGGAATCATAACATTCCTATCCCTTCGTTCAAAGGTTCTCAATATCTGTCCCGTTATTCTCTTTGCTCTGTTTACTGCTATCTTATTTTGTGTTTCAAATTTCGCATCATCTGTTATTACAACCCCTAAATCTTTTGCTCTGGAATTTCTCAATTTCCTGTCCATTTGGGGTACAATATTCCATGGATTTTAGGTCTTCTCTACTTTCGTACCGTAACAGCTGAAATTTCTCAGTGTTAAACTTCATATTGCCTTCCGTCCACTTGTAGATTCTGTTCATGTCGGTTTGTAGAGATCCTATATCTTCTGGGTTTCTTATTTTTCTACTGATCTTTGTGTCATCGGCAAAGGATGTTACTGTGCTGTCTCTGGTAACGTCCTCATCTATGTCAGTTAGCATGATTATGAAGAGTAGTGGAGCTAATACTGTTCCTTGTGGTACTGAGCTGATGGCTTCTGATTCTGATGAAGATACTCCTTGTACTGTTACGACTTGCCGCCGCTCACTAAGGAAATTATATATCCATTTCCCTACTTTTCCTGTTATTCCCATATATTTCAGTTTGGTTATCATTGAATTTTTTCTGAGTTTCCAAAAAGTCATAGATTTTCTGTCTAACTATTCTTTCAAATACTTTAGTGAGATGAAATGTAAGCGACACTGGCCTATAGTTTTTGGCCTCGGATCGATCTCCTCCTTTATATATTGGGACTATGTTCGCGCTCTTCAGGATGCCCGGTATTTCTCCCGTGTCTAGTGATCGTCTCCATATCCAGTATAGGGGCTCAGCGATTGCATTCTTGCAGTTTTTGATCAGTGTGGCATTCCATTTATCCGGTCCTGCCGCTGAGTATGTTTTTAGTTTCCCTATGGCTTGTGTAATATCATCCGTCGTAAAGTCGAAATCCGTTATACTTTCCCCTTGTAGTTCTTCTTCAAAGAACGCGTTTCTATCGCATATAAATTTGTCAGTTTTTGGGATACTGAAAGATGATTCGTACTGAGCTCTTAATATTTCAGATACTTCTGTTAGATCATCAGATAAAGCACTGTTCTCGTTTTTTAAAGGTCCCATAGTCGCATGGTTTTTTACTTTCTTTTTGCGAAATTATAGAAGTACTTTGAGTTAGCCTTTATCGCTTCTGTAGCGTCGTCTTCTTCTTTTTCTGTATGCTTCTCGATTAGTTCCTGTATGACGTCATCGATACTTTGCAGTTAATCATTTAATATTTTTCTGATGTTATCTTTACAGTTACTTAATTTTGCAGTCACTCTTTTTCTCTTTCGAAACAATGCCCTCTTTTGTCTCTCGAACCTGCTTCTCTTTCCTCTTTGTTGTATTTTTAGGACATGTTTTTCCCACAATTTCTAACGTCTTCTCCTCTAACGTTATTAGCATCTCCTCCGTTGTCTTGGCCTCGAAAATGGTTTTCCAATCTATTACTTCCATGCTGGATGCAACACCTTCCCAGTTTATAGCTTTGGAGTGAAAGTTAAAAATTTCGAATTTGCTTCTTTCTGTTGTGCGTGTTCTTTCCTTTCCTGTTGCCTTTATATTAGTTGTTATTTCAATGATGTTGTGGTCCGATATCATAGTTGGGGATATTTCTACATTATCAATTAGATTACTGTTGTTTGTGAATACCAAATCTAGGCAGTTGTTTTTTCTTGTGTTTTCTGTTATTTCTTGCATTAACATAAATTCATCAGCTAGAGCTAGTAGCATTTTTACCTGCTCCTGGTCTTCTCGTGTGCTCCCCTTGTCCTGGTGTATACATATATTTTTTCCTATCCTTTTATATTTCATGACTGGGAAATCACCACAGAGAAAAATATTTGGGGTTGGAGAGTGTCGATCTTTTACCCAGTTTCTTACCTATGTAATGGAATCTGAAAATTTTGAGGTTGGCGTGTTTGGGGGTCTGTACATTACAATTAGTACCATATTTAATTTTTCAACTTTTGCTGCTACACATTCTACGTAGCTGTTTGAGGTACTTATAGCCATTTCTGCCATATGCCTTTCGCGTGTGTAAATAGCACATCCTCCTTTACGTCTCACTGTTCTGTCGGCTCGGAGGATGTTATAGTTGTCAATTTGTATTTCTTTTTTGTCAATACAGGACTCACAATTTTCACAGTTCGCCTGGCAGTCCTTTAGATGAGTTTCCGTGAGGCATGCAAAGTCTGCTCCGGCTTCTTGCATGAGTCCTTTCAGGTAAAAAACTTTGTTCGGGGAATGAGTTGATTTAAGGCCCTGAATATTGGCTAGGATTATTTTTATTTTTTATCTTTCGTTTTCGCATACGGGTGGTTCCGATTTTTTTTCCAATGGGGGAGCCGGTTTCGTTGCCTTGTGGTCCTCCGAGAATTTAACTCTTTTTATCTTTGTCGGTACCTGTTGTCCCGATAATGCATGAAGTGCCTTTGTGCGTGCCTTCTGTCCGGCTCTCGGATTCCTATATTTGTCAGCTGGTTTTGTAATTGCTGAATGGTATTTAGCAGCTGGATTGTGTTGGCTGCGTCTAAAAAATTGGCATTCTTCTTTGATGTTCGTTTTTCCTGTTCACTCGTTGCGTTCCTTTGAGAGTGGTGGTAACGGCATTTTTTTCCGTATTTGCAACTCCCATATCTTGCACAGGTGTTGCAGACCGTAAGATGGTGGAACTTGCATTTCTTATCAAATTTGCAGTATCCACTTGTGTAATGCGTGTTGCATAATGTGGGATGTGCATATATGCATTGCCCATCCTGATATCTGCGGTTCCCTTTCGCGTAATATTTACATACGATATTTTCTACGCTCCTATTTCTTGTTTTCTTATTATTTTCAAAGTTCTTAATTTTGGTATTATCATTATATATATATATTATATAATATATACACATATACACCGTATTTCCTGGCGTATAACGCGCACCTTTTTTTCCCCCAAAAAATACTCTAAAAATCACCCTGCGTGTTATACGGCGATGGTACACATTTTTTGTAGGGGAGGGATGGTCGTATTATTATAACTTATTTTGGCTGTATATCGTCTCCTGGCACATTTTTGCACTGTACACTGAACAATTACGGTGCGCGTTATACGCCGAAAAATACGGTATATAAATATATAATTTTATTTGGTATTATCATTATATATATATATATATATATATATATATATATATATATATATATATATATATAATTATTTCACGAAAGTAACACGTGAATAACATTTATGATAAAAATAACTACGAAGAATTTCGTGTTTTAATTGTCCTCCATGGTTACTTTCATCATCATCATCATCATCATCATATCATCGCTCATATCTTGAAAGGCATCATCAGCTCGCAAAGAGTCAATTGTTTAGGAAACAAGAAAAACTGTTTTTTGCTCAATATATTTATATATTTTTTCCAAATTCGTCTCAGTGCTAAAAATGCTTTCTAATTGGAGGAGAGCTAGGCCCTTTTGAGACAAGGTGCAGAACACAAAAACGAACCAGACTTTTGATAAAAAACTTTTTTTTTCAAATTTTTGAGTTAGGTCCTTTCAAGATATAAGCGACGATATATATATGTAAAATATGCTTTTCCATCTCATATTTCTTGTTACATTAAAAGAACAAAAGCAATTAAAATGAAGAACGTGTCACACGGTTTTTTTTTCGTGTTTTTTAAGAAAGTCACGAGACTTCAACCAAACTTTCTATTTCAGAAATATTCTTAAGAAATTTTCTGTGAAAAGAATAATTTTTTCTTTACTAAGAACAACGAAAGATATTTTAGATGAAATATAAATCTACAAAGTACTTTTTTCTATGATCTAAATCTAATTTCTATTCAAATTATTGTAGGAAGCATTTTATCTACGAAGAAAATTTGGATCACCTGAAGATCAGGGCCCACCCCCCCCCAGCCTCAATTACCAAATGATATCTTCGTTAAAACTAACGAAAATATCACGACTTAACCTAACCAGTCGTCAAGGGCGTACAGTTGACCTAACCGGGCATTCAGTTTAATTTATTATTATATTTGGTACTGTAAAGCAAAATGCAAGAATACTGTACATGGGGGCCCTGATCTTCAGGTGATCCGAAAATTTGATATTGCGGTAATCGTTCATAAATGAATTTTTGTTAGAATATTCTATAAGAAAAAATATCTAAAATTATGAATCTTTGAGGCTTCAAAACGCGGGTTTCAGTATCAATGTTGCGAATGATAACTTTTTTTTAATTGAAAATAAACCTAATCACTTATTACAGTAAGTGTCATAATACTTTACTATTTTTCTCCTTCAGAGTTGACCATATACTGTATAAAATACTTATACAAATTTTTATCTTTGTTATCAAAGACATTAAAAAATAGTAATCTCAGAATCCTGGATTAAGAGAGTATGATAACAGTATTGTTTCATATCCGTGTTATTGACGGAAGCGTTGCTGACCATAACTGCCTGTATAGCTATCCCCCGACTTACGCGATAGATGCGTTTTTGAGAGTGCTCGCGTAAGTCAAAATCGTGTAAGTTGAAAAGATTTTCCCCATAGAAACAATGTAATAAGTGGAGGTTGCGTACCCAGACCCTAATCTAAAATCACTTTTCTTTATAAAATAAGTGATTATTTCTATTTATTTTTGTTATATTATGACATAAACACATTTAATAGAGAAAAAATGCATGAAAAACAAATGATACTATTGAAAATGAAAGAAATCTGACCATGCATGGTGCTGGATCTAACTATCCGACTCTACTTCCACGCGCGCTCTCCCAAGATGCGCGCTAACCAGTTTTTGACTCACCACGCAGTCGCGTATATCCGAGAAAAGGGGGCGTAACTCGAAAAAAAATTTCTGGATCATTGTTCATATGAAATCGCGTAAATACGAAAACGCGTAAGTCGGAAACGCGGGGGATAGCTGTGTATATATGACCTTGTACGATACCATTCTTAAATGTAAAAATAAGCCTTAGGCTTATAGAGTTATACACTCAAAATAAAACCTAAATTTAGAACTTATAACTTCTTTTTGAGGGTCCATTGTAGGGGAAGTTTTTCTTTGTTTTGGGTATCAAAGTTTGTTGTCAAATGATAAAATAATTTCTCTTAATGATACATAACTTCTTTAGATAAAAGAAATTGTCTTCAAATCATCTTTTTTGAGTGATTTGAGACAACAGAAGACAGTATTTCTAAGTATAGAAAGTTGGGGCAGTCTTTGTTTTTTGTGTAAAAGAGAGGAATGCTTCTGAAACATACTTTCCAAATACTTGCCACACACTGCTGAAGTGTGTGTCTCGTATCAGACACTCTTTATACAGATCGAAGAAATGTCTTCTGACGAAGGAAATGAAATGTTGCTTCGGTGTTGGAGGAAGAGAAAAATGAGGAGAAGCACTGGATGCATCCTGTGTTTACCAGAAGGGAACAGGTCACTGTTTTTCATCGTTTATTTCAAGAGCTAAATGAAGACTCAGTTTGTTTCGTTATTCATATAAGAATAACGGTTGAAAGCTTTGACATTCTTTGTAATTTTGCCTCTCTGCAAATGAGAAAGAAGGATACGAACAGGTCTTATATATATATATATATATATATATATATATATATATATATATATATATATTCTTAAATATATGTCACCACGAAATTGTAAAAGTTAGCTGGTAAAAAATAGCACAATTAAGTTGTTAGTTTTTTTAGAAGTATGCTTCGAAACACATTTCAACAAGCTAAAGTTTTTTGCATCAGTTTGTGACCAGCTAGTCTCTTCAGGGGGTTCAATTTTTTGTGGTATGCTTCACCAACGCGCTTTACCAGTATGCGGTATGCCTTATTGTATCTAAGTTCTCTGTATTTTAAAGATGCATCACCCCTCCTGTGATGAGAATTCCTTCAAATTATAAACGAAGAAAGGGTCCTATTCACCCACTTATCTCCTTTATCCATGTTGCGTGGAGGTAAGAACAGTGGCAAAGATTCTCGAGGATGAAACAATTAGATAACATAAACAAACGTGTAAGAAACATATTTGCATCCTTTTCGAACTTCAACGTTGTATACGTGGGTAAAAGACGTCCCTTGAGAAATAAAACTTCCTCGTTACTTCCAAGTCATTTCCCTCCTTTCGAATACCAAAACAAGAAAAGGGGATAATTTCACTGCTTCCGGCTTAACTGTTGCTTTCCCCTCATCTCCGCGTATGGAATTACGGATCTGCACGACACATTCAAAATGGGGAGATATCATCGTACTCTTTAAAGAACCTCGTCTCCTGTATTAATGGGAAAGGTATTTGGTGTCCCTGAAGAGAAGGAAAGCGTAGATGCTTCGGAGAAAGCGAATGACACGTCAAAAGCCGTTGCAAAGGAAAAGTGACGTATCGTTTTCTTCCGTCTTGTATGGGATGGATTTTCCATTTCTGGATATGCATTGTTCGTGTAATAAATGAATGCAAATATCTCTTCGCTCCTTTCACGACACCTACATTGTAGGGATGAACACATTTTTAACAGTATCTTCTTCATAGCCACACACACACACACACACACACATGCATGTGTATATTGTGAACTCTCTGTGGTTCTGTTTCATTCACCACTGAGAGAGCCAAAGGCAACATTAACCTCAGCTACAAGAACTACGTTTCTCTCTTCAGGGAATAAAAATGTATGTTTGAAGGAATATACGCTTTAATGACGAACTTTTTGGTCTCTTGTGAGAAAGGGTTTAAAAACGAGTCATAAAGTTACTGTAAAATCTCTCTCTCTCTCTCTCTCTCTCTCTCTCTCTCTCCTCTCTCTCTCTCTCTCTCTCTCTCTCTGTTGGGGAAAAACTTGACTGAAATTGAGCTAGAGAAAGTTTTAGGAGTTTATATTAGTAATGATCTCAAACTGTCAAAGCACTGTGCAGAAGTCGACAAAAGGGCCTTAAAAATAATAGATCACATTAAAAGACAGTGCCAATTTAGAAATAAGGAGATTACAATGTCTATTTATAATTCACTAGTTAGACCTCAACTCGAGTATTGTGCGCAGCTTTGGTCTCCGTCACTTAGAAAGGACATAGAAAGGTTGGAAAAGGTACAAGCAAGGGCCACAAAACTGATTCTTTCAATGGGACTGCAAAACTACCATCGAATTCGAATATTAGAACGCTTAAATCTGTTTACTTTAGAGACCAGGAGGTTGCGCGGTCAGCTTATTTATTCACACGTAGTATGATCAACCATCGAGCAACTAATTTTTGTATCACTTGCCACCTCTAAGTGGGAGACTCTTGAATTCGCCGTAGCAACAACGGGTGATCATCCACGAAACACTTTCATTCTACATAAGGGACAAGTGCACGGGGATAGTTACAGGGACCTCCCATTGATATTCTTCACCGGAAAGAGATTTTTTCTACTCTCGTAGACCATACAACTTGAGATTGTGCAATTCAAATAAAATCTGTAAGTATGTCTACTTTTTATAAGAAATCGTTCAGATGTAAATGGCTGCATTTGCGTGAAAGTATTTGCGTGAAAGAGGAACACACACACGCACGCGCACACACACACACACACACACACACACACACACACACATTTGATTTTTTTTATAAGATTTAGAATATTTTTCTGAATTAATTATTTACAATCATGACTTGCAAGGAATTTCAGGTATACTTGAAATCAGAAGATGGAGTGCGAATTTTGAAGAAGATTAAAAGTTCAGAAAAATATTGACATTTGTCATAATATAATTAGTAAAGCGATGTATAACTACAATATTTAATATGCTATGATAATTTCAATATTATTTACGATATTTTAATACTATGTATAATAATGTATATAGTAATTTCAATATTATTCACGATGTTTAATTGTTAAGCATTATTTTAATAAAAAATTTCTAATTTTGTTTGTTGTAACAGTTGAAGAAATCTAATTTCAATTTGAAAAAAATTTGGTCTTTAAAATAAACCTCGAAAATTTTTTGTCCCGCATGGGCATTTTAAAATCTGGCAACCCTACACATGATAGACATCCAATTATAGAAAATACGTTCACACACTTGCATGCTTTCTTAATATGTCTAAGAATGGAGTAGAAAAATATTTTGTAGAAACATAATTTCATAAAAATTTTTAAAAAATGCATGGCATGGATTAGGTGAGGTAGAGTGGCATTTCTACCGACAATTTTTTTTTCTTCTGGTTGGCTGGGTGCACGTGACGGGTGTGGTGCATGTGCATGGTGTGGAAAACCTGATTTCTGTTCTTAATTCTTGTTTCCACATGTTAGAGGTTTTTGTGACGATATCAAGGCGTTGATGTGCGATCGGCACAAGTATATTATTGGTTAGTTTATACAGCGGTGCTATCTAGTGTACAATCTCTGTGCGCATGGCGTAATTGTAGAGCTTAGCTTATATATTCTCCTCTTTCCTGTAAAATTTCCTTGGATACTTTTCCAGGGGTCAAGATATTTTTTCAACCTTTTTCCGTACCCACCTCTGGCGGGGAAGGAACGGATGGTGGGGAGAGAGCCTCGTGCTTTTCTATCCCGTTTTCTACTACTGCTACAATAGTTAAAAAATGAACAGTTTAATAACAGGAACCTCGCCGAGTGGACGAAAGGTCTTTTCCTCTTGTCTTTGTAACGCCTTGTAATTCTCTCTCTCTCTCTCTCTCTCTCTCTCTCTCTCTTGCTAAAACAAATTAAAAAGCACATTATAAACTAATGACGGTCCCTCTTATTAATGATAAGTCCTTATTAAGGGTGTGACAAAGTCCATTAATCCGCTACTTATAAATCCATTATCTATAGAAAATCTATTAAATATATTCATATATTTTCCCTTATAAACTTCAGTTATTAATTATATATAATTATTTTTACATAAAGATTAATATCCCACAGTAACTTTTTTATTACTTTATACACACACCACACACACACACACACACACACACATACACACACACACACACACTCTATATACAGGGTGCGGCATAAATCACTTTACCGTGAATAATGAAATTATCTTGTGAAGAATAATATTTATTATTTATTACAGAAATTGGTCAAAGTGTCCTCCATCATGTTCAATACAGACGTTGCATATTTGAACCACTAAACAACAAATAACGGGGCACAGTTCTTTGTTATTATTCAACGTCTCGAATTCTTGGCGTATCGAAGTCTTCATGTGATCGAAGTCCTGGGGTTTCTGGCCGTAGACTATCTTTGATTATACCCAACATTGGACAATCACATGGGGTTATATCCGGTGACTGAGGAGACCATTCGACTATCCCACGACGTTCTACCTATTCTGAAAAATTATCGTTTAAGAATGCACGAACATTTCTTCCGAAATGTGGTGGAGCACCATCTTGTTGCCATATTGTGTTTTCAAAATTATGATGGTTTCTAAGTGTTGGCCACACCGTATTCTGCGACATTTCCAGATAATTGACGACATTAACAGTGCCGTCAAAGAAATAAGGACTCACAACACCATCCGGCCATTCTCAGTAAAGCAACTTATGCCGCACCATGTATATATATATATATATATATATATATATATATATATATATATATATATATATATATATATATATATACAGGGTGGGGAAAAGTCTTTAAGGATTTTATACATACAATTATTTAGTTAACAACATTATACAGATAAGTGTTCAAATGATGAAACAAACCAAACAAAAAGTCTATAGGAATTTTATTCATACAAATATTTTGTTAAATTGTTATTTAATCTTGAAAGAGTTCTCCATCCGCTATGATACATTTGTGGATTCTCTCTGTGAAACTCTTCATTGTTCTTTTGAACACATCGAGTGGGATCCTTTTCAGTTCTTCATCTATTCTGTGGTCAAGGGCATTCACATTTGGATAGATGAAACCAGGAATGTTGAGTTTGTCATACAAATAAGCCCAAAGCCAGAAATCACATGGGGTTAAATCAAGTGATCTGGCTGGCCACTCAATGGGACCTTGCCACCCATGCCATCTTCCTTCAAGATTGGTATCCAGAATCTCACGGGCAGCTGCAGAGTAATGTGGCGGCCTTTATCATGTTGATAAAGCCAATTCCTGCCAATGCCATTAGTAAACTGTGGCAAAACTTTATCTCTCATTACCTGACAATAACAGTGTCTATCCATCGTATCTCTCGATATATCAAAGGAAATGCGTCCTGAATAACCATTTCACTCCCAAACTGTTAGTGTAGCCGTTTTAATGGGTTTATCCAATCGTATTTTGGATTTTTTTCGTCTAGTAGTGAACGTTGTGTTTGTTTCTTTTACTCATTAAACCGAAGACACATTCATCTGAAAATCTGATCTTTCCAAGGAAATCTGGATCACTGTTGAACTTTTGTCCCATTTTTTTCAGCAAATTGCAGCCGTCTATCAGAATCATCGTCGTAAATGATCTGAGAGTAAATGGGTTTGTAATCGTGGTACCTTGTGATTTTAATATTTTTGCTACTAAAAATTTGGAAATACCCAATTCCTGTGCGACTTTTCTCACTGAAGTTGTTGGATCGACTTAAAAAGTGGCGAGGACATTTTCTTTGTTGTTGTCTCCTGTCGCGGTTACTGGCCTTCCGCTTTTTGGACGATCTTTTACCTGTTTCCAAAAGTTTGAGCTTCCAATATCAAAGAGTGGTTGCATTTGGTGGAGATTTATTACATTTTTCTTGAAATAAACGCAAACTTTCTTCACAGTTATTATAAGAAATAGCCCACGAGACAAGATACAGTTTTTCTTCATTGCTGTATTCTATCCTTACTGAGATGGCGCTGACTGGGGCTAAGGCCTAAGGCCTCCCTGTTCTAGCCTAGGGTCATTCCTGGCCTTGTATAGTTACTTTGAAAAGTATCGCATACACTGCAGTGATATCATTGGAATTTACTTATTATTAACAAATTATCTGTGTACATAAAATCCTTAAAGACTTTTCTCCCACCCTGTATATATACAGGGGGTTGACAAACGTAAACAGCTACCTTCGGTTTTTTCATAATTTTTGATATGATAATAAAAGTTAATAAATAATAACAGGTGTATTGAATCAATAGGAGAAGACTGTGGACACCAGTCGACTAGGGAGGTACTCCGTCGGAGGGGGGGGGGGGTTATTAGGCAGGAGACAGGGAGTGCTGGAACTCCCGTTTCTCCTATCACTGTCCTCTTTCGCTGATCTTTTTCCGTGTCTCATCTACCCTGTAAGTAGTCCAGCATGCGCTCAAACACACTCTTCTCCCTTTATTCCTCACTACACTCATGCATTTTGCACACTACACAATCTTTCCAAAATTAAAAAAAAAAAAAAAAAGCATCGTAAGCCTCGGAGACCTTGATTTTTGCTCTCTCTTTCTTATAAAGTGGGTATTTTTGCGGGCACCCGCCCTTGGGCCCCACCCTTTCTACCTAAAAAATATATATTTAAAAACGTGTTGATTTCCCCCTTTGCATTACGTAAAGCTGACACACATTCTGGCATTCCACTAAACACCTTTGCCATTTGTTCTTGAGCACAATCATCGTGTCTATTTACTTTTGTTAACCCTCTTTATAAATGTTGTAGAGCTCGAAACGTTGTGGCTTGAATGTTTTAAACGTCTGTAAGGCTTTCAGCTCGATCCCTAAATTTATAAAATTTAAACTCTACGACAAGTGCCTCGTAACACGTCTTCCTTAACCTCTTCAGTTGAATTTATTAAAAAAATGAAGTTTAGTTTTAAAGAATAAACACCTTAAAAGATTACACGCGAGATTTAAACACCATTTATTCTTGCTGAGGGATTCTGTTAATTAATTCTATTTTTTTTCTATTTAAAAACCCGCATCTCCAAACTAAACAATAATTACATTAAACGGTTGACAGAAAAGCATTAGTGTACAGACAACTTGATGAGCTTAGCTTAATAATATCCAACTTAGAAACCAGAGAACCAGATAACGTAATATTTATTTTGGAAATAGCTAAATTTATACTTTATTTTCAAACAAAATTCTTTCTTCGAATAAAGAATTTTTTTATCTTTTAAACTAAACTTTAAACTTCCTACTTTAAATTGAATTTTTTTAAAAATTTTAACTCCCTTGTAAAAATTTATGCAAGATTAAGAAACACTTTTATACTCAATAATGACAAACTGTCTTTTGTAAAATCCCAAATGACCAACATTGTTAACAAATATTTTCATAATTTTAAACCCCACAAGATTTTTCCCACTTTGAAGATAAAAATGATTTGGAATTTTAAGAAATTGATCTGAAAAGCAGTACATTATCATATCCAATCCTAATAAAGGCAAGGATGTTCTTTTAAGCGAGACTGATTACATTAAGAAAATGTACGCCGTCACATCCTATCAAACAAAATTAAAAAATGAAGGAACACCGCGCCATTGCGATTTCATTCTGATTGAAGGACAAAATCAATAGATTTTCCAAAATCTTTACGATAAAAGTAAAATAGGCAAATAAAATGTTTATAGTTACACTCTTCTGGATCCTCCGTATGCATTTTATATAAACTGCCGAGAATATACAAACATTATATTCCAGTCAGACCCATTTTATCAGCCAACAATACCAATAATAATAATTATCAGGTAGCTAAATTCCTAATACCCCTCATAAACTATCTTAAAACTAACTAGTACACTGTAAAAGACACTTGAATTTGCCAAAGAAATTACAGCTGTTAATAACGCTGATAAACTGTTTATGTGTAGCCTTGACAAAGATTCACTTTATATCAACATTCCAATTACAGAAGCCATTAACATTTAAGGCGACAAATTATTTCATAAGTCCAATGATAAAATAATGAATTTAAATGAACACCAGTTTTACAAACTTATTGTGGCCATATCTAACACACATTTCATTTACACTGATGAACTGTGTCAACAGCAAGATTCCCCGCACATAGGGACATTCCCTTGCTAATATTTTTCTCAGTCACGAAGAACAAACCTGGCTCCAGAAATGTACTAAACAATTGAAACTTCGCCTATACAAGCGATGCTTTGGTAATACATTTTTACTATTCAACATCAAAAACCATTCCACATTATTTGTAAATTACCCCAACAATCAATACAGTTGCATTCATTCCACCAGTGAAAAACAAAACCTCGCCCTTCCTCCATCTCAACACTACCAAACGCAGCAATCACGTTCATATATCCCTATATCATCGAAAACCTATCCCCCTTCCCTTCCTGGAAACCAGTTACCTTAGCAATAAACCCTTTATTTACAAACTAAATAGCATTTATACGATGTTTTGGGGATAAAAAATAGCCATATGACCGGTACAGTGTTACGACAAATATTTACCTTAAATATGTTCCTCTTAAATATGCGACAACTGATCCAGATTCGTTGCCATATAAATTGTCGGCAGTAACAAATTGCTCAGATGTATGCAAGTGTTCTCGAACTTGCGGCCACAATATTTGAAAATGAAAATAAATAAAAAGTGTGCTCAACATGAAATACATTGTGAATGTGACGCTCTCAGTTCGAGAACTGCTGTAATACCAAATACAATTGGAAACGTTCTAGGGCCGCATGCGACCCGCGAGTCACGTGTTTGAAACCCCTGTTCTAAAAGTTTCCTTCACTAAGAATCTCTTCCCAAAATATTTATTTCACAGTGTCGTAAGAAAATTTCTAAACATCATATATGACCCCCAACTCAAAATCCCTTCTATGAATAAGGACATACAGTATCTTAATTTCCATAGTATGATTATATTATTCAAAATGTAATGAATAAACTATAATAAATAAATAATAGCTAAACTGAATCCCATTAATTTTGCCTAAAAAGCTTCCATGCTTTCAACGGCATATTCAGATTGCCATATCAGATATCTAAACTGTACAGAAAATAAAAATTGGAAAACATTGCAAAACTATCATTTGTATCGTTTCTGAATAAAATTTTTGTTTATTTAAATAAAAATTCAGTCCGATCTCCTCACATTTCCTACCTCTTTTTCATCCTCAAATCAATTTCCGTTTCTTGTTTACGAATTCCCATAGCCTTAAAACCTGTTTCACTCACAAAGAGAAACTCCACAACTACCTCGTTTCGTTGATATTATATTCATACAACCTGAATTCGCTGTTCCGCGAATTCTTTTGGTAGCATTGCCGCCAATTTCAGCTTCGAATCGAGGAACACCGGGGAATTTCGGGCGGGATTTTACATCCATTCGACAAACCTGCAAAATGAGCAATCAGAGAACATTGTTTCCTTTCTCAGCACCCCTTTGATCTATCTGCATATCACATAATTGACACACATAACAACAACCAACTAGATGATCTCCCAATATCAGAATTGTCACGCATCCACGAGTTAAAACAATCTCTCGATAATTACCAACCAAAACGATAGATACCATCTTAAATTTTAAATGAAAATAATATATCTTTCATATGCCTACCAACTCCTAACAGCAATTTCTTAATCGTTACCAATCCACGAAATTAATTAAACCAATATATGTTTTACGAACAGAGTTTAGTAGGATTTTTTATTAATTTAAAATTTTTAAAATTTTTATGGCCCCTTTTTTTGTACATATTTTAGCCATGACATTTTTTGTGGATTTAATATTAACTAATAGTAAATATCTTTTTTATATTTTAATTCAGACATAAACTTTGTAATACAGTAGATTCGCACTGATGATAGAAAAGCCCAATTTCCGAAACGTCTGGCCAGAATAATAAATTTCATCTCCTGAAGAGATTCAGAGTTCTCGTCTTCATTTTCATAATATATATATATATATATATATATATATATATATATATATATATGTTTCCACTAGTGACAAACTATGTATAGAAGCCTCGTTAGTTCATTGCTCCTCTATATACCTGGCAATGATGCTGCGAGCTGCCATACCCTGAATGGTGTATGAGCGGAGCAGCGTGGCACCCATAACTCGACTCGACTCGAGGTGGCACCCATAACTTTCATATAAACGGAAACAAATTCACATAGAGAAGAATAAGCATAGAAAAGCAAGAAGCCTCTCCCCTTCTCCTCATTCCCTGTCCAACGCCTAAAGTGGGTAGGTTTGGAAATAAGATAGAAGAAAATACTCAGCAATTTGCAAAGCAAAAACTGCCGAGAAGGTTTATGGAACAGTTGAGAAGTGAAAATATACACATAATTATCATTCAGGCATATTTACATCAGCGAACAAATCAATGTACTTAAGATGCTTTTAAAAGTGAAAACTATTTCAAGGATCACCATAAAAATCATCAGAAGGTAAGATTTTCTCAAGGAGATCGTCTAATACTAAGTGAAGAGTGTTTTTAAATATACTTACGGGGTGCTTGAAATTATTTCAGGAGGAAGCTTCTTCCAATAATTAACAGTGTTGTATGCGAAGAAATGTTCGCAAATATCCGTGTTTTACCGTTTTGTTCGAGTTCCCAACCGCGCTGTTACGAGTCGAGTTCGCGTAAAAAGTTTAGAGTAATCAACATTGTCGACACTATTCAAAAGTTAAAAGACGTGGGTGAGTTCGCCTCTGAGCCGACACCTTTCTAAGGAATATACAGTAAATGAAGATTGGCGAGTTTGCGATCATATGATTTATGACAGACAGACTGAATTAGGTGATTCAACCTGACTTTAACATTCAACCTGACTTTAACACTTTCGAGACTTTATTGCTTTTCGATATGGCCTAATATTTTATTACACCTTTTTTATCTTCAACGCCATGTTGAGAGCGTAAGTCTTTTTGAATTTTCCCGACACCTTCCATACTGCCAACACAAGAACCTGACTTAGTGTCGTCAGCGAATTTTTAAATAGTACTTAATATACCTGTGTTTATATCGTTTATGTTAATAATAAATAAAAGCAGTCCTAAAACTGACCTCTGTGGGACGCCACGGAGCTTCACCGTTAATTACAACCATTTATTTTTCATCGCTCAGCCAGTGCTTGAGCCACGCTGCCACCTACTGCTTGATCCACCTGTTGTACCAAGGGCCCTTACTTTCGTCATAAGTAGTTTATATGGCACTTTGTCATATGCTTTTTTGAAGTCTAATTATACTTCTTCCACTGCCCTGGAACGACCTTATTTAGAAAATATGTTGTGGAATAATTCCAACTGGTTAGTTAGATCAGGTCTATGATTACGGAAACCATGTTGGGAATCTGTTAATAAGTTATGTAATTCCAAATGATCTACTATCCTTGCAATAATTACTGATTCTAAAAGTTTGCCTATACGACAGATGTTAAACTGATGGGCCGGTAGTTGTTTCCCATTTTTGAAGAGGGGAATCTCGTTGACTAGTTTCCTGTTCCTTGGGACTCTGCCTATTGCTAAGGACTTGTTAAAGATATAGCCAAGAAAATCATCTATGTTCTTAACCTCTTTAAGAACGCAAGGCGTGAAAATGTCTGGACCAGGAGACTTAAAGGTGTGCATTTTATCGATGTGTATTTTATTGTTCATCACAAGAACAAACAATGCAGTCTAAATTTGTTCCATCTCTCCGAATGAGAATTTTAACTGTAGGGATATTGTGGTTACCTCTGATAGAAACTGTCACGAAAAAATTGTTCTGTACGGTTACTATGTCGGCATCACTAAATTTGAATTCTCCCCTCTCATCTTTGATAGAATCTATACTATTTTTTGTTGACTTATTTTTGGTTTACATGACCAGAAAAGTTTTTAAGATTGGTTATACGAACAAAAGCAATTCTAAATTCTTCTCTACACATCGCTTTTCTGATCTGTCTCTTAACACGCCGCCGGAGGATTATAAAATTGTGTTTATGCCTATAATCAAAGGTCCTTTTCTATTGTTTGTACACTTTATTTCTCTCCTTTATAGCAGAGCTAATATCGTTGTTTGAAAGGTACAAATTTGCTTTATCTATCCATGAATTCGTCTATGAATGAACGCCATGACCAAACATCGTCTGTGTTATTGCTATCCAGCAACATTCAATCATTTTAATTGGTTTTGAGGCTATCAAATTCATCCCTGTGAAAGTCTAGTTGTCACATGAATTTTAATGTTAGATACTCGGGGTATTAAAACTAAAACGGACTAGGTTATGATCGCTGTTTCCTAAGGGTTCACAAACTGCTAGGTCAGTTATCAGGTTGTCTTCAGTAATTAGCATCAAGTAAGTCTAAAATGTTGTTCCATCTCGTGGGTTCCCTCATCCGCTACGTCATTTTAGTAATCATCTACGAAACTAAGGAGTCTGTTTCCCTCAACATCAAGCAGATTTGGATTCTCAATCTATAAAGTGACCCAAAATTAAAGCTAATTTTCCCTCTTCTTTGACCCAGTGATATATAGCTCGTGATCCAACTCGGCAGACGAGTAAAATTTTCTCTGTATGTGAAGAGACTCGTTTCGAAAATAGAAATGGACCCAAATAATTTCGTAAATAGAACTAAAGTGTTTTCTTATAGATGCAGATGGTTTTTAAATTCAATAAAGAATTACCCTTACCCCTTCCCCTGTGTCCTGACTTCATGAAACATTTGTATCCTTTAAAGCAGTGCTGTCCAACTTCTATAAAGCGCGGCCAAGATGTTGCCTATAATCATACACTGTTGGTTAATACGACTTAGGAACCCGCTGAATGTTGTTCTCCCTACTACATAGAAATGACAAAATAGGGAAGAAAATTCAGAAATGAAATTTGGCAAAAAGTCCATTCCGCGGGCCGCAAGTTGGACAGCGCTGCTTTAAAGTGAAACTCTTTGCAATCTCGCGTGGACGTATGTACCCAACTCTCGTTTATTGCTGTGACGTAGAAATTTTCAAAAGTGACAAGAGCTAAAACTTCGTTAGATTTATTTCTAATGGACTGCGAATTATGTAAACTGGACGACCTTCAGGGTTTTACGTCGAGTGTGGCCGATCTCGAACAGACTGGTTTCCAGCTGGTTCTACTCTGAGAGAGAGAGAGTTATAGAGTTACAGACTCATAGGCTAACAAAGAGCCTGAGATCCACTCTAGGCTAGCCCAAGAAGGTAGTAAAAAAATAGAAATAGCAAATGAAAATAAAGAATACTGAACACTTATACATGCTTACGGGTAAAGCATTCACACAGAAATAGTAGTAATAGTTAAGTATAGAACAGACAAGGCCCTCTCCCTCCTCCGCCAGCCATTGCTGACAGAAAGTAGTGCTGAAAGAAGATTTATAGGAAAGTAGGAAAAAGTATAATGAATCAAATAGATTCAGAGTTCATTTACACCATGTGTACACTTGTCTCGTGTACTAAGTTACGCGTTAGAAGACGAAGGAAAATAAAGGATAGCATAGATAAGGCCCTCTCCCTCCTCCGCCAGCCATTGCTGACAAAGTAGTGGTGAAAGAAGATTTATAGGAAAGTAGGAAAAAGTATAATGAAGCGAATAGATTCAGAGTTCATTCAGACCATGCGTACACTTGTCTCGTGTACTCAGTTACGCGTTAAAAGACGGAGGAAAATAAAGGATAGCATGAATACTAAGCTACTTAATCTAATCCACCCTATGCATTTTCTTAAGGATTTATTTTTACTTATGTACAAAAAGTCATCATTTTGTCGTTGCATCATTTCTCCGTAGCCTGCCAAAGTGCCAAAGCCACTGTACCGAGAGACCCACTTTCAAAAATTTACTAGTTTCATTGCCATCTTTCGCAATGGAATTATTCAGATAAAGGAGTACTGATCTATAGGCACTTCCAGCTGGTCAACACACACGAATTTAAGAATTCCCACGGAAGTGTACACGAAGAAATGAATTCCTCTCTTTTTTCAAGTTGATTTATCATATAGTAATTTATATTACGTCCTTCGCATAGGAATTACCTAGATAAAGAGAGAGAGAGAGAGAGAGAGAGAGAGAGAGAGAGAGAGAGAGAGAGAGAGAGAATTTAAACCCTCAAAATGAGATAGCAAAAAGGTTCATTCTCTACGGACAGGTGAACAGAAATACTTTCAGTGAATTCACGTAGAGTTCAATGTGTGAGTACTTTAAGTCATATTAAAATATTATAATGATTAGATAAGTATTTCATCCATGCAGAATAATACATCAGTCACTTAAATTATATAAATGTAATATAAAAATCCTCTTTAATAAATCCGATAATAAACATTTTGTGGAAATTTCCATGATTTCGAAAATCCAAAGATTCCTTCGAGCTCTTCCGAGTAACACTCGGCCTAAAATAGCCACCATGTTAGGACATCGATGCGCCTCTGCATGGTTTCTTGCAAAAAGCTTTAATTTTACGATGTCCCGCCTCTTATTATGCTTTTCTTAAGTCACACCAAAGTTTAGGAAGGAAGAAGCTCAAGCCTTTATCGTGTCTTCCACGTGAACATTTTTGTTTAAAGTTACTCATCACGAACATTTTTGCCAATAAAATTAATTTTCCTAAAGGTGCAAGTTAAACGTATGTCAATTTGATTTAATGCCCCTTGATTCCTGGGGCATCGGCTGAAAATCGAATAAAGTTGACGATGAACCTGGCAGTGTCACAGACGCGGAGACCTTAATTGATGCGCATATTTATCATCTTCAATTTCTTAAACGAACAAGTCCCTATCGAAGGAGACTCGGGTCTGAATTGGTTACAGACCCTCCGCTGAACGTCACACACACACACACACACACACATATATATATATATATATATATATATATATATATATATATGACACCTACCCACAAGGAAAAATGAAAACCGATTCCAAGGTCTTTAAATGTGTATTCAACAGTACACCTTGTCAGGGAATGAAAGGAAAAGGCAAGAAGCCGAAAATATATATTTCTGTACAGCATAAACAAAATAAGAGGAATTAGCAAAAAACTTAGCAAGTATTGATTAAAGGAAAAAAACCATTTTAACAAGATGTGGCCCATTTTATACGTTCCCGAAATGTTATTGAAATTACTTATAAAATAGATGAATGCACATTCCAGAATGTTCCTTTCAGTTGTGTTTATTTTCTACAGGAATTTTAGAATTTTTTCAATTAATACTATGATTATATCTATACATGCATTGGAATTATTTGCCATCCTACATGTACATTTAAACTGTTTTACTTTGACGTCTAAAGTTTTCCCAGTTTGACCAATATAAACTGAGTCGCATTGCTTACATTCAATTGAGTAAAGAAAGCTAGCCTGCATTATCTGGGCTGTTCTTTATTAGGTGCGATTTAACAGTTTTTTAAACTTAAAAACTACATTAATTTAATTTATTTTAAAATTTATATGTAAGGGAGACTAAGAATATTTTTATGATCAAACACCTTATCAATTACACTATTATAATACCTGATTTTTAGCTTTGCTTAAACAATATTCTGGAAATGGAATAGGATAACAGTCTAATACGACTGTTGATAATATTGCATCCTCAGGTGATAACAGTATTTTCATCAAGCTTTGATGATTGATGAAATACTTTTCGTGGAACTTATTTCTCGAAAATAATTTAATCGAAGTGGGTGGCGCCATCTATTGGAGGAAGTGTCAATTAAATACCATTTCGGTTTATTTTCATTAACCGAGTGTAATTACACATCAATTTTATGTTCATCAGGGACGACATACTAACAGCAACCAAGTTTCAAGATTAAATACATTAGAAATAAATTTATTTTACCACGGTGAGGTGTATATATATATATATATATATATATATATATATATATATATATATATATATATATATATATCGGCTATTGATTGATGGCGTGGAAAACGCAGTTTAATAATAAACAGGAACACCAGAGAAAAAATAAACATCATTCAAGGTTTAATAGTACCAACGTTTCGGAATGCACTAATTCCCATCTTCAGGGCTAAAACAATAAAATGCCAAATCACATACAAAATACAAATTGCTTAATAACAGTTTAAAAAAAAATTACAAAATTATAAAAAGTAGCTAAAAAAATGTAAAACATTAAAAACTAAAAGGTAAATAAATGTGAAGTTAAAAAGTTACAATTATAAAAAGTAACTGGGAAAAATATAAAAGCATTAAAACTGAAAGGTAAATAAAATAAAATAAACTAGTACCTTAACCAAAACAGCAGATCTATCGATGATTCGTCAGAATTTAGGTCTGGTTTTAGTTTATAAATAAACAAAGATTCCATAATTTTAAGCTTAAGGTCAGAGCTTCCGGCAGCAAGTACGGCGAAATTAGACTGTGAAATTGGGTGGTTATTGTTGTGCGAATGATTACGTATGAGGGAATTAGGTGGTTTGCCAAGAGGTAAATTTGTACGGACCGATTTACCGAGATGTTCGTAAATACGGGATTTTAAATGTCTTTTAGTTTTACCTATATATGACCTCATACAGTGGTCACACTTGTATTGATAAACTATGGATGACTTAAGAAGTGTAGGAATAACATCCTTGTATTTAAATAAATGGTAAATCGATTTAGACGGGGTGAATATAATTTTTAAACATAGTTGTGGGTAGAATTCCTTGAGCAATTTTAAAAGTTTGTTTCTAATGTTAAAACTTGAGGTTCCTATATAGGGCAAAGTGAAATACAGGATATGTTTGGGGACTGTAATTAAGTCTCTAGTTGTAGGGTTTATTAGTCTATTTAAGGTTCTGCCTATTGTAGTCTCCACCAGTCTAGAAGGGAAATTATTCTTGGCAAGGAGTTTTCGGGTGAAATCTAGTTCATCGTGTAGTTTAAAGTAATCTGAACAGATATTGAAAGCTCTATTGGTCAGAGTCGAAATTAAATTTCGTTTGAAACCTAAAGGGATAAAGGAAGAAAAGTTCGTAGTAAGACTGGTGAATGTCGGCTTTCGGTAAACGGAAGTTTCAAACGAGGGATTAGTTTTTATTATCTTAATGTCCAAAAAGGACAGAGAGCTATTAGATTCAACTTCTGAAGTAAATTGAATATTAGGGTGCTTAGAATTAAGGTAATTACGAAACAAAGGGATATGGTCTGGTGATTTGAACAGGAGAAAAGTGTCATCAGTATATCCTTGCCAAGAATAATTTCCCTTCTAGACTGGTGGAGACTACAATAGGCAGAACCTTAAATAGACTAATAAACCCTACCACTAAAGACTTAATTACAGTCCCCAAAGATATCTGTATTTCACTTTGCCCTATATGGGGACCTCAAGTTTTAACATTAGAAACAAACTTTTAAAATTGCTCAAGGAATTCTACCCACAACTATGTTTAAAAATTATATTCACCCCGTCTAAATCGATTTACCATTTATTTAAATACAAGGATGTTATTCCTACACTTCTTAAGTCATCCATAGTTTATCAATACAAGTGTGACCACTGTATGGGGTCATATATAGGTAAAACTAAAAGACATTTAAAATCCCGTATTTACGAACATCTCGGTAAATCGGTCCGTACAAATTTACCTCTTGGCAAACCACCTAATTCCCTCATACGTAATCATTCGCACAACAATAACCACCCAATTTCACAGTCTAATTTCGCCGTACTTGCTGCCGGAAGCTCTGACCTTAAGCTTAAAATTATGGAATCTTTGTTTATTTATAAACTAAAACCAGAACTAAATTCTGACGAATCATCGATAGATCTGCTATGTTTTGGTTAAGGTACTAGTTTATTTTATTTTATTTACCTTTCAGTTTTAATGCTTTTATATTTTTCCCAGCTACTTTTTATAATTGTAACTTTTTAACTTCACATTTATTTACCTTTTAGTTTTAATGTTTTACATTTTCTTAGCTACTTTTTATAATTTTTTAACTTTATTTTAAATTGTTTTTAAACAATTTGTATTTTGTATGTGATTTGGCATTTTATTGTTTTAGCCCTGAAGATGGAATTAGTGCATTCCGAAACGTTGGTACTATTAAACCATGAAGGATGTTTATTTTTTCTCTGGTGTTCCTGTTTATTATATATATATATATATATATATATATATATATATAATATATATATATATATATATATATATATGGTGATTTGAACAGGAGAAAAGTGTCATCAGTATATCCTTGCCAAGAATAATTTCCCTTCTAGACTGGTGGAGACTACAATAGGCAGAACCTTAAATATATATTCTTCCTAAAAACTGCCGCTAAATAGTTTGTTTTTTAACTTTGAATTTTAACGTATTTTCGTGCGTTATTTTTGTCCTGTTCTTTTTAAAGTTTATTATTATGCACACAAAAAAGATTTGCCTTTTTGCAGGACGCATTTTTCAGACGAGTTCATGATTTTAAGGGCAACGCCTCTTTGTTTTAAGTACAATTTTTGCACAAAATTAGCACTCATCCTACCCTTTGAACTGCAGAAAGCTTTTGATAAAAAAAGTTTTTGATAGAGTCTGGAACAAATCCTTAATTTCCAAACTGCCCTCCTTCGGTTTTTATCCTTCGTAGATGGCCACTACTCTTCTAAAGCTATTAATAGTAGTGTTCCTCAGGACGCTACCCTGGCACCCACTCTCTTCCTTTTATTCATCAATGATCTTTTAAGTTGCACTTCCTGTCCTATCCACTCTTATACCGATGATTTCACCCTTCA
Organism: Bathynomus jamesi; assembly: GCA_023014485.1. NCBI lineage: Eukaryota > Metazoa > Arthropoda > Malacostraca > Isopoda > Cirolanidae > Bathynomus > Bathynomus jamesi. Next base: position 451,130 of record JAJOZX010003439.1, read on the forward strand.
CTTCTCCATCCTCTTCACAAAGCGTCCCTCTCAACAGTCACTTCATGATTCGCGTGAAACGGCTATGGCGCATCTAACCTCTATCTTACGACTATTTCAATGCCTCAAAAACTCAGTTCGTTCATCTATCTACTCGTCACAATCTTCCACACAACTATCGGCTTACCGTCAACAATACACAACTCACTCCTTCCAACATTCTTGGGATTTCCTTTTCTTTTAATCTTTCGGGAAAGATCACACATACTCTTTTTCTTAAACAGCTTCTAAGATGTGAGGTGTGCTGCACCGCCTCCACAGTTTCTTCGCCCCCACCCAGTTGCTGTCTGTACAGAAGTCTTGTCCGCCCCTGTAGAGAGAGTACGCTTCTTGTGGCTCAACCCACTCAGCCGTACTTGACCGGGTGGAATCAAAGGCTTTTCGTCTCATCAATTCCCCGTCTTTTACCGACTGTCTTTAATTCCACTCTCTTCTCTCTGTTGCCTTACTCTCTCTCTCTCTCTTACTATCTCTATCTTTTATAACGACACTGCTCTTCTGAACTCTCTAACTGCATGCCTTCTCCTTTAAGGAGAGTTTGCAGTACTTGACTTCTAACATAGTCTCATCCCTTTTCTGTTCTAACGCGCAAATATTAATCGGTATTCTCAATGTTTCATCTACTCAACCGGTCAGCTCTAAAATAACCTTCCTCAACCCATCTTTGCTCCTGTCTATGACTTCCAAGCTTTCAAACGCAGTGTGTTCAGGCATTTAGAAAACCCTAGACCTTGATTTTGGTTTTCTTCTTCCTCTAGGGGAGAGAGCGTTTTTTGGGGGCATTCGCCCTTGGCTCTTCCTTCCCGCATAAAATAAAAAATAATTTATTCCATCTTTCTGAATGGGAATTTTAGCTGCAGGGATATATATATATATATACACAGGGTGTCCGAGAATTATCTGTACAATTTTTAACTGTTATTAAAAGTCAACCATGAAGTGTAGAAATTCCAGTGTTGTCCCATTTTACAGAGAATCTCATTAAATTTTTTCTGATACCAAGTTTTGACAAGTGTTTTAGAAATTCCAGTGTGTCCGAACATTATCTGTACAATTTCATCTTTTAATAAAATTCTTGATAACACACGTAAAATTCTTAAACAAGATTATTTAGAATCTGTATTTTCAAAAGTTTCTTTTATTAAAGTAACGTTGTTACAAACATTCGATATGTGCACCATTAGTGATTCGCAAAACATCCAATCGATACTCCAAATGTTGCCATGTACGCTGCAGCATATCTACATCAATTCGCTCAATAGCAGCTGTGATTCTTGCTTTTAAATCATCAATGTCTGTCACCCGCGTACATTTCTAAAAAACTTGTCAAAACGTGGTATCAGAAAAAACTTAATGAGATTCTCTGTAAAATGGGACAACACTGGAATTTCTACACTTCATGGTTGACTTTTAATAACAGCCAAAGATTGTACAGATAATTCTCGGACACCCTGTATATATCGAGAGAGAGAGAGAGAGAGAGAGAGAAACGTATAGAGTTCACAAATTTTATTTAAGTTCCCTTCATTCGTTTAAAGTAATTATGTTGTATTTCATTTCTGGAACGAGAAATTCCTTCAAATAACTTCATTTTTGAAAAAAGAAACTCCTCCAAGTGACGATTCATCTCGAAAGACAATTTAACACTTGCCTGAACTGATTCACCAACACTGACATTTCAAGACAGCGAAATAATCCATTGGAAAGAGGAAAACCTGCTTTCCACACTTTTCTTTCTTTTCTGACTCTTAATTTCATCAAAGAGACTCCATTTTCCTTTCTCCTTCAAAATCACTCCTTCGACACCATTTTTATTTCGCTTTTAACCAAACGAAGAACACTTTCACTAATCTAAGAACATACACACACACACACACACACACACACACACACTTATATATGTATATATACAGGGGAGTATTCGCATAAAAATTTGTCAAAAAACAAATGAAACCATAAAAGCGCGGGAAAATAACAATATTGGTAAACCAAAGATTTTCTTATAGACAGTACATATTTCGTCATAAATACGTTTATTTGCAATCATTTTGAAATTGTTAATATTTATTTTTAAAATCTTAAGTGATTTTGACTGCACGTTTTGACTGCCAGATGCTAGATGCTTTTTAGAAAATTTGCTGTGTTCTATAAATTACTCGCATCAGTTCATTCAAGTGACGCAGATTGCTGGTAATTTTTTTTTTAAATAAACCTTTATTGCGACTTCATTTATGTATTTGTTCATTTTGACTGAGTGTAGAATAAAATTAAATTTAACTCTGTATAGTCAACATTATGCAACAGTTACTCATCTCAAGTTTCTTCAAAAAGATAGCAAATCATCGCCCAGATCCTGGCTTTCGCACTATGGCAGAGCAGGTCACAAATGACTTCCTTCACACTGGTCAGATGACTAGTCGTGATCTAGCTGGTTATGTTCAAGATGCTGACTGGACTGCTCTTTCTCGCCAAGCACAGAACACAATAAGATAAGAAGGTTTCAACATGCTTAGCCGCGTCAGTACCAATGGTTGTTCTACTCTCCGTCAGAGAATGGTGGCTTCTGCCAAGTCTGCATGCTATTCGGCCAGGGACAGGATGGCAACGACCTCGGTGTCGTCGTCAGCCGCCCCCTCATGTACTTCACCAAGGTGAACGAAATGGAAGACAAGGCGGCGGACGTATACCAGATGGCCAAAACTGCTGTACCTGAGAAGATAGCCGCCAACAGGCAGAAGTTGTCATTTCTCTTCAAGACGGTGAACCTCTATGGCAGACAGAACACTCCTTTCAGAAGTCACAGAGACAATGCCACAGACGTGGAGAAAGGGCCGAACTCGAACCATGGCAACTTCTTGGCGTTGCTCAATTTCAGGATGGAGGCTGGAGACAAGATCCTTGAAAATCATATGAAAAATGCACCAAAGAGTGCCATCTACTCAAGCAGTATGATTCAGAACGACATGGTTGAGGTGTGTGAGGACACTCTCCGAGACTTAATCCCCAGCAAAGTCAAGAACTTTTCACAGTTCTAGTTAACAGCTAATAGTACAGTTTTAGTTAACAGTACACAAGCTACCACTAAGTCGAAGTTCCATGTGAATTTGAATATCCCATATATTGTACTTTGACATATCCATATTATTTATCTTATCCTGCATACAGTATGCTTCTTCCCAAAACCCAAACACTCACCCCAGCAATCGAAGCTGGACTATTTATTTTATTTAATTTGGCCCTTAAGCTTTAGGCTTTACTGGGCTCTTATTAAAAATAAACAGCTAGTTATTATTAATTAATAATAAATAAGTAAATAAGTATTATTAATAGTTAAATTATGGATTAATCTTAAATTATCATTATTGATATGACAAATGCAAGGTCACCATTGAAGGCATTATACCAATACCATACAAAGAAATCAATATTATACATGAGAGATAGGAACTGAACAATTCCAAGAAATGTGTTTTTAATACTAGACTAGATTACACACGAGAAATTAATAAACAATAGTAATGGACATTAATCCTAGATTTTTGTTAGTATGCCATTATTAATCGGGATTTCAACTTGGTTTTAAACAAATTTACATTCACAATATTTTTTATATCAGCATTTAAGTCATTCCATAGTTTCAATCCAATGAGAATGGGTAGTTTTTGAGATGAAGACAATCTAAATTGAGGTATAATATGCTTTGATCTATTTCTGGTCTGATACGAGTGGATTTCTTGATGAGTTACAAAATATCTATTTACCCATTGCAAATTAATGATTTTGTTCTTACACTTGTAAATAAAAATAAAATGTGCCAGTTTGATTAAATTATTGAGCTTTAGTAGGTTTAACTCTTTAGATAATGCACTAGAGTGATCAAGGATATCAGCACCTTATTGCTCTTTTTTGGATGACAAAGATACCATTTAACGCGTTGTTAGCGGAATTTCCCCAAACAAGGGTGCAGTACGTTACATAAGGAAGAATAAGAGTATGATAAAGAGTCAATAAAACCTGTTTAGAGATAACATTTCTAAGTTTAAACATTATAGCAACGCTCCTTGAAATCTTTTTCGCGATATAATTTACATGATCACTCCATTGCAAATTCTTATCTAGCATTACATCAAGAAATTTTATTACAGCACACTCCTTTATGGCGATTTCATTAACATTAAGTTCATCAAGATATAAATTTCTTTTATTAGTGCAAATCATGAAATTTGTTTTATTGGTATTTAGGAAGAGTTTATTGGTGGTCAACCATTTCATTACACTGATGAATTCTGAATGAAATATATTCTTAGCTGAATTGACATCTTTGCAAGAAAAAAACCAGTTGTATCATCTGCAAACATTATGAAGTTCAGTATATCAGATGAACGTGGAAGGTCATTTATATATAATAAAAATAACAGTGAACCCAGAACTGAGCCCTGTGGCACACTATGTTTGACAAGCACTTTAGTTGAGCAAACCTTATTTACTGATACAAAAATTATATCTATTGGACATATAACTTTTAAACCAATTACTGATTGCTCCTCTAAAGCCGTAACAATATAATTTATTAAGTAGAATATTATGGTCTATTACATCAAACGCCTTACTCAAATTCATATATTATATTGATAACATTATTTCTTTGTTCTCTTTAGCTATATTTGCATTTTTCATAAGATTTAAAATAACCATTTCCGTTGTTTTATTATTACGGAAGCCATATTGATTTGGAGATAATAAATTGTAGGATTCTAAATATCGCTGCATTCTACTTTTTACAATTTTTTCAAAAACTTTGCCGAACACAGATAATGAACACACCGGCCTGTAATTTGTTGCTCGTGTAGGATCACCCCCTTTAAAAGGGAGTGTTATACAACCAGTTTTTAGCGTTGATGGGAATATTCCTTTGGAAATACTTTGACTGATAATTTTAGTCAAAGTTACAGATATCTTATCTTTAACAAGTTTCAATATAGGTACAGGAATATTATGAATGTTATTTTTTGTATTTTTTAATTTACCAATAATATTCCGGACCTCAGCAAGTGACCAATAATAAAATACAGCCGAACCTTCTGCACAAAAAAGTAATTCCTTCCCTGAAGCGATTAAGTTTGAAAGCAATAAATTTTTAGTAATCCATAAATAAATGTGTCAAGGGCAAAAATCATTTATTTGCTTCATTCATCGTTTGATACGAAAGTTTAAAATAACTCCGCTCTATCCCAATCTGTATTCAGTTCATAAACTGAGATTGCTGCATAACCTACATAGGAAGCATGACAGCTATCTTCTGCAAATTCGGAAAGGTTTACAACGCTAACAACAGTAGATTCAAATGTAATAATACTGTTCAGACTATCTTGATTACACTGTAAAAGTAAAACAAAACTTTCCTGATATTTAGTTGGCGTCTTATCTGCCACCAAATTACGTTTTTATTTTTTTGATATTAAAGGAAAATATTGCATTTCTAATGCAATAAATTAAATTTGATTTTTAAGGAAAAGGGAATTTTACAAACCAGTCAGTTCCCTTTTTCTTAAAAATTTAATTTAATTTACGCTATTAGACATGTAATAAGATTTTCACATGTCAAAGAAATAATTTGGTGGCAAAAAAAACCTTTTCAGTGTTTACAGTGTAAAAAAAAATTCCTACTAACACACTTGACTGTATTTATTCAATAAGTGTAAAGATTGTAATCTAGCTTATATTGGCTAAACTGGTAAAGGTTCCTTTACTGAACCGGTCATATTTCTGTTGCGGTTTTCTTACATATAAATATTAATAATAATAATTGATTAATGACTGCGCTTATCAGAAAACACTGAATAAAACAGTAATTAAATTGACAGAAATATTCTTTGTTTGTATTCAACTTATCAACTGCCTTGTCATTACCATTAGTCCTACAAAGCATTAATAATTCTAGACGACATTATTTATGTTCTACACGCTAACGAGGCATTTTGACAGGAAGTCGTGAGATCTTTTATGAAGAATAGATGCATGTATGTATGTACGTATATATATATATATATATATATTTGCATATTTGGGAGCATATAAATAAGATTTTGCGACAAAATGGCCTTAAATCAACAGGGAGACGGAACGCTTAAATAAACCTATTATTGCTCTAAAAAATAGCCCAACGCTGCCCCGAATTTCGGATATGTGAGAGCAGAAAATGAATGGCTGGATTTAGCCTAGTTATGAATATAAAAGACACCAAAGAAGTAACAGAGTGCTTACACTCCGCAAATGATGGCCATATATTACTCAATATATAAAAGGCTGATATAAAGAGAGAGAGAGAGAGAGAGAGAGAGAGAGAGAGAGAGAGAGAGAGAATGTGGAGATTTAGTTGCATACAACTAGACCTCAGTTTCAGCAAATCACGAGTCAAGAAATGAAATAATAAACTCTGTAATTTAGCTTCCATTAATATTTAATTCCTTTTGCGAGACTTTCAACAAAAAATACTGGATTGCTGAATTCTTGTTAAAGTTGGTTTCATTATAACAGTACATATATATATATATATATATATATATATATATATATATATATATATATTACAGGGTGTCCCATAAGTCCGGTCTCATAGGAAAATTTATTTTAAATTAAATTTACAAAACGTAACACATTCTAACTAACATCCTTCTTTATCGAGAATAATGGCATCATCTTGTGAAGTATAATATTTCTAATTTACTACAGAAATTATTCAAAGTGTCCTCCATCATGTTCAATACATACGTTGCATCTTTGAACCACTGAAGAACAAATAGGGCAGAACAGTTCTTTGTTATTATTCAACGTCTCGAACTCTTGGCGTATCAAATTCTTCGTATGATCGAAGTCCCGAAATTTAATGATCACTGTGATGTGATTATTCAATATGGGGTATAATCAAAGATAGAGTCAATGGCTTGAAACCTCGGAACTTCGATCACACGAAGACTTTGATACGCCAAGAGTTCGAGACGTTGAATAATAACAAAGAACTGTGCTGACCTATTTGTTGTTCAGTGGTTCAAAGATGCAACGTATGTATTGAACATGATGGAGGACACTTTGAATAATTTCTGTAGTAAATGATAAATATTATTCTTCACAAGGTGATTCCATTATTCTCGGTAAACCGACTTATGCCGCACCCTGTGTGTATATATATATATATATATATATATATATATATATTAGTCAGTGTTTTCAAACCTTTTCTGGCTCTAGGCACCACACTGCCATCTGTTCCTCTTTCGAGACATCCCAGAGGATTGTCATCCCCACTGTTCAGCATCCAATTTCCCCCCGATCCCCCCAACACTACGTAACTTTAAACTAAGACTCTACAGTTTCCTAGGGGGGAGGGGTAATAAATAGAGACTATTTTATTTTATTTAAAATTTTCACATTTTTACTAACTTTTCAATTTTAAATTGCTTATTTTCATGAAATTTTGTGGCACCTGCTGGAATCCCAGAGTGCCGCGCAATCCGGTTGATAAACACTGGATTAAGATATAGGAAGAAGAAAGATTTCGCTGTTTTCACAAGGCATCGCTTCGCCAATACATCCATTCAGGATACGAGCAGCTCGCGGCATCATTGCCAAACAGATAGAGGTCAACGTACTAACGAGGCTTCCGTACGTAGTTCACCACCAATGGACGCAACAATGCTTTGTGTTATCATAATCGAATGAGCGTCAGATTCGTAATCATTTCTTTGTTTGTGTCGTTAGTTTGAATCGCGGACACTTCTGGCTGTATAGCTTGGAGTGCATGATTCATGAATAGCAAGATACACCGTAAGTTTGTTTTCTCTCCGAACACAAATGCACTCGTTCCAATCAGAAATATATTCATATCATGATAATAAAAACCCACTCTAATAGGCAGAGTTTATTTCCACCCGAAGAGGATGCCAGTGGGCATCGAAACTGTTGTGGAAATAAACTCTGTCTATTAGAGTGGGTTTTTATTATCATAATTTGACCTTCACGTGGAAAAGTGAAGTTTTTTGCATTTATATTCATATCACCTTAGACTTGCTCTACACAAACTAGACTAAGCGCACGGAATGTCTGCAATTTGAAACCACCCTTTTATGTATACCTTTACTTTATTTCTGTGCAATGGTAACATAAAATTACCGATAAATGTAATAACTTTTTACTCAGACATTCCAAGACAATCTAATTAAAAGCAGAATTATAATCTAATTTAACCTAACCAAATTCAACTCCACCCACTGTAACCTAAATCCGACACTATTTTGCCCAATATATTTAACCCGACTAAAGTTCGTATAACTTTATTAATCGTAATCATACCTAACTTAATTATACTGACCTTTCATTTTATGTTGTACTCACTACGTGTGGTTGTGTTACAGCTAATGGCGTTACAAAGAAATTACATTTTGTAACGCCAAGTAAGAAGACGTATTAACATATATATGATGCAAACCATACGAGGAAAAAGAAAAAATTATTCCAAGCACTTTCGCGTATTCAACAATACACCTCGTCAAGGAATTATGACGAGGCGTATTGTTGAATACACGAAAGGCCTTGGAATTTTTTTCTTTTACCTTGTGGATTTGCATCATTCATTCATTTCACTTGTTTAAGTGTAAAATTCATGCCATAGGCCCCTACACACATATATATTTATATATATATATATATATATATATATATATATATTTATATATATGCTAAGACGAGGGGCAATAAGATTGACCTTCGTGAAATGAGGAATCATCACACGGAACATTTGAAAGGGTCAAAGGTACATATATATGCTCAATGATATTCTATGTGAAAAGATGCTTAACACTTCATACTTCCACTTAAACAATGAATGCATAGATGAATAATATATATATATATATATATAATATATATATATATATATGAAAATTATTTCACGAAAGTAACACGTGAAAAATATTTATGATGAATAAAACCACGAAGGAAAGGAAACAAAATGGTGCTCAAGCGCTTTCGTCTAATGACATCCTCAGGAACACTGAAGTACATAAAAGGGTTACAGCCTATATATAGGTTACAGAAAGAAAAAAAAAAAAGAAAAAAAAAATAATAATATATATATATATATATATATATATATATATATATTGATATATATATGCAATAAACGGAGAAGTAAAAATAAAAATTAAAAATTAAAGGATTATCAGAGAGGCATACAGATTTGTAAGGAAAAAATATCGATTTTTAGTACAAGATCAAATGAATTATAAAAATACAAATTTATACTGGAAATCTTCCCGGGTTTTAACACTCTGCCTTTTATGGTTAAGTTTCGATGTATATAAAAATAAAATGAAAATTAAAAGTTAATAAAGTAGCATACAAGTTTACCAAAGATTTAGCGTTCTACCCTTCTTATCTAAATCTGTTTTGAAGGAATTCAAAACAACAGGATCGAGTTGAAAAAGACCTTTGCTTATGTTGAAGTTATTTGAAAGTTGGATAATGGCAGACTCAAGAATATTTCTATTAACAATGTTGCTAGAGTGGAATAAAACTGAAGCATTATTCCAATCAATACAGTGGGATAACTCTGACAAATGGACAAAAAGGGCACTGGACAACTGTCCTGTTCTAACGGAATATTGATGCTGTTTTATACGTGTGTGCAAATCCTTTCCCGTCTGACCTATGTAAAAGGAATCACATTGTTTACAACCAATTTTATAGATAATGCCTGAATTATTGGTAGGGCTATTTTTTACTATGATATTTTTCACAATATTGTTATATGAAAATACTACATTAATATCCAAAAGTTTAAGTACATTAGCAATGCCTAAAAAGCCCGGGAAAAATGGAAGTACTAAAATATTTTTTGACAAACTACGAGTGTTATTATTGACACGATAGAAAGTTCGTTTTGCCTTGTTGAGACAAGATTCCATAAACGCAGATGGATAACACAGATCACTTCCAATACCGTTGATTTTTTCCAATTCGGCATCGATGTATTCCGGACTGGCGATCCTAAGGGCGCGGAGAAACATTGATGAAAAAATGGCCTTCTTAGTGGGGGTGTCATGTCCCGAGTAAAAGTGTACGTAGGACAAATTGTTTGTTGTTTTCCGATAGATACTAAACTTAAAACCTGGGCTTTCCCTATGTACACGCACATCCAAAAATGGATTGAATAACGAGTATTATCAACAAGTTTTTGGGATGGCCATGGGCAACCCCTTATCGCCCCTCCTCTCCAATATTTATATGGAGTTTTTCGAAATTACTTACATTCCGAGAATCCTGGGGGTTGGCATCCCTTGGTTGCGGTACGTCGACGATATTTTGTGTATCTGGCCCATGAATCGTGACCTGGATAACTTCCTCCTTCAGTTAAATGATCAAGTCCCCTCCATTAAGTTTACTTTAGAAGTGGAACAAGACAATTCAATCCCATTTTTGGATGTGCGTGTACATAGGGAAAGCCCAGGTTTTAAGTTTAGTATCTATCGGAAAACAACAAACAATTTGTCCTACGTACACTTTTACTCGGACATGATACCCCCACTAAGAAAGCCATTTTTTCATCAATGTTTCTCCGCGCCCTTAGGATCGCCAGTCCGGAATACATCGATGCCGAATTGGAAAAAATCAACGGTATTGGAAGTGATCTGTGTTATCCATCTGCGTTTATGGAATCTTGTCTCAACAAGGCAAAACGAACTTTCTATCGTGTCAATAATAACACTCGTACTTTGTCAAAAAATATTTTAGTACTTCCATTTTTCCCGGGCTTTTTAGGCATTGCTAATGTACTTAAACTTTTGGATATTAATGTAGTATTTTCATATAACAATATTGTGAAAAATATCATAGTAAAAAATAGCCCTACCAATAATTCAGGCATTATCTATAAAATTGGTTGTAAACAATGTGATTCCTTTTACATAGGTCAGACGGGAAAGGATTTGCACACACGTATAAAACAGCATCAATATTCCGTTAGAACAGGACAGTTGTCCAGTGCCCTTTTTGTCCATTTGTCAGAGTTATCCCACTGTATTGATTGGAATAATGCTTCAGTTTTATTCCACTCTAGCAACATTGTTAATAGAAATATTCTTGAGTGTGCCATTATCCAACTTTCAAATAACTTCAACATAAGCAAAGGTCTTTTTCAACTCGATCCTGTTGTTTTGAATTCCTTCAAAACAGATTTAGATAAGAAGGGTAGAACGCTAAATCTTTGGTAAACTTGTATGCTACTTTATTAACTTTTAATTTTCATTTTATTTTTATATACATCGAAACTTAACCATAAAAGGCAGTGTGTTAAAACCCGGGAAGATTTCCAGTATAAATTTGTATTTTTATAATTCATTTGATCTTGTGCTAAAAATCGATATTTTTTCCTTACAAATCTGTATGCCTCTCTGATAATCCTTTAATTTTTAATTTTTATTTTTACTTCTCCGTTTATTGCATATATATATATATATATATATATATATATTATATATGTATGTATGTATATATAGATATATATGTATGTATGTATATATAGATATATATGTATGTATATATATATATATATATATATATATATATATATATATATATATATATATATATAGATATAGATATATATATATATATATATATATATATATATATATATTTATTTATTTATTTTTTTTTTCTTTCTGTAACCTATATATAGGCTGTAACCCTTTTATGTACTTCAGTGTTCCTGAGGATGTCATTAGACGAAAGCGCTTGAGCACCATTTTGTTTCCTTTCCTTCGTGGTTTTATTCATCATATATATATGTGTGTGTGTGTGTGTGTGTATGTGTGTGTGTGTGTTTGCAAAAGCGAAATAAACAATAGGCAATGCAAAATGGGGGTAAAAATCATTGTTTGTTGTACAAAATTTTTTAATTATACCCTATATATCAGTGGTCGGGGAACAGGGGTAAATTACTCCAAATGGGGTAAGTTTAAAAATTTTGGGGGTAATGCGTGCGGTATGAGAGACACCATATGCAACAATTTTAAGAGCAATTGGCTTGTTTTTGTTTACTTTGAAGTCTGGGGGTAATTTCATTTTACTCAAATAGATTTTTGGGTAATACCCAAAAAAGTTCCCCGACCCATGCTATATATATATATAGATATAGTTACAAAAGTAATACTTAAAAACTTTGTTTGAACCTTTTCGTTAAACTAATCAAACCCGAAATGAAGTTTATTCTTTAAGTTTTTAATAAATGCAAGAAATTACCATTTAGCGGAAATCCAAGTAAAACGTTTTCTTAATGTGTACATATCGAACGAAACGCTTTAGTATAATGTCGGAAACCTTTTGAATATTACTAAAATATGAAAAGTTTCTTTGCCAAACGAGACTTTTAAACAGAGTTGTATACATTAAAGCCAAGATAAATAAGGAATCAGCCTTTATAAAGTATCCCAAATAGGGGACTGAAATTGTTTTAAAAATACTTTCCAGAATGAAAGTTTTGCATATAAAATTTTGTTACAAGTCTTTCTGCGGAAATCTTGCAAAAATTTTAGGATATGTTTATTCATTTTGGTATTGAAAAGTGATTTAACATTAAAGCAAAGTTATTGAGATTACTGTCATATGCAAAATTTGTTGCTCCATTTCATAGATTGAGACGGAACAGGATTGAGCTTAAAAATCTAATTATTTTTCATGTTGGAGCCATGAAAAGATTTTCTTTGATCTTCCATCCAATGGAGCGTTATTTTGCGTTATGTTAATTTATATTATGTTGTCGCGTTAAAGTAGTAATTTCTTTCACTCATTCGTATTTTTAATACTTGTTTTCCCTTTAGGAGGAAAGCAATTTCACACAAAAGTGTCGCAAATCCATGGATCATTCCATGGATTACTTCTGTATACAGTAGAACAGATATAAATTATTCAAATTGCAATTACGAATTAAAATTTCTCAACTAATATACTCAATATAGAAAAATTAATATCAAAATTACAAAAATATAACTATTACAACGATCAACTTTCCAAACCCAAAAGAGACAAAAAACACACATGGACAACCATAAACAGTCTTCTCGGAAACCGAATTAAGAACAATTCAATAGAAAAAACAAATGTTCGTAATAACGAAATAACTGATGACATATCTATAGCAAACTCTTTAAATAACCAATTTCCTTCAATAACTTATAAACGTCGTTTACAGTTACTACTCACAAATAATGATCATTCATAGTTAGATTACGTGCTACATCTGTATTCAGCAAATTTAAAAAAAAAATCGTAAAAAGTAGAATACAACAACATTTACAACCATAATTTGTTATTTTTACTCGTAAATCAATACGGCTTTCGTGAAAATAAAACAATTAACTGAAATGGCTATTTTAAATCTTATGGAAAACGCCGATATCGCTGAAGATAAAGAAATTATAAGTTCTATATTTATGGGTTTGATTAAAGCCTTTGATGCAATATTCTACTTTACAAACTACAGTATACTATTATGTCTTCAGAGGAACTATCAGTGATTGGTTTAAAAGTTATTTATCCAATACATAAATTTGTATCAGTAAAAAAGGCTTGTTCAACTAAAGTGATTGTAAAACATGATGTATCCCAAGGTTCACTCTTGGGTCCACTGTTATTTTTATTATATATAAATGACTTTTCACGCTCTTCTGATATATTTAGCTTTATAATATTTGTGGGTGATACAAATGTTTTTTCTTGTAAATCTGTTTATACAGCTAAAGACATTTAAAACAATTTATCAAAGAAGTTATGAAATAGTTGACCTCCAATAACCTCCAATAACCCCAGGTTTTAAGTTTAGTATCTATCGGAAAACAACAAACAATTTGTCCTACGTACACTTTTACTCGGGACATGACACCCCCACTAAGAAGGCCATTTTTTCATCAATGTTTCTCCGCGCCCTTAGGATCGCCAGTCCGGAATACATCGATGCCGAATTGGAAAAAATCAACGGTATTGGAAGTGATCTGTGTTATCCATCTGCGTTTATGGAATCTTGTCTCAACAAGGCAAAACGAACTTTCTATCGTGTCAATAATAACACTCGTACTTTGTCAAAAAATATTTTAGTACTTCCATTTTTCCCGGGCTTTTTAGGCATTGCTAATGTACTTAAACTTTTGGATATTAATGTAGTATTTTCATATAACAATATTGTGAAAAATATCATAGTAAAAAATAGCCATACCAATAATTCAGGCATTATCTATAAAATTGGTTGTAAACAATGTGATTCCTTTTACATAGGTCAGACGGGAAAGGATTTGCACACACGTATAAAACAGCATCAATATTCCGTTAGAACAGGACAGTTGTCCAGTGCCCTTTTTGTCCATTTGTCAGAGTTATCCCACTGTATTGATTGGAATAATGCTTCAGTTTTATTCCACTCTAGCAACATTGTTAATAGAAATATTCTTGAGTCTGCCATTATCCAACTTTCAAATAACTTCAACATAAGCAAAGGTCTTTTTCAACTCGATCGTGTTGTTTTGAATTCCTTCAAAACAGATTTAGATAAGAAGGGTAGAATGCTAAATCTTTGGTAAATTTGTATGCTACTTTATTAACTTTTAATTTTCATTTTATTTTTATATACATCGAAACTTAACCATAAAAGGCAGAGTGTTAAAACCCGGGCAGATTTCCAGTATAAATTTGTATTTTTATAATTCATTTGATCTTGTGCTAAAAATCGATATTTTTTCCTTACAAATCTGTATGCCTCTCTGATAATCCTTTAATTTTTAATTTTATTTTTACTTCTCCGTTTATTGCATATATATAATATATATAATATATATATATTATAGATATATATATATATATATATATATATATATATTTTTTTTTTTGTTTTCTTTCTGTAACCTATATATAGGCTGTAACCCTTTTATGTACTTCAGTGTTCCTGAGGATGTCATTAGACGAAAGCGCTTGAGCACCATTTTGTTTCCTTTCCTTCGTGGTTTTATTCATCATATATTATATATATGTGTGTGTGTGTGTATGTGTATGTGTGTGTGTGTGTTTGGCAAAAGCGAAATAAACAATAGGCAATGCAAAAAAAAATGGGGTAAAAATCATTGTTTGTTGTACAAAAGTTTTTAATTATACCCTATATATCAGTGGTCGGGGAACAGGGTAAATTACCCCAAATGGGGTAAGTTAAAAATTTTGGGGGTAATGCGTGCGGTATGGAGACACCATATGCAACAATTTTAGAGCAATTGGCTTGTTTTTGTTTACTTTGAAGTCTGGGGGTAATTTCATTTTACTCAAATAGATTTTGGGTAATACCCAAAAAAGTTCCCCGACCCATGCTATATATATATAGATATAGTTACAAAAGTAATACTTAAAAACTTTGTTTGAACCTTTTCGTTAAACTAATCAAACCCGAAAATGAAGTTTATTCTTTAAGTTTTTAATAAATGCAAGAAATTACCATTTAGCGGAAATCCAAGTAAAACGTTTTCTTAATGTGTACATATCGAACGAAACGCTTTAGTATAATATCGGAAACCTTTTGAATATTACTAAAATATGAAAAGTTTCTTTGCCAAACGAGACTTTTAAACAGAGTTGTATACATTAAAGCCAAGATAAATAAGGAATCAGCCTTTATAAAGTATCCCAAATAGGGGACTGAAATTGTTTTAAAAATACTTTCCAGAATGAAAGTTTTGCATATAAAATTTTGTTACAAGTCTTTCTGCGGAAATCTTGCAAAAATTTTAGGATATGTTTATTCATTTTGGTATTGAAAAGTGATTTAACATTAAAGCAAAGTTATTGAGATTACTGTCATATGCGAAATTTGTTGCTCCATTTCATAGATTGAGACGGAACAGGATTGAGATTAAAAATCTAATTATTCTTCATGTTGGAGCCATGAAAAGATTTTCTTTGATCTTCCATCCAATGGAGCGTTATTTTGCGTTATGTTAATTTATATTATGTTGTCGCGTTAAAGTAGTAATTTCTTTCACTCATTCGTATTTTTAATACTTGTTTTCCCTTTAGGAGGAAAGCAATTTCACACAAAAGTGTCGCAAATCCATGGATCATTCCATGGATTACTTCTGTATACAGTAGAACAGATATAAATTATTCAAATTGCAATTACGAATTAAAATTTCTCAACTACAATATACTCAATATAGAAAAATTAATATCAAAATTACAAAAATATAACTATTACAACGATCAGCTTTCCAAACCCAAAAGAGACAAAAAACACACGGACAACCATAAACAGTCTTCTCGGAAACCGAATTAAGAACAATTCAATAGAAAAAACAAATGTTCGTAATAACGAAATAACTGATGACATATCTATAGCAAACTCTTTAAATAACCAATTTCCTTCAATAACTTATAAACGTCGTTTACAGTTACTACTCATAAATAATGATCATTCATCGTTAGATTACGTGCTACATCTGTATTCAGCAAATTAAAAAAAAAATCGTAAAAAGTAGAATACAACAACATTTACAACCATAATTTGTTATTTTTACTCGTAAATCAATACGGCTTTCGTAAAAATAAAACAATTAACTGAAATGGCTATTTTAAATCTTATGGAAAACGCCGATATCGCTGAAGATAAAAGAAATTATAAGTTCTATATTTATGGATTTGATTAAAGCCTTTGATGCGATATACCATAAATTCTACTTTACAAACTACAGTATACTATTAGTCTTCAGAGGAACTATCAGTGATTGGTTTAAAAGTTATTTGTCCAATACATATAAATTTGTATCAGTAAAAAAGGCTTGTTCAACTAAAGTGATTGTAAAACATGATGTATCCCAAGGTTCACTCTTGGGTCCACTGTTATTTTTATTATATATAAATGACTTTTCACGCTCTTCTGATATATTTAGCTTTATAATATTTGTGGGTGATACAAATGGTTTTTTCTTGTAAATCTGTTTATACAGCTAAAGACATTTAACAATTTATCAAAGTTATGAAATAGTTGACCTCCAATAACCTCCAATAACCCCAGGTTTTAAGTTTAGTATCTATCGGAAAACAACAAACAATTTGTCCTACGTACACTTTTACTCGGGACATGACACCCCACTAAGAAGGCCATTTTTTCATCAATGTTTCTCCGCGCCCTTAGGATCGCCAGTCCGGAATACATCGATGCCGAATTGGAAAAAATCAACGGTATTGGAATGTCTGTGTTATCCATCTGCGTTTATGGAATCTTGTCCTCAACAAGGCAAAACGAACTTTCTATCGTGTCAATAATACACTCGTACTTTGTAAAAAAATATTTTAGTACTTCCATTTTTCCCGGGCTTTTTAGGCATTGCTAATGTACTTAAACTTTTGGATATTAATGTAGTATTTTCATATAACAATATTGTGAAAAATATCATAGTAAAAAATAGCCCTACCAATAAATTCAGGCATTATCTACAAAATTGGTTGTAAACAATGTGATTCCTTTTACATAGGTCAGACGGGAAAGGATTTGCACATACGTATAAAACAGCATCAATATTCCGTTAGAACAGGACAGTTGTCCAGTGCCCTTTTGTCATTTGTCAGAGTTATCCCACTGTATTGATTGGAATAATGCTTCAGTTTTATTCCACTCTAGCAACATTGTTAATAGAAATATTCTTGAGTCTGCCATTATCCAACTTTCAAATAACTTCAACATAAGCAAAGGTCTTTTCAACTCGATCTGTTGTTTTGAATTCCTTCAAAACAGATTTAGATAAGAAGGGTAGAATGCTAAATCTTTGTAAATTTGTATGCTACTTTATTAACTTTTAATTTTCATTTTATTTTTATATACATCGAAACTTAACCATAAAGGCAGAGTGTTAAAACCCGGGCGATTTCCAGTATAAATTTGTATTTTATAATTCATTTGATCTTGTGCTAAAAATCGATATTTTTTCCTTACAAATCTGTATGCCTCTCTGATAATCCTTTAATTTTTAATTTTATTTTTACTTCTCCGTTTATTGGCATATAGATATATATATCTATATATATATATATATATATATATATATATATATATATAATATATATATATATAATATA